>CAUYUJ010015483.1:0-55000 GCA_963575745.1 Prorocentrum cordatum | reverse complement strand
CATGGCGTTCGCCCCCCCCCCCCCCCCTCGCCCCTCTTCAAGCGAATACTAGCGTGCAAGTGCCTTTCGACTTGCGTGATTTCCGCGCCCCCCCGAACGTGCAAGTCGTTTGCGGCTTGCTTCAGGCTCAGCCCCCCCCCCGTCCATGCAAGTAAACTTGCCAGAGTCTAAAAAAACAGGCTCGGAGAGGCGCGAGGCGGCCGGGGGGGGGGCATCGACGACACTTATAAGAGTGAGCCTTCGCTGGAGTGGCCTTTGGTGCGGGCCCATTGGGGTCCCCGATCGCCGAACGCGAGGCGGCAGTGGCATCCTGCCGCGCTTGTATTTTGCCCCCCCCCCCCCCCCCCCCCCCCCCCCCCCCCCCCCCCCCCCCCCCCCCCCCCCCCCCCCCCCCCCCCCCCCCCCGCGCGGCCCCCCAAGAAGCCGCGCACCAAAGGTCGCTCCTACCCAGGTCACTCTTACGTGTAGCCGAGGCCCATGGGGGCGAGAGAGCCACGCTCAGGCCGCGAAAGTATTCGCGCGCGTCGGAGAGAGCAGGGCGAAGCGCAGGCGAGCGCGAGGGCGGAGCCGAACAGGAAGCCCGACA
Organism: Prorocentrum cordatum; assembly: GCA_963575745.1. Taxonomy (NCBI): domain Eukaryota; class Dinophyceae; order Prorocentrales; family Prorocentraceae; genus Prorocentrum; species Prorocentrum cordatum. The sequence continues at coordinate 54,414 of CAUYUJ010015483.1, read as the reverse complement.
CGTGGGTGAGGGTAGAGTCAACCCGGATAGTAAGGATGGGCAACCTTCCCAAGGGTACCCTGGCATCCTTGCCTCCTCGGTCCATCCTTGGCCACTTTCGTTGGCCGCGCCCCGCTGGAAAAGCTTCGAAATGGGCGTCGGCGTCCAAGGCCCGTGCATCCGTATCGCGCATCCTGGTTGACTGTAGTTGATCCATACAGCGTCCTCAGTCGACTCGAGGCAAAGCCAGGTGCAAGGATCCGCCAGGGAAGCCGCCCGACGCCCAGAGGTCTCGACCCGTTCCCCGGGACCGGTTCTCCATCCTGAGTCGCTTCGTTGACGGTCCCGAGGGCCCGCGAGAGCACCCAGAGGCTGAAAATCACGAACCCTCCCCCCCCGTCGTGGCTTGGCATGCCTCGAGGGGTTCTGGGTCCGCTCGCATGGCACAGCGTGCCGCAGGGGCCGCCGCCGCGACGCGCGAAGCAACGGCTCCCCACCGCGAGGAGGCCCCGCCGAGGCGGCGCCCGGCACCCCGCCCTCCGAGACGGCGAGCACCTCCGCTTCGGCGGCGCCGCCGGGGATCTCTGGCGTCGTGCCGCGCCTCGCTGTGTTCAACGACGAGGACCAGGGCCCGAAGCTCTGTAGACAACGCCAACGGCGATGTGGGCAAGGGCGATGCGGGCTTCGGTGTTGCAGGGTGCCGTAGGTGGGGCGTGGGAGCAGGAAGCCCAATGGTAGGAGAGAGCATGGTTCGCGTTTTCCTACAATTTGTTCTGGGCGAGTTCGGCGTCGCAAAGACCGTGTTCCCAACATCGCCGTTCACCAACATCGCCGGTTGCGTGGTCTTGGAACCTCCGACGATCTGTTCTTGTTGCAGCCTGAGCGATGTTCACCCAGTTCGGCCTCTGGGGGCCGCTTCTGGGCCCAGGGCCCGTGAGAAGTGGTCCCAAACCTCCGCACCGGCCCTGGCCTCCCGCTTGCGCGTTCGTCGTCGTCTGCCTGCTTCTCGCCTCCTCCGCTGGGCAGCACGGCCTGCCCGGGACCAGCGTGGCGGCACGATTGTCGTTCTGCTGCGGCCCTAGCTTTAAGTCGAGCCTGTCCCTCTTCAGGGGAAATGCTCAAAAATAGGCAAACAATAGTCTGGAAACGATGCTGCGACCCTTTTGAATATTCTTGGGGTATTGTTTGGCTATTCTTGATCTTCCGCCCAAAATCCGCCTGTAGGGGGGCAGGCCCGCCTGAACCCGAGCTGGGAGGACTTGAGCCTCCGGTTCCGTTTTGGAGGTCGCCGCCGCAGCCTTCGGCACTCCGCTCCCTCGGCAGCCCGAGAGTCTGTGGTAGGAAGGCACCAACTATACACCAACACCGATCCTGGCCAGGATCACCCTGGGTCCAGGATCGGAGTATACGCCCTCCTGTCTTGCGCAGGATGCATATACACCGATTTGGGGCCTCGGATCGGCCTGGCCAGGATCGGTGTTGGTGTATAGTTGGTGCCCTCCGATGTGGCGGAGCCTGCGGCCCCTGGGGGGGGGGGGGCTGGTGGCTGGGCCCGCGGACCGTCAAGAAGAGAGGCTCGGGGCGCAGAGCCACCCCCAGGGCAGGGGGGGCTCTTCGAAAATAGTCAAAAACTAGTGTGGGGACGATGTGTTGACTGTGTTTGGCAATGTTTGAACTTGTTGTTGAGTTTTTTTTTTTTTTGTTTGATTTTTTCGTCCAAAACCCCTGTAGGAGGACATGCCCGACCTAGAACTACCCCCAGAGCAGGGGGGATCTTCGAAAATAGTCAGAAAATCGTTGGGGGACGATGCTTTGACTGTGTTTGACCATGTTTGAATTCGTTGTTGAGTTTTTTGTTTTTTATATAAAAAACAAAAAGAACTTCCAAAACGCCATGTAGGAGGACATGCCCGACCTAAAACTACCCCCAGAGCAGGGGGGATCTCCGAAAATAGTCAAAAACTAGTCTGGGGACGATGTTGTGACTGTGTTTGGCAATGTTTGAATGTGTTGTTGAGTTTTTTTTTGAAACACAAATCCGTCCAAAATCCCCTGTAGGAGGACACGCCCGACCCAAAGCAACCCCCCAGGGCAGGGGGGATCTTCGAAAATAGTTAAAAATAGTCTGGTGACGATGTTTTGACTGTGTCTGACAAGGCTTGAATGTGTTGTTGAGTTTTTTCGTAAACCAAATTCGTCCAAAACCCCGTGTAGGAGGACATGCCCGACCTAAAACTACCCCCCAGGGCAGGAGGGATCTTCGAAAATTATCAAAAACTAGTCTGGGGACTATGTTTTGACTGTGTTTGACAATGTTTGAATTTGTTGTTGAGTTTTTTTTTTTATGTTTCGTCCAACACCCCCTGTAGGAGGACATGCTCGACCTAAAACTAACCCCAGGGCAGGGGGGATCTTCGAAAATAATCGACAAATAGTCTGGGGACGATGTTTTTTGACTGTGTCTGGCATTGTTTGAATGTGTTCTTGAGTTTTTCATTGTTTCTTCCAAAACCCCCTGTAGGAGGACATGCCCGACCTAAAACTACCCCCAGGGCAGGGGGGATCTTCGAACATAGTCAAAAACTAGTCCGGGGACGATGTGTTGACTGTGTTTGACAATGTTTGAATTTGTTGTTGAGTTGTTTTATTGTGTCTTCCAAAGCCCCATGTAAGAGGACATGCCCGACCTAAAACTACCTCCAGGGCAGGGGGGATCTTCGAACAACTAGTCTGGGGGCGATGTTTTGACTGTGGTTGACAATGTTTGAATTCGTTGTTGACTTGTTGTTTTGTTTTTTCGTGCACAACCCCCTGTAGGAGGACATGTCCGACCTAAAACTACCCCCAGGGTAGGGGGGATCTTCGAAACTAGTCAAACACTAGTCTGGGTACGATTTTTTGACTGTGTCTGACAAGGATTGAATTTGTTTTTTGGTGTTTTTTTGAATTGTCCGTCCAAAACCCCGTGTAGGAGGACATGCCCGACCTAAAACTAACCCCAGGGCAGGGGGGATCTTCGAAAATAGTCAAACGCTAGTCTGGGGACGTTTTTTGATTGTGTCTGTCAATGTTTGAATTTGTGGTTGATGTTTTTGAATTGTCCGTCCAAAACCCCGTGTAGGAGGATATGCCCGACCTAAAGCTACCCCCCAGTGCAGGGGAGATCTTCGAAACTAATCCAAAAACTAGCCTGGGGACGATGTTCTGACTGTACTTGAGAATAGTTCAATGTGTTGTTGAGTTTTTTTTTCGTCCACACCCCCCTGTAGGAGGACACGCCCGACCTAAAACTACCCCCCAGGGCAGGGGTGATCTTCGAAAATAATCGACAAATAGTCTGGGGACGATGTTTTGACTGTGCTTGACAATGTTGGAATTTGTTGTGGAGTTTTTTTTTCATTGTTCGTCCACAACCCCCTGTAGGAGGATATGCCCGACCTAAAACTACCTCCAGGGCAGGGGGGATCTTCGAAAATAGTCAAACACTAGTCTCGGTACGTTTTTTTGAATGTGTTGAGCAATGTTTGGATTTGTTGTTGAGTTTTTTTCCGTCCAAAACCCCCTGTAGCAGGACATGCCCGACCTACAACTACCCCCCAGGGCAGGGGGGATCTTCCAAAAAGATAAAGAACCCTAGTCTGGGGTTGGCAATGTTTGAATGTGTTGTTGAGTTTTTTCATATGCATTGTTCGTCCAAAACCCCGTGTAGGATGACATGCCCGACCTAAAACTACCCCACAGGACAGGGGGATCTTCGAAAATAGTCAAAAACTAGTTTGGGGACGATTCTTTGACTGTGTTTGACAATGTGTGAATTTGTTGTTGAGTTTTTTATTGTTCGTCCAAAACCCCCTGTAGCAGGACATGCCCGACCTAAAACTACCCCCAGGGCAGGGGGATCTTCGAAAATAGTCAAAAACTAGCCTGGGGACGTTTTTGTTGACTGTGTTTGGCAATGTTTGAATGTGTTCTTGAGTTGTTCATTGTGTCGTCCAAACCTCCTGTAGGAGGACATGCCCGACCTAAAACTACCCCCAGGGCAGGGGGGATCTTCGAAAATAGTCAAAAGCTAGTCTGGGGATGATGTTTTGACTGTGCTTGACAATGTTTGAATTTGTTGCTGATTTTTTTGTTGTAAAAAAAAAATGTCGTTCAAAACCCCGTGTAGGAGGACATGCCCGACCTAAAACTACCCCCCAGGGCAGGGGGGATCTTCGAAAATTGTTAAAAATAGTCTGGAGACGATCTTTTGACTGTGTTTGACAATGTTTGAATTTGTTGTTGGGATTTTTCCTTTTTCGTCCAACACCCCCTGTAGGAGGACATGCCCGACCTACAACTACCCCCCAGGGCAGGGGTCGAGAACTCGTGGGCCGCGGATTGAGACTCGAAGACACCTCGGGGGGATGTCTGGGGAGGGAGCGGGGGGGACTCCCAGACATGCTCGCGTCGTGCGCAGCGGGGGAGATGGAGCCGTGGGGTGCCCAGACAGTCGAAGCATGGCGCGATTTCGCAGGCGATTGGACAGCGTCCGGATGACCTGCGAGGAAAGATGGTGTGTGAGGGCTGCGACCCACGCGCCCTGCCACGTGCAGGCCGGCATCCTTGAACAGACACGGCGCGCCTCGCCTCGCCTCGCGTCGGGACACTGCCCGAGACGTGCCCAACCCTTTGTTCGCGCGAGGCGACTGTGGTTAAGAACGCTCCACATTAAAGAACACAGTCTGAGATCACGCACGATCTGCGTGGCCCTGCACCCCGCCGTGCCTACCAGGAGCCCCCGTCAGAGCCGCGAGGTCTCAAAGGGATGCGTTGGGCCCTGCACTCCGCCGTGCTGCCCAGGAGCCCACGGAAGTGGCGACGGTTGCACAGTTCGCAGCCTTCGGACAGAGCCGCGAGGTCTCAGAGGGATGCGTTTGGCCCTGCACTCCGCCGTGCTTCCCAGGAGCCCACGGAAGTGGCGACGGTTGCACAGTTCGCAGCCTTCGGACAGAGCCGCGAGGTCTCAGAGGGATCCGTTTGGACCTGCATTACGCCGTGCCTCCCAGGAGCTGACGGAAGTGGCGACGGTTGCGCAGTTCGCAGCGCCCGACGGAGCGGGATCCGCGTGGCCTTGTACTCCGCCTTGGCTCCCAGGAGCTGACGCAAGGGGCGAAAGTTGCGCAGTTTGCAGCCCCACGACGGAGCCGCGAGGTCCCAAAGGGATCCGTTTGACCCTGCACCCCGCCGTTCCTCCCAAGAGCTTGCAGCCACTGGCGGAGCCGCGAGGTCTCAAGGCGATCCGTTTGGCCCTGCACTCCGCCGTGCCTCCAAGGAGTTGACGACAGTAACGACGGATGCGCAGTTCGCAGCCTCCGACTAGTCCGCGAGGTCTCAAAGGGACCCGTTTGGCCTTGCATTCCACCGTGCTTCCCAGGAGTTGACGAAAGTGGCGAAGGTTGCGCAGTTCGCAGGCCCCGAGAGAGCTGCGAGGTCTCAAAGGGATCCGTTTTGCCCTGCGCTCCGCCGTGCCTCCTAGGAGCCCACGACGTGGCGACGGTTGCGCAGTTCGCAGCCCCCCCGAGGGAGCCGCGAGGGATTCGTTTGGCCTTGCATTCCGCCGTGCCTCCCAGGAGCTGACGCAAGTGGTGACGGTTGCAAAGCTCGCGGCCCCCGACGGACCCGCGAGGTCTCAACGGGATCCGTGAGGCCCTGCACTCCGCCGTGCCTCCCAGGACCCCACGAACGCGGCGACGGTTGCGCAGTTCGCAGCCCTCCCGAGGGAGCCGCGAGGTCTCAAAGGGATGCGTTTGGCCCCGCACTCCGCCGTGCCTCCCAGGAGCACGCGAACGTGGCTGCGCAGTTCGCAGCCCCCCGAAGGAGCCGCGAGGTCTCAAAGGGACGCGTTTGGTCCTGCACTCCGCCGTGCCTCCCAGGAGCACACGAACGTGGCGACAGCTGCGCAGTTCGCAGCCCCGAGCCGCCAGGTCTCAAAGGGATCCGTTTGGCCCTGCTTTCCGCCGTGGCTCCCAAGCGTTTGCAGCCACCGACGGAACCGCAAGGTATCAAAGGGATCCGTTTTGCCTTGCACTCCGCCGTTCCTCTCAGGAGCCCACGGACGTGGCGACATTCGCGCAGCTCGCAGCCCCCGACGGACCCGCGGTCTCAACGGGATCCGTTGGGCCCTGCACTCCGCCGTGCCTCCCCAGAGGTTGCAGCCACCGACGGAGCTGCGAGGTCTCAAGGCGATCCGTTTGGCCCTGCATTCCGCCGTGCCTCCCAGGAGCCCACGAAGGTTGCGATAGCTGCCCAGTTCGCAGCCCCCGAAGGAGCTGCGAGGTCTCAAAGGGATCCGTTTGGCCCTACACTCCGCTGTGCCTCTTGCGGAGTTCGCGACCCCTGACGGAGCGCACAAGATGCAGGAGGAGGAGGAGAAGGGGGTAAAGCGGGGGAGGGGGCGAGGAGGGGGAGGCAGGAGGAGGAAGGAGGCGGGAGGAGACGCGCAAGCAGTGCTCCTTTCCAAAACGAGCAACCAACACAGGAGGGTCGGGATAAATCACGAACGGAGGTGTTCTGCAGTTGTCGGTCTCCAGGAGCTCTCGCTGGGCTCCGGGAGCGTCAATAAGCGGCTCGGGATGACGCATTGGCCCTGAGGACACGGTCGGGACCTCCAGGGACCGTAGATTGAATAAACCAGTGACCAGGATCGGCGGGGGGGCGATCGAGACGCAACAAATTTCAGAAACTTGTTCCTGAGTTCCGCGCGGATTTCTTGAATCGGCGTTGGGCCCCCCATGGCGGCGCCTTAGGTGTCGCCTTTCGCGCGCTCTGCGCGCTAGGGAGGGGGGTCCAGTGCCGATCCAAACAGTCCGCACGGAGAGCCGAAAGTTTATTCCCAAAACAGTGTTTGCACTTAGGGGTTCTTCTGATTACTTGTCGAATGAGCTGGGGATGGTGTTGGTCTAGCGGCTGATGTCGCCGTCGCCGCCCGTCGTCTGGGCCTGGTTGTTGGTCGCCGCGCTTGTTGTCGCCGTCGCCGCCCGTCGCCGCCATCCGTCGCCGCCCCCTGTGTGGGCACGGTTGTCGGTCGCCGCGATTGTTGTCGCCGTCGCTGCCGTCCGTCGCCGCTGCATTGCACTGTTTTTACTGCTTTTCATATCCCTGCAAAGCAACTCATTGCTTTGCGTCCCTTTGTATTGCACCACATCTAGCGCACACTTAATACAGAGAGAAAACCCAATCAGTGGATGGTTTGATCGATAAAAGCAGATCGACCGGGAACCCGGGAACCCGGATCCCACCGAAATCAGCCTGGAACCAATAACCAGGAATCCGGGGAACCGGAACCAGGAACCCGGGAATCCAGCTGGCCACCAAAATCGGCGGGACATTTTCGTCTAATCTTTCAATTTCCGTTAGGACCCCTTCAGTGCAAGCACTGATTGGGGAACATGTGGTGAAGGCCTTGCGGCCATGTGCCGCCGACCCTGAAGGCGGGACCTCCCCGGGGACCCCCGGGAACTGGGCCAAGGCTGGGGCCCAGGCCAGGGCTGGCCAGGGCCGGGGCCAGGCCCCCACACTTAACACCCCGCTAGGGGGAACCATAAAATGGAAGGGAACAGACTCAATTGCGACGTTTCTTGTTCCCGTGCGTTCCTCAATTCCCTTGGGGACCGGCGACAACGACGAAGACGGCGACAGCCTTTCAGGACTTTGCGCAATGAAGACTGCACGCAACGTAGTCTGCATAACACAGATTGCACCACATGGGTTGCAGCACATGGATTGTTTCACGTATCGCACCATACCGTTTATCGCCGAGCCAGTTGTTCCGACGTGCGGCCTTCCACCTTGGGGAGGGCCCCGCGGCCACCAGCGCAAACGCCGCGGTGTCGGCTTTGTCCACTCGGGCGTGTCGAGGACAAACGGCACGGCTACATAGAATGCATCACGTAGATTCTCCGTTCTACAAAAAAGAGTAGACTCTACCCCCCCCCCCCCGAGTTAACGGTTCCCCTTTCCGTATTGCAATTTGCATATGATTCTGCCCCACCGTCCATCCTAAATATGAATTCATACCATCCCAGCCAGGCTGGAATCATTTCCCCCACCATCCTCTGGACAAAAAGACTATGCGCGCACACTCGTTTATCAAATATCAGAAGTTTTCAATAATCCCTTGCAGAAAACGGGACGAAGTGCACACGCGCGCGTCGTCGCGCGCGCATGCCGAAATCCTTCAAAAACTCTCGGTTCCGGAAGGATTTCAAAATCGAGCTTCCAACAAACATACGAAAACATATGGTTCCACAACACTGATGCGTGCGCGCGCGCTCTTGTGTCGTCGTCGTTGTCGCCGTCCTCCCTTCTCCCTCGTCGTCGTCGTCGTCGTCGTCGTCGCCGTTGTCGTCATCTGTCTTTCCTCGTCGTCGTCGGCGTCCTCGTCGGCGTCTCGCCGTTGTCCCTACTATTTCGTCGCCGTCGTCTTCGTCGTCGTCGTCATCTTCACTCCTCCCTCGTTGTCGTCGGCGTCGCCGTCCTCCGTCCTTCTTCGACGTTCGCGTCGTCGCCGTCCTTCGTCCTCCCTCGTCGTCGTCGTCGTCTTCGTCGTCGTCGTTGTCGGCGTCGTCGTCATCGTCGTCGGCGTCAGCGTCTTCGTCGTCGGCGTCGACGTCGTCGTCGTCGGTGTCGTCGTCGTCGTTGTTGTCGTCGTCGTCGAAGTCGTCGGAGTCGTCGTCGGTGTCGTCGTTGTCGTCGTCGGCGTCGTCGTCGTCGTTGTCGCTGTCGTCGTCGGCGTCGGTGTCGTTGCCAAGTGCCATTTGGTACCAACCGTCACGGTCTTATGAGGTCTTGCGACCAAGTTGCGGGAGGGAGGGTGGGATGTTTGCACGAGCAGTGGAGAAGACAGCTTCAAGACAGTCAAAGTGAACTGCACCACATACATTGCACCACGTAGATTGCTCCACATAGATTGGGTGGGATGTTTGCGCGAGCAGTGGAGTGGACAACTTACTGCGAACAGGACTGAGTTGCACCGCACAGTTCGCACCACTGATGTTTCTAAGCCCCGCGCCGATTTCTCGGACCGGTTCCAGGAGCGGCGCCAGAGGCGTCGACAGGTGGCTCCAGCGCCGACCCACTGAGTCCACGTGGACCTCCGACCGAGTACGCTTATGCAGTTTTTCCTTCCTCTAGAGGACGAGTGCGGCATCGGCGCGGTGGTGCCCTGGGCGCAGCGGCTCTGGTTCAGTCGGCGGGGGCAAGAGGGGCGGATGATGGACACGGAGGCGGGCATTCTGCGCGCATTCGCTGGGGCGCCTCTTCGAAGGCATTGGCGATCGGAGCCCCGTGGATACGGTCAGCAACGTTTGCATGGCGTGTCGCGCCGCCAGTTCTTGCCCACCACGCTGACCACGTCGGGACCCCCTAGCGCCAACGTCCTGAGCTCTTCCCAGCCCCCCCCCCCGCGCGGAGCGGAGAGCGACACGCTCTGCCGGCTCGCAGGGCACAACGTGTCGTCGGGGGCCACCGCCGCGGCACCCTCCGCAAAAGTTCCTGATCGCACATGCAGTGCTCCAGCTGCTCGCCACCTTTCTCTCAGGGCGATCGGGAACTTACGATCTTGACGGGGAGAGCTGTGGGGGGGGGGGGGGCGCCGACCCGCCTTGGGAACACTCTGGACAGATGAGCTCACAGAGATCCGATGTCGTGATTTTTTCAACACGCGGTCCCCGGAAGTCTCGACCCACTCCCCAGGACCGGCTTTTCATCCCGAGTCGTTTTTTGACGGTCCCGGGGCCCGGCGAGGGCCGCTATAGAGGTCAAACATCTCAAAAGCCTCCGTCTTGTTCTGTTTCAACACGTGGGAGGTCTGCGTCTGCCCCCGAACACGCCGCTTGAGCAGCAGGCGAGCTGCAGAACTGGCACGCAGCCGTGACGCATCCGCCCCGGCTGCGCCCGCCGGTCCGTGACCTACGCCCCGCACCGCCCGCGGGGCTCCACGGACAAGCTCTACGCGCTCTCCGCGGGCCTCGGCCTCGAGGCCCTGCCGCAGAGCGTCGGCGGCACGCACGCCGGGCGCATGGTCCACAACGAGACCCAGCAGCTGAGCTGGCCGAAGGAAGAGACGACGGCAGAAGCACAACACGCTCGGCGGTCCGCGGGGGGAGGAGGAGGAGGAGGAGGAGGAGGAGGAGGAGGAGGAGGAGGAGGAGGAGGAGGAGCAGGAGGAGCAGGAGGATGAAGGGGGGGATTGGGAAAGGGGGGGGTTACGAAATTTGCCGCTCGCAGCTGGCTTCGGCCCCGCCGAGGGGCCCATTCCTCGATGTACATGGGCGCCTCCCGGCGCCGGGAGGCGCCGGGAAAATCAGCTACGTGAGCTGATTCTCAAACCCCCCCTTTGCTACTTACCCGTTACGAAAGTTATTCATCTTGAGCACTGACGGCTAGGGCGTCTCCGAGTGGCCCCCCGTTCCCCCCGTAGACTCCTAGCACGGCAGTCTTCGGCCTGGCTTGGCGGGAGAGATTTCTGGGGTTCTCCCTGGTAGCATTAATAGTAGATAACCAATTCAGGATAAAATCTCTCCCCCGTAAATTCACAAGAGAGAAATCACTCCCGGTCACTTCCAGGCAACTCTGAATCTCTCCCCGTGTGAAACCACAAGGAAGAATCACTCCCATACCACTTCTCACCACAGCGCCCACACATGTCAATTTTAGCCAAGATGAATTAACTTTCTTAACGGGGATGTATCCCCCCCTTTCCCGACCCCTGGCGTCGCCTCCCCGGAGCTGCCTCCGCGCGCCAGGGCGGGAGAGCCCAGCGCCTGGTCCGCCGACGGCCGGTGCCGCGCCCCGGGGGGGAGGGCAGCGGGTGCAGGCCTGCACCGCAGGCTCAGCAGGCCCCCGGCCTTCCGAGGAGGCTTCTGACCCAGACATGATAGCGTCGTAAAAAGATCAGGACGGCAAGTTATTCACTATTGTCGGCCCTTGGGGACCCTCGCCGGGCCTCGGGACCGTCAGAGAACGACTCAGGACGAAAAACCGGTCCCGGGGAAAGGGTCGGGACTTCCAGGGACGCCGTCCTGAAAAAATCAGGTCGTCGCATGTCTGGGGAGCCTTCTCCGAGGCCCCGCGCCTGGCCGAGAAGGCCCGCCGCCCCCCTCCCACTTCCGACCCTCGGCGCGCCGCCGATGAAAGTTCTGTGTGCGTGCCGTGTTCGCTCCTTCGGCGATCATGGGGCCCTACGTCGTCGACGCCGGCGGCAGCGTGCGGGTGCTGCCGCCGTCCGCGATGCCCGGGCGCCTGACGGGGGTGGCGCGGCACTTGTCGAACCCGACCCAGCGGGTGTACATAGGGACGATGGAGGATCGTGGGCATTCCAGGGTCAGGGGGGGAAGTACACAGACGCAAGTAAACGTCGATTCCCACAATCATAAACATGGAAAGTGGAGGGGGAGACGACAATCTAGAAAACACGGGAAAGCTGGGGAGTCCGAGGATTGGTGTCTATTCACGTGAGGGCCCCTGAGCGCCTTCACAGAGGGGCATCAAGACCCAGAGTCTCCCGACGATGTGGTTTCTACAATTGGCGGGTTTTCCTCGACTTCGGCCCGCGGGGGCCGTTTGTGGGCCCTGGGACCGTCAAATAACGGAGCTGGGGCGAAAAGACCCTTCGAAGGTCGGGACCCCGTGGGGCCGCGCGTGTAACAGTTATACCGTCGGCTGCGTGGGAGGGGAGTGAGGACTGCGGGGGTGTGGATATCATGGCCAGGGCCGTGAGCGCTCCCATGTTTCCTGCCCCTCTCTTCCTCTCTCAGCATATGCCCTGCCCTCCACCCCTCGTCCGCGCACATGCCGCGGACCATGGTGCGCTAAGTCTGAAACTCGGCGTCGCGACAAAACACGGCCAGAGCCACATGTAGACATCATTACCTTGGTTCGCCTTGAATGTGCCCAGGGCGTTTGCGTTTTCAGCTCGGCGTCTGGGAAATCATTTCTTCAGCGCTTTCAGGTCCAACAAAACAAAAAACGCAAAAACAATGATGCGTGGTTTTAGCGTTTTCAGACATTGTTTTCGCGCTCTCGGCCTGACGCGACAAAACACGGCCGGAGCCAAGATCACAAAGCACGGCATTCCTCGGGCCGAAGCGCTCCGCCTCGGGCCCCTGGGCCCGCGGCGGAGCGAGAAAAAAATGCTCGGTGTAAGACACGGCGGCGTCAGGATCTCAGGGACTCCCCCTCCTCCTGGCCACCCTCCTCGGCGCGCCTGGGAGGAGGGCCTCTATGACGTGGACCTCGCGACGCTCCAGGTGACCGAGGTCTACGCGGACGACCAGGGCCACGCCGGAGGTCACGAGCGGCGAGCCTATCCGCCTCGAAGCCCTGGCGGTCTGGGTTCTGGGGCGCGATCCCGTGGATAACCTTGGGAGGTTTTTAGTTCTGCACTCACCCCCCCCTTGTTTCTCTCGGCGGGGAACACACTCGCCGCTCCTCCTCCTCCTGATCCTGCTCCTGCTCCTGCTCCTCCTCCTCCTCCTCCTCCTCCTCCTCCTCCTCCTCCTCCTCCTCCTCCGGCTCCTCCTGCTGCTCCTCCTCCTCCTCCTCCTCCTGAGGCACTGAGGCACTGAGGCACTGACGGCAATGGAGTCTTCGGACGCTGCCGCTTCTCGTCCTCCTCCTCTTCCTCCTCACTCACTCACTCACTCACTCACTCACTCACTCACTCACTCGCTCACTCACTCACTCACTCACTCACTCACTCACTCCCTCCCTCCCTCCCTCCCTCCCTGCTCCTCCTCCTCCTTCTCCTCCTCCTCCTCCTCCTTCTCCCCCTCCTCCTCCTTCTCCGGCTCCTCACTCACTCACTCTTTCATTCACTCACTCACTCACTCGCTTACTCACTCACTCACTCACTCGCTTACTCACTCACTCACTCACTCACTCACTCACTCACTCACTCACTCCACTCACTCACTCACTCACTCACTCACTCACTCATCACTCACTCACTCACTCCTCACTCACTCACTCCTCCTCACTCCTCCTCCTCCTCCTCCTCCTCCTCCTCCTCTCCTCCTCCTCCTCCCCCTTCTCCCCTCCTGTTCTTCCTCTTCTCCTCCTCCTCCTCCTCCTCCTCCTCCTCCTCCTCCTCCTCCCCCCCTCCTCCTCCTCCTCCTCCTCCTCCTCCTCCTCCTCCTCCTCTTCCTCCCCCTCCTCCTCCCCCTCCTCCTCCTCCTCCTCCTCCTCCTCCTCCTCCTCCTCCTCCTCCTCCTCCTCCTCCACTTCTTCCTCCAAAGAGGATTGCATTATAGCGTTGCAATATGGACGGTCGTATCGCTGTCGAAGTCGTAATCGTAGTCGTCGTCCTCGCCGTCGTTGTTGTGCGGCGGGGTGCCGCGGAGAAATAACCAGTTTCCATCAGTGGTGGGCCACTGTTCCGTCAATGAGGTCGCCGAACAGATGATTGGTTCACTGCTTCTCTTGGGGGGGAGTCGACAGCCCTACCCCGGCTACGCGGTCGCATGGATACCCTCCGCGCAAAGCATCCGCGAGCAAACGCCCCGTAATTCGTGGGGTCGCGGCCCAGGGGCCCGGCCCGCGAGGCCATGGGTTTGGATATGTTCCCCGCGGGGAGGGCGCGGCGGCGGCGACAGGAGGCTCGCGGGGCTGCCGGGCTACCACGGCAAGGGGCTCTACTCGGGCCAGGGGCGGCTGGTCTACGCGAACAACGGGGAGACGGGCAGGGAGGCCCAGCGGCGCCCCGACGTGCCCTCTGGCTGCCTCGCCGAGTGGGACGGCAGCGCGTGGAAGGTTGTGCGCCGCAACCAGTTCACCGAGGTCACGGGGCCGGGCGGCATCTACGGCAGCCCCAGCGCGCAGGCGGACCCGATCTGGACCATCGGCTGGGACCACCGCTCGCTGCTGCTCATGGTGCTCGACAGCTCCCGCTGGTCCACCTACAGGCTGCCCAAGGCAAGCCACACCTACGACGGCGCGCACGGTTGGAACACAGAGTGGCCCCGAATCCGCGAGGTCGGTGAGGCCTCGTTCCTCATGACCATGCACGGCACCTTGTGGCGTTTCCCGCCAACCTTCGCTGCGCGCGCATCCGCGGGCGTCTTGCCAATCTCCACGTACCTGAAGGTTTGCGCGGATTTCGCTCGCTGGCGGGAGTGGCTCGTCTTCGGCTGCGATGACGTGGCGCGAAAGGCATTCCTGAACAAGCGCCGCGCGAAAGACTCGATCCCGGCCCCAGAGAGGTCGCATTCCAACCTTTGGTTTTCGGCGAGATTCGATGGGTGTAGTTACGCCGGGGTGTGGTTTGTGATCTGCGCCGTTCGGGCTTAGGGGTCACCACGTTGCGCCAAAGACTTGCGCGGTGAGACCTCGTCGGGGCGCGGCAGAGATCTCTGTCGAGGTCCCCGCCCGCCCCCCCCAGGCACGGGTTGTAAACCGCACCCTTTGCAAACCACACCCCTCGGAGTCGCCGAGGTTTGCGGCCCCGCAGCAGTTGGACCAACTCGGGCCGCCGCTCGGCCGGGGCGCGGTGTGGCTCAACGAGAGCGTGCCCGCAGGCCAGGCGAGCGACCCTTTCCTGTTCTCGGGATACGACCTCCGCGGCGTCCACGTGGCGCACGGCGACGCCGAGGCGCGCACCTTCACGCTGCAGGCCACGAGGCGGCGCACGTGTCCGCATCCGCCGCCCTCGCGGTCGGCACTCCCAGGCGCGATCCCGCGCGTGCGCGGCCGCACGGAACACCTTCTGCGCGGGGCATCCGCGCAGAAGGGTTCCGCACCTGCCGGGTCGCGGCCCAGGGGCCCGGGCCCGCGAGGCCGCGGATGCGGACCGTTTCTTGCCGCCCCCGCTGCAGGTCGACCGCGCCGGCGACGGCACCTGGGCCGAGCTGGAGGCGCTGCGGGTGCCCGCGGGGGCCTACCGCTGGCAGGCCCTGCGCGGGCGGGGCGCCTGGGTCCGGGCCCGCCTGGACCGCGCCGCCGTCGGCGTGACGGTCCAGTTCGCCTACCGGCAGACGGACGCTCGAGGCTCGGAGCCAGCGTCGGGGGCAGCGATAGGGGTGATGAGCTTGTTTTCCACCACCACCACCACCACCACCACCACCACCACCACCACCACCACCACCACCACCATAAGTTGGAGGGAGAGGGGGTCCTCCTCATCCACCTCCTCCTCCTCCACCTCCTCCTCTTCGTCCTCCTCCTCCTCCTCGTCCTCCTCCTTCCGCCTCCGACTGATGGTGGTGGTGGTGGTGGAAAACAGGCCCATCAAGGGGGGGATGCTTCGCGCAATGGGGGGGGACGCATCGACCGCCACTCGCCCACTGGTCGCCCCTCTGCGGCAAGCGAGGGGGGGGCAGTGTGAGAGGGAGAAGGCCTTCTCGGGAGGCGGCGGGGCTTCTCAGGGGCTCCGCGGCGGGGCTTCTCAGAGGCCCTCCGGCCCTCTGCGAAGTTCGCTGCGCCTTTGGGGAAAGCCTTAGAACACTCCTCCTCTCCTCCTCTTCCCCCTCCTCTTCCTCCGCCTCCTCCTCCTCCTTCCCCTCCTTCTTCTCCTCCTCCCCCTCCCCCTCCCCCTCCGCCTCCTCCTCCTCCTCCTCCTCCTCCTCCTCCTCCTCCTCCTCGTCTGAGGAGGCCCGCCGCCTCTCACTTCCCCCACGGGCTGGCTGCCGATCGCCGAGCGGAGCCCCATGGCTCAACGGCCGCCCAGGAGCGTGCGGGTGCGCTGTCGAGGGCCTCTCGCCCCGATATATATATATATATATATATATATATGTATGTATGTATACATATATATATGTATATATATGTATATATGTATATGTATATGTATGTGTGTACATAGTTATATACATATATATATGTGTGTGTGTGTGTCAGCGTGTGTGTATATATATACATATATATATATATATATATATATATATATCGGCGCTGGGCCCTGGGCGGGTCCTCCCGCCACCCTGATCGTTGCCCCTCGCAGCGCCGCTGTTCGAGGGCCTGGCTCGCCGAGGCGACGGCGAGGTGCTGGGAGGGCTGCTGCATCCGAGGAAGGCAAGCAGCAGAAGCACAAACTTTGGGAGTTCGCTCGCAGTTCTCGGATCGGCGCTGGCCCCCCCCTCCCAGGCGGCGCCTGGCGCGCTGCCCCTGGCGCGCCCCACGCGCCGGGGAGGTGCTTTTTCTCGGAGGGCCATCGCGGATCGATCACAACGATAGAGATAATAACGATCGGTGGCAACGGCGTCAACGATAGAGGTCACGACGATAACGTTCCCGTGGTCGCTACCGTTGTCGTTGTGATCGGTGCGGTCGTTGTTATCGGTATCATTGTGATCGGTGGGGGTTCCGCAGCGCCGGCCCGAGAAGCCCGCGCGGAGCGCCCGCCAGGGAGCGGGGAGCTCAGCGCCGGCCCAAGAAGTCCGCGCCGGCTATGGGAAGTTGATGCTTCTGCGAAGTCTTCTCTTCCTTCCACGGTCAGGAACTCTGCAGTGGCGCGTCGCGCCACCAGGTCTCACGCTCTGGCGCGACGAGCGAACCACGGCCCAGTCCCCAGGCGCCAACCTCTCCCGAGCCTTTCGAGGCCTCTCGCCCCGAGGAGCGGTCGCTTGCAGGCAGTGGCGTGTCGCTGGGGCCGCCGCCGCGGCACGCTAAGCTTAAGTCGGGCCTGTCCCTCTACAGGGGGAATATTCAAACATAGTTTAAAAAAAATACTCTGGGGACCATTTGTTGTCTATTTTGGAATACTTGTTGGAGTATTTGTTTGGACTATGTTTTAACATGTTTTGACCAACATCCCCCTGTAGGGGGACAGGCCCGACTGAACTCGGAAACAAGAGCATGTACATTGCCAGTGGCGGGCTGCTTTTCCATCCCAGGACTTTTTGAGGGTCGGGGGTCGACGTCGGGGCGGTTGGTGTATACTTTTTTGGTCCGTTTCCCGGGATCCAGCGAATCAGTGTCGGGCCGGAGAGAGCGTCGGTGTATATAGAGTCCGGCTGCTTATTATCAGGAGGGAAAGAAACACACAGACACGGTTAATCGTCGACTCCGCGGAAAAGATGGGAAACTGTGGGAAGTGGGGGGGAAGAGACGGACACCCGGAAAATATGGGGAAATAGGGGGGATCCTGGGATTCGTGTGCACTTCTTTGCGTGTCCTTCTGGACCCCTCGACAGTAGCGCTAAGCAGGCTCGTGGACGAGCACCCGATTCGTCTCCGCAGCTGCGCGGGCCGGGCCCAGGGGTCCGCTGCCCCGCGGACAGGGGGGCGCGTCCCTGCAGATGGCCCCCGCGCGGAGCGCGTCCGTGCGGTGGCCTCCGCGCGGCAATCGCGCCCCGGAAGGCAGGCCGCGACGGCATCGAGGAAAATAAGAATTACCCCAGTGCGACCCTACCTAGAAGTTGGAGCCCCCAGGAAAGCAGCATTAGTTGCCATGCTATGCCATGCCATGCTATGCTGCGCTGTGCTATGCCATGCTATGCTATGCTATGCTATGCTGCGCTATGCTATGATATGCTAAGCTAAGCAATGCTATGATATGCCATGCTGCGCTGTGCTATGCTAAGCTATTATATGATATGCTATGCTAAGCTGCGCTATGCTATGCTATGATATGCTATGATATGCTGCGCTATGCTATGCTATGATATGCTATGCTATGCTTGGCTATGGTATGCGATACTATGCTATGCTAATGCAGCGCTGCGCTAAGCTAAGCTAAGCTAAACTAAGCTAACCCTCTAGGCAGAGCCTAGGTTGGGAATTACACCCATGTTATTTAACCGAACAGAAAACTAAACTGGCAATGCTGCGCTATGCTATGCGATGCTGGGCTATTAGATGATATGCGATGCTGCGTTATGCTATGCTACGCTATGCTATGCTGTGCTCTGCTATGCTAAAGCTCAGCGAAGCTAAGATGAAGGTAAGCTAGCTAAGATAAACCTGAGCTAAGATGGGCCTTAGCCAAGCTAAGATGAAACAAGCTAAGTTAAGATGAGATAAGCAACGCTAAGCTAAAGGGACGTAACTGGGGGAACCGCGGGGCGGATACTGGGGGAACCGCCCGGGGCGGGCCCCACTGCCCGGCCCTTTAAGCTACCGAGTAAGAACCCTTCTAGGCAGAGCCTAGGTAGGGAAATAGTCAAACAGTACCCTTAAATATTCAAAAAGGGTCCAGAAATCCTCCCCTGACTATTTTTTGACTGCTTTTGTATATTCCTCCTGCAGAGGGACAGTCGGGTCGGAGGAAATGGGGGGATAGGGAACGGGGAGGTTACGAAATCTGCTGCGTGCAGCTGGTTTCGGACCCACCGAGGGGCCTAAATCTCGATACGTGGGCGCCTCCCGGTGCCAGGAGGCGCCGGGAAAAGCAGCGGGAGCCTTGAGACGGGGGTCAATGCAAACCGGGGTCGGCCAGAGCGCCCGATCTTGCAGGATCCTGCAGGGCCAGGGGCGCATTGACCCGGGATTGCGCGCAGGATCCTGCAGGATCTTGCAGGATCCTTCGCGCTGACCCGGGCTTGGGTGCAGGATCCTGCAGGATCCTGCAAGACCTGACTGACCTGGGTCTGCATTGACCCGGGTCAGAAGATCCCCGAGTATGGAGATAGATATGCTCGCCGCTCGTGAATCGTCGGCGAGCGAGGGGGGAAATGAGAAGGAGAAGGGCTTTTCGGAAGGCGGCAGGGCTTCTCAGAAGCCCTCCGACCTTCTGAGAAGCTTCCTGTGCCTTTGGGGAAGGCTCGGGAAGTTTCTCGGAAGGCCTGAGGGTTCCCGAGCCTTCCGTGAAGGCCCGCCCCTTATTCTCTCGCTTCCCCCCCTGGGCGCGCCGCCGACAAGCGTCCCTGACCCTGCGCATTCGCGTTGGGACTCGCTCGCCGTGTTCGCCGCCCACGGCGGCCCCGAGGGCGTCCGGCAAGTGGGCGCCTACGAGCTCCGCCTCGCCGAGGGCGCGGCGCCCGCGGGCGGCGCGGGCGCCGCCGCCGCCCTGCGCCTGGAGCCGAGCGGCATCGCGAGGACGTCGCCGCAGCTGCAGCGGAAGCTCCGCATCGCCGCCGGGCTCGCGGAGCACGACGGCGCCCGGGGGCCCAAGAGAGGCGGGGGGTCCACGCGAGCGGGGGTCAGCGCCAGAGCACCGGGCCTGGCAGGATCCTGCAGGAGCCAGGGCTGCGTTGCCCCAGGCTGGCGCGCAGGGCCCTGCAGGATCCTGCAGGAGCTTGCAGGATCCTGCAAGGCCCGACTGACCCGGGTGTGGATCGACCCGGGTAAGGGGATCCCCGAGGCGCCCGCCCACAAGCCAGACGGGGCCCCCGCCCACGCTGGCGTCGCATTTCTGCCGCGGCGGGCGGTTTGGCCTCGCTTCGGGCCCCCGGGACACTCGCCGAACGATCCGGCCCGTGCCGCAGAAAAGATGCGGTCCAGTGCTCGGGTCGCGATGTTTCGCGATGTCGCCAGGGCCCTGAGGCAACGGGTCCTGGAGGTCCTTCGCCGTCTTGTATATACAAGGCTCTGCGGGCCTTCCACGGGCCCCGGGGGAGTCCGAAAGCGGCTCGCGATGAACAGCTGGTCCCTGGTGGAGGCCAAGGGGGTCCAGGACCCACCCGCTTTCCGTGCTGAGGCGCCTCCTGGCTCCACATCGACGACGACGGCCGGCGCTGGCGGCTGCCCGCGGCGGCTGGCGCTGGCGGTGCTGTCTCGCCCGTGGGCCCGTCGCGCATGTGCCGAGAGGTGGTCACGGAGAGGGACCTCGAGGGAACCGAAGAGCGGCGTGGACATGCAGTCGAGCCTGCTTCCGAGATCTCTGGCGGTATGTTCGTTTGTCGGTCTTGGCCAGTAGTCCTGGCCGTTTGCCTCGATTGCGGCCTCTTGTTCCTGTTAGCGGGCCCTGGGACCATCAAGATTCAACATGGGCCGAAGGCACCCCTGGAGAGAGAGCCAAAGAGCGGCACTCGAGTGAAAATGCATTCGGGATTCTCCTGAGGCACACGCGAACCTCCTGTTTATGCAGTGTTCTCGTCTTGGCGTGGACAAAGAGTCGATCTTAGTTTATGATGTTCCAACCTACTTTAGCCTTGATCACCAGAAAGCATTCCGAGCACCAGAAAAATAGTCAAACGCTCAAGGGTTTTCACGTGTCGGGCCCTGGGACACACTCGCCCGACACTGTTTCGACACTGTGTCGACACTCTTTCGACACTTTTCCAGGTGCTCGAAATTGTTTCTTGGATGTGGTCCTTAAGTACGATGGGAGCAACATAATCTTAGTTGGGGGGTCGGCCCTGCAACACCAAGGTGGCCTTTGTATCCCGACTGTGGACCTTTCGGAGGTCCGCGCGGACTCTCTTGGCCAGCACTGGGCGCCACCCCCCCCGCCCACACAGTGTTTGCCTCCCTTGGCGATAACGGGCGTGACCGGGGGGGGGAGGGAGGGAGAGGGGGAGGGGACCGGTCACGTCACTCGCGCCAGCATTGTCTGGGACTGCCTCTTGGATGGTTCTTTCCCAGACTGCGCCAGCCCGAATCGTGACGTGACCAGGGGAGGGGCGGAGAGCGAGGGGGGGTGCGCGGGGGGTACCAGCGTGGCCCCAGAGAATCCTCGCGGGCCCCCGAGAGTCTGTAACCCTGCCGCTCCTGGGGTTCCCTGGCATCTTCCACCTGGACGGCACGTTCTACGAGCTGCCCGCCCAGAACGCCGGGGGCTTCGGCCTGATCCGGCCCATCTCGAAGGAGAAGATGCTGCATCGGCATACGTTTTCGGAGCTGCGCGCGGCCTTCTCGGATCCGCCCCCGGGCCCCCCCCCCCTCTGGCGCCGCCTCCGCGCGCCGGGAGCCTCGCCGGAGGCGCCGCCAGGCCCCCCGGCGCCGTTGCGGGAAGTCCGCGCGGGCCTCCGACAGCTTGTGCTCATGCCGTGCTCTGCTCCTCCGACGCATCGCCTCCCACCCGTTCCTGATCCACGACTTCGCTGGGTACCGAGGCCTCTCGGGTCGGACGACGCGAGAGGGTTAGGGGAAGGGGGAGGCACGGAATCTGCTGCATGCAGCTGGCTTCGGCCCCGCAGGCGGCCGCACTCCTCGATGCTCTGGCGCCTCTGGCGCCATGTCCTGAGATCCGTTATTGCGAAACATCCAACATCGCGAAAAATCGCGACCAGAGCCCTACGACCCGTCTTTCTGTTGCGTTGTTCGAGCCGGATCGATCTGCGAGGATCCGGGGGTCCAACACAAGGCCAAATCGCCAGTTGTGGAAAAATCGACGCCAGGATCTCAGGGGAAGGCGCAAGAGAAATTAGTTACGTAAGCTGATTTGCTAACCATTGGAAGGGCAACGATAGAGGGGATATGCTCTGGGGGGGATGCGTCAACCCTCAATCGCCCATTCATCGCCGATAGGGGTCTGATAGCCTTCCCCGCCCAAGGAGCATGCGGATTCGCTATCGGGGGCCTGTCGCCGAGCAATCGGCGATGTATATCCGGTTCCCCCGGAGCCGGTCCCTTCCTATCTTTGACCCTCATAGCCACCCAGCGGTTTGGACTCATTCCCCAGCAGTGGCTCAAGAGGCCGAAAATAGCGGGAAGCATCCCGTCGGTATGTTTCCATGGCCCGAGGGGGTATTGGTACATTGGCGCCTCTGGCGCAAGGAGGCGACCGAGAAATTTGCTTTTCGGCAGGCCTTTTCGGAAGGCGGCGGGGCTTCTCAGAAGCCCTCGCGCCTTCTGAGAAGCCTTCGCTGTCCTCGGAGAAGGCTTAGAAGACAAATTCTCAGGAGGCCCGAGGCCTTCCGAGCTTTCTGAGAAGGCCTGTTCCAGCTCACTCGATGTGGAGCCCGGCTTTCTCTGCGCCGACGTCGCCCATTCATCGCCGACGTCGCCGATGCATCCACGATGCGGCGCGATTCTCCGAGACCAGTTGCTCCGACCCAATCTGGGAGGCCTCGAATCCCTGCCCATCCCCTCGCCGAGCTGAACGGCGACCCCCCGTGAGCTGAATTGCCGCCCCCCTCCCCCCCTTCCCACCCGTGGTCTGCTTCGCTGCTCTGATGCGCACGTTTGGAGACGCAACACGTGCCGTGTTCCAGACGTCCGTGTGCTCAAAGCGTACGTGCTCAGTCTGCGTGGTGAGCCCCGCATCGATACGCTGCGTGCTGCGCGGTGCGCACCGGGGCAGCCGAGGCGATCTGCGCTCCTGGCCGCCCCGTCCGCCCCGAGGCCTCCTGGTCGTGTCCGGCCTGCAGCCCGGCGCCCCCGCGGGCGCGCACGTCGTGCGCAGCGCGGACGGCGGGGCCGCGGTGTGGGCGGGGGACCTCGACGACCTCTGGCGGCGGCCGGGGGCGAAGGGCGCGCCTCTGCAAAGGGCGCGCTCGTGCCACGGTGGGGGCGTTCCCAGACCCCCTCGCGTCATGAAAAAATCACGACGGGAGAGTTTTTCTTTGTTTTGGGCCCCTGGGGGCCCTCGGGACCGTTAAAAACGACTCAGGACGAAAAACCGGTCCCGGGGAATGGGTCCAGACTGCGGGGGGTCGACGTCAAGAAAAAACGTGACGTCTGGGGTCTGGGTCTGTTGAGGAGCAGTCCCAGGAGGCGCCAGGCCCTGGAGGATCTCTTATCCAACGAGGGCGGGGGTGATATCCATGGCCGATCCACGATTGGAGTTCCGCTGGCTTCCAGACCCCGGATTCCTTATCTCAGGGTTCCTCATCTGATGCCCCCACCGTATATGTGTGTGTGTGTGTGGCTTCGAAGGGGTGACGCACGCGCTCACACATGTTATCGTATGTTCTCGGTGGCGGGGCGAGTTCTGGACATGCCTGTGGGGTAGCGGTATATGGTACAAGATGGCGCAACATAGTATTAGCATGTCCTCATGCGTCAAGCACGTTTGCATGAGCCAGGGCTTGGGATAAACTGTATTTTGGCGGTTCCGTGGACCGTTCTGGTTTGATTTTGTTTTGCAGTGGGACAGCGAAAGAAAGTCCGAGAGAAAGCAAACACAACATAAAGACGGAACATATTGTTTAGTTGGAGCTATGTCATGAAAGCGTTCGCTAGTTTCGAGCGTGCGCGTGCATAAGAACGAAAACCTTTCTCCATCTGTACCAGGGTTCAGATTTTTCAGTGGGGGGAGCCCCCCCGGACCTGTGACAAAAACGATGTCCACAACTCACCCGTAAGATTTTACCGCGGCTCCAAAGTCTGGATCGGGGGCGATCCTGACAGGCAGGGGTGGCCTTGCGTTGTCCTCGCGCACTGCGCGAAGGCTCGTCGCACGAGGCTGGCTGGCCTCGCCGGCTGGGGGGCCGTCTTCGTCTACGGCAGGGTCGCGTCGGGTCGACCGGCGGCGACGCCGCCGCCGCCGCCGCCAGCGTTCAAGAGCCTGTTTTTTTGGATTCAGGCAAGTTTACTTCGACTTGCGTGATTTCCGCGCCCCCCCGAACGTGCAAGTCGTTTGCGGCTGGCTTCAGGCTCAGCCCCCCCCCCCGTCCATGCAAGTAAACTTGCCAGAGTCAAGAAAAAACAGGCTCCAATGCTGAAAGCGACCCAGAGTCGGCCAATGTGTAACGATCTGGCGTGCCGGAGGCGGCCGGTCGCTCGCGGTGGAAAGAGCTCCCCGCGGCGTCGGAGACCCACGCCGGAGTCGTCGTGACGAGAAGCCGCGGTGGGATATGGGATGGGCTCAGGAGTGGCTCCTGCTCCTCCTCCTCCTCCTCCTCCTCCTCCTCCTCCTCCTCCTCCTGCTCCTCCTCCTCCTCCTGCTCCTCCTCCTCCGCCTCCTCCTCCTCCTCCTCCTACTCCTCCTCCTCCTCCTCCTCCTGCTCCTCCTCCTCCTCCTCCTCCTCCGCCTCCTCCTCCTCCTCCTCCTCATGCTCTGTCCAACGTGTTCGAAATCGAGGGCCTTCGATTTCGAACACGTTGGACAGACCACCCCGCGGTGGTTCCCATCAGCCGCGCCTCGCCGAGAGCGCCCGAGCGGCCGCCGGAGGCCCGAGTCGTGGCCCGAAAGCCAGTGGGCCGCCCCCCCCCCCCTTGAGGGTGGGGCCTGACGGGTAGGGAAATGGGGGGCCGCGAGATCTGCTGCGTGCAGCTGGCTTCCCGCCGCCAAGCCCAGTTCTCGAAGCGTGGGCGCCTCCCGGCGCCAGGAGGCGCCATGAAAGCCGGCTTCGGGAGCCGATGCTCTACCCTGCCCTTGGCTATCCTACCCTTTCGCCCCCCCCCCCCCCCTAAGGGGCAACGTTAGGGGGGATGGGCTCAGGAGTGGTTTTCGTCCGCGCATTCCATCCTGCTCGAAACGGGGGGGAGGTTCCCACCAGCTGCGCCTCTTCGAGAGCGCCCAGACGGCCGCCTGAGGCCCGAGCCATGGCCCCGAAACCGATGGGCCCCCCCACCCCGAGGGTCGGGCCGGACGAAAGGGTGGGATGGGCAAACGGGGGGCTACGAAGTCTGCTGCACGCAGTTGGGTGCCGCCCCGCCGCCGGGCGCCCTTCCTCGAGATGCACGGGCGCCTCCCCCGGCGACGGCCGGACCGAGCTATCAAAAGAATCGAGGCCGCTTCGGGGAGGGTGCCCCAGAGTTCTCCGTGCTCGCTGGATGTTCTCGTCCACCCTGGGGGAGGGCACCCTCGAGGCATCTGAGGGTCGGGAGTGTCTGGGCCAGCAGAGGGCCTCGTGTCCTTGAGGGATATGCTCTTCTGTCCCGGGTCCGACCGCAGGCTCGGGGGGTCGCTGAGGGGGCCGCCTTTCTTCTGTGGGCTCCCATCGGGGGTGGACAGACCTCCTACCCTGACACGTCGATTAGTGAATTGGCCGTTTTCGGTTCGCGAGAGGGCGTCGCGGCCGTCATTTTTGCGGGTCCAGGTCCGTCGGTTTCGGTCCCAGGCCGTTTTCATTAAGGGGAGGTTTACTAAAGGGAGGTTTGTCCACCGCCGATCCCAAGTCCCCAACGGAACGTGGCAAAAAGGTGACGACGTGTCATCGCGTGCTTTGATCCCTGGGGTGCCCAGTCTATAGAGTGAAGTCGGGCGTGTCCCTCGACAGCTGGAGTGTCCAAAAGTAGTCCAACAAATAATATGGGGACGGTGTTTCGACTCTGTTTGGCGCTCTTTTTGAGCATTTTGGAATATTTGTTCTCAGCCTGTAGGTGGACATGCCCGACCTAACTGTAGAGGTGGTTGGGGGGCGCCTCGGCCCCGTCCTTTTGCTGGAGGGTGTTCACGTGTCGGGCCCTGGGAGGCGATACTCGTTAGACACTTCTCGAGCGTGTCGGGCAGACACTGCTTCAATACTTTTCTGGGTGCTCGAGATGCTGTCTGGGATGTGGTCTTCAAGAACGACGGGAACAACACAATCCCAGGTCCGACCGTAGGCCTGTAGGAGGACACCCCCGACCTAACCGCAGGCTCTGGGGGGGGGGCCTCGGCTCAGTGTTTTTTTCTGTCGGCTCCCATCGAAGGGCACCAACTTTACACCAACAGCGATCCTGGCCAGGAGGGCGCATACACCGATCCTGGGCCCAGGGTGATCCTGACCAGGTTCGGTGCTGGTGTATGGCCGGTGCCCTCCTGATCCCAAGCCCCCGACCTCACCGCGCGCGCGCCAGGCGCCTTCGAACGGCCGCGCGCGGCCCCGAGCGCCCTCGAGCGTCGCCGCGAGCGCGCGGTCTTATTCGTGTCCTGCCCGCCCCCCCCCCGCGATTCTTGTCGTCTATCGTTTCGCCCCCCTTGCTTTCCAATCGCGTGCCCCCATTGTTTTTCAATCGCGTGCCCCCGTTCGCCGCAGGCGCGGGGGGGGCGCCTCGGCCCCGCCTCTCTTAAGCCCCGCGGCTCCCGAGGCTGGGCCGCCCCCGGGGCGCCGGCGGGCCCTGGCTGCGCTCGCCCGTGGCGGGGCGCTGTCCCCGGGGGCGCCGCCGGCCCAGCAGCGCAAGGCTCTCCGAGGAGAGGCGCTCGGCGTGGCTCAGGAGGAAAAGAAACACACAGACACAATTAATCGTCAATTCCCCAGAAAATATGGGAAAATATGGGAAGTGGTGGGGAAGACAGAAACCCAGAAAATATGGGAAAATATAGGGGGGAATTTTTATTTGTGTGTATTTATTTGTGTGTTCCAGTTCCCCTTCAGTGATTGGGGGGTGGAACCAGAGCGCTCTTGCACGTTGTCCACGAGGCATGTGATCCCTGATGCATGGCGGAGGCAGTCGGAGGTCGATGGGCCTCCTCTCCTGGCGCGTCGATTCGTGAATCGGCCAGTCTCGGTTCGCGGGGGGGCGTCGCGGCCGTTGTTTTTGCGGGTCCAGGTCCGTCGGTTTCGGTCCTAGGCCGTTTCACTAAAGGGTTAAAGGGAGGTTTGTCCACCGCCGAGGTAATGAAGATCGAACCGATCGATCCTCCAGCAGAGCGGTCATGCGATCCATGAAACGGCCACCTGGGGCCCCAGACGGGCCCTCACCATCCACCAAACCACTCCGAAGGCCCCGATTTGCCTTACATTTCCAGGGGGGGGGGCGGGGAACATAGGAAAAAACACATGTGAAGCCCGTACCCCCCGCCCCAAACCCGAAAATCGGGTCTTCGGGTTGGGTTGGGGTGGTCTGGTAGGTGGTCAGGCCCCCCATGGACGCCAGAATCGAGGAAAGAACCGGGGATCGAAGCAAAACAGCCGGTCGGAGGCATGGGTTCGCATCGGCGCCCGCCACTCTGAGGGGGAGCGACAACTGACAGCGGCGAGCGAGGGGGGGCAGTGAGAAGGAGAAGGTCCTTGCAGAAGGCGGCGGGGCTTCCCAGAAGCCTTCCGGCCTTCTGAGAGGTTTGCTTCGTCTTCGGGGAAGGCTCGAGAAAGTTTTCAAAAGGCTGGGGGGTCTTCCGAGCCTTCTGAGAAGACCTTCTCCTTCTCACTTCCCCACCAGGCTGGCCGCCGACTGTAGAGGGCTTTTGAAGAGCCGTGAGAAAAAACTGATGAGAAAGGGTACCCATCCCGCTATCCCTCGCTCGTGTTCCTTTTAATTTGTTCGGCCTCACCGGAGGCCTTCGTCGCCACCGTTGGATTCGCGTCGGAATTCGAGCCACAACGCACCCGGGGAGAGGTCTGGAGAGCAGCGGCGTCGGTGCATGTTGGCTCCCCCCAAGAGAGGAGCACTCTGAGAGCGCATCTGATCTTGGCGCGGCGCGAGCGTCCTCCAGCCGGGTGTTTCGGGCCCCCGGGGCCCTCGCCGACCGATGTATGGCTCGAGAAGTGGCGCAGAGGGATCGGGTCCGGGGCTCTGGTCGTGATTGCGAAGGCCTTACGGCCGGTGCCGCCGACCCTGAAGGGGGGCGGCGACGACAACGGGGGCGGCGACGACGCCGACGAGGGCCAAAGTCCTCGGGGATGCTTCTTCGGGCCTCTTGGGAAGGCTTTCGGGGGCCTCCGGTGAGGAGTCTCTTGGGAGGCCTCCTGGGGGCCTCCCGGGGGCCTCCTGGGGGCCTCCTGGGGGCCTCTCCGGGCTTCCCTGCATGGGGGGGGGCTCCGGCAGTGCTGGCCCTGCGCTGTCGCATGCTCTCCCCGCCGCGTCGGAGAGCGCCGGGCGTGCCACACACGGGGGGGGGGGGGAGGCAGGGAGCCCAAGGCCGCCGCCCCCCCCGAGACCGCCCGGCGCGGCGAGGCGATCCGGCGCAGCCGCCTCGCCCAAGACCCCCCTCACGATGTGCTTCGGGGGCCGCGCTCGCTCGGCGGCGAGCGGGGGGGGGGGGGCCGTGAGGGTCGAAGCAACAGAAAACGCCACAAGTGTAAACATAAGCTTTTGGCGCTCTGCGCGGATCTCTTGGATCCGCGCCTGGGCCCCCCTGGCGGCGCCTCCGGCGCCGCCCCGGGCGCGCCAGGGAGGGGGGGTCCGGCGCAGATCCAAGAAGTCCGCGCGGAGCGCCAAAAGTTTATGTTTTTTCTTCTTCTAGAGAAAGAGACGGCCCTCGCAGAAGGCGGCGGGACTTCCCAGAAGCCCTCTGGCCTTCTGAGAGGTTGGCCGTGTCTTCGGGGGAGCCTGTTTTTTTTTAGACTCTGGCAAGTTTACTTGCGTGGACGGGGGGGGGCTGAGCCTGAAGCAAGCCCGGGGGGGGCGTGGAAATCACGCAAGTCGAAAGGCACTTGCACGCTAGTATTCGCTGGAAGAGGGTAAACTTGCCTGAATCAAAAAAAACAGGCTCGGGGAGGCTAAGGAAGCTTCTCAGGAGGCCGGGGTTTCCTTCTCACTTCCTCCGGGGCTGGCCGCCGATCAAAGCTGACTGTGGTCCAGACGGCCACGATCCTCTTTGTGAGAAATGAATGCGCCTGTTTTTTTTGGATGTAGGCAAGTTTACTTGCATGGCGTTCGCCCCCCCCCCCCCCCCTCGCCCCTCTTCAAGCGAATGCTAGCGTGCAAGTGCCTTTCGACTTGCGTGATTTCCGCGCCCCCCCGAACGTGCAAGTCGTTTGCGGCTTGCTTCAGGCTCAGCCCCCCCCCCACCCCCCGTCCATGCCAAGTAAGCTTGCCAGAGTCTAAAAAAAACAGGCTCAATGCGCTACGGTGTGCATGGCCATGCTCTCTCCCCATGGCCCCTTATAGCCAACCTCCGAATTACTCCTCGACCCCCCTCTTCACCTTTGTTGGGGTGCCGTGCTGGAAAAAAAATGGTTTGTCCATCGCGGCGTCTTGTTTCGGTTTCGGCTTCCAGCGCCCGTTCCCGGACCCCGAGACCATCACAAATAAATATGGTGCGAAAAACTTCGCCCGGGGAAGGGGTCTGGAGCTCTGGGGGCCTCGCACTGGAAAAATCTGTTTCCATCCATTGGTTGGGTTTTTTCTCTGGTGTAGTAGACCTCTTCAAAACTTGGAGCGAGAAGCTGGGGACACATTTGGGTCAGGGGCACCCCTGGCAGCGCCCGGCCCGTGGCTGCCGGCGTCCCCTCGGACCCGTACCTGCTCGCGGGCTTCGCGCAGCGCGGGCTGTCCGCGTCGCACTCCGAGGCGCACGTCGTGGGCTTCCGGTTGGAGGTGGACGCCACCGGCACGGGCTCTGAGAGGAGGAATCGGAAGCCTTGAGTGGAGGGTTTCTCCGAAGGGCTTAGACGACCCGTCCTCCTCCTTCTTGTCCTCCTCCACCTCCTCCTCCTCCTCCTCCTCCTCCTCCCTCCTCCTCCCCCTCCCCCTCCGCCCTCCTCCTCCTCCTCCTCCTCCTCTCTCTCTCCTCCTCTCCTCCTCCTCCTCCTCCACCTCCTCCTCCTCCTCCTCCCCTCCTCCTCCTCCTCCTCCTCCTCCTCCTCCTCCTCCTCCTCCTCCTCCTCCTCCTCCTCCTCCTCCCCCGCGGGTCGCCAGAGTGCCTGGTTTTGCAGGATCTTGCAGGGCCAGGGGTGCATTGACCCGGGCTTGCGCGCATGATTTTGCAGGATCCTGCAGAATCTCGCAGGATTCTGCAAACCCTGACTGACTGGGTTTGCAGTGACCCTGGTCAGTGCATCCCCGAAGGAACAGTCGCCATGAAGGGAAGGGGTGCTGAAGGAAGCGGGTCATGTGTTTATCGCCGTATTTGGCCTCCTGGGGCCCTCCCTGGGCCCGGGGGCCGCCAGAAAACGACGTCAGAACACGACTCAGGAGGAAGAGCTGGCCCTGGGGGAAGGCCCCGGGGTCCAGGACCCGCTTCCCTCAGGACCCGCTCGTTTCATGCCAAAAGAGGTACCAACATTCGGAGGGCTCGACCTATAGAGACCACGTCGTCGGGTCTGCCACAGAGACGTCCGCATTAGCGAAGCAATTCGGCTTCTAGGCGTTCCGGCGCCCCACAGCCAGGGAAGCTGGGGCCCCAGACCCCCGACGTCATGAATTTTTCATGACGTCGACCCCCAGCGGTCTGGACCCTTTCCCCGGGACAGGTTCTTCGTCCTGAGTCGTTTTTTGACGGTCCCGAGGGCCGGTAAGGGCCCCCAGAGGCCAAAGATTACGAAAAACCTCCCGTCGTGATTTTTTTCATAACTCGAGGAGGTCTGGGGCTCTGCGGCCAGCCAGACGACGAGGTATACTTCGAGACCCTCCCAGATGCTGCTGCCCCCGGCCCCGCTCTTGGCCGGCCTGGGCCTCCCTGGGAGGCCCTCGGCGCCACGGCGGGGCGCGCCTCCCGCGATATATCCTGCCCCGAGCGCGCGCCGGGAGAGGGCCGGGGCGTAGCGGTCCACGACCCCCTCGAGTTATGAAAAAATCACGACGGGAGGTTTTTCATCATTTTTGGCCTCTGGGGGCCCTCACCGGCCCTCAGGGCCGTCAAAAAGCGACTCAGGACGAAAAACCGGTCCTGGGGAATGGGTCCAGACCGCTGGGGGTCGACGTCATGAAAAATTCATGACGTCGGGGGTATGGGGTGTCGGCAAGTATTTGTCGGTGTGCCCAGGTTCGTGGCACGCGTGGCGCCTCCTGGCCGTGCCGCCGGGCGAGGGCGCACGGCTGTCGTTCCCCGCGGAGTTCGAGGCGTATTGGCTGCGCGCGGTGAGCAACGCGAGCTGCAGCGCGACCCTGCAGCTGGTGTACGACTGACCGATGCTCCCCTCCCCGGCCTTCCTCTTCTCCTTGTCCTTTTCCGCCTCCTTCTCCTCCGCCTCCACCTTACCCGCCATGTCCTCCCTCTCATCATCTCATCGTCATCCTTGTCCTCCTCCTCCTCCTCCTCCTCCTCCTCCTCCTCCTCCTCCTCCTCTTGGGGTATTCTCCTAATGACCCTCCTCCTCCTCCCCGAGTCCTCCTCGTCCTCCATCCTATGCCATTACATGACCTTTCTCATCATCGTTAGTAAATTACTAGTATCCTCCTTCTTCTGCCCCTGATCTTGCTAGCCATGATTGTTCTCAATATGCTTCTCCCCCTCTCCCTATGGTTTCTGCTGGTCCCCATTCCCCCTGTCTGGCCTCCTCCTTCCGGTCCTCATTCCCCCTGCCTGCCCTCATACGTAAGTCATCTCTTCCTGCATGTAAGTGGTCGCGCCACGTTTTGCTTTTATGGCCAAACTACGTAGCACCCCGCAGTTGCGGATAAGAGTAAGGGGGCGGCGGACACGTTTGCAGTCTGCGAGGCTCTGAAGAAGTTCGCCGCAGGCGGCTAAATTTTACAATTTTCTACAACGGGCCCGCCGCAGGCGCCGATTTCTCGTGAAAGCAATATGGGTAGGTCGCTGGGTGGGTCGCGGGTGGGTCGCGGGTGCGGGCACGTCGCAGGCACGTCGCGGGGGGGGGGGTCGCGGGCGGGTCGCGGAATGGGTCGCGGGTGGGTCGCGGGCCGGGTCGCGGGGGGACAATGCCAAACGATTACAACAACAGCAGCAGCAACAACAACAACAACAGCAACAGCAACAGCAACACCAACAACAACAAACAACACACAACACACAACACGCAACAACAATAACCCGCATCGCGGAATCCCATTACAGCCACGCAGTCAGGGACAGTGAATGACGGTTCGGCCCCCTTACTCTGACATCAATTCCCCAACAAATGCATGTCAACGGCACTAAGATGATATATTCGTTTCGTGAAGTACCTGACTAGACTGTTTTGCTGATTCGCTGGCTGCCTCATTGACTGACGATGCTGAACTGTTGGCCGCCTCTATCAGACTCTTGAGTTTCGCCTGTTGAGGGCGCAACCTGTTGCGCATGGCGCAACCTATTGCGCACCCATGGCCCGTGGCGCAACAGATAGCTCCACCCACGGTGCAGCCCACCGCGCACCTAAACCAGTGACGCAGCATATGGCACAACCAGTCTCGGGCCGTTGAGAAATTTCGGCGGCCGAGGGCGCACCCCATGGTGCAACCTGTGGCGGTACCCATGGCGGCCGATGGCACAACCAATAATTTGACCAGCCTCCTTACATTTGGGCGGCCAAGGGCTCAACCTATGGTTCAACGCGTGGCGCATCGCATGGGGCATTTTATGGCAGATATGGTGCAACCAATGGCGCAACTCATGAGGCACCTAGGGCACAACCAATGGCGCAACTTGAGAGGGCGCAACCTATGTTGCAACCAATCGCAGACCGAGTTTGGTTTCGATGCAAGGGAAGCTGAAGTCGAGGAGTAGCAGTAGCAGCCAGATTGGCCTTAATGTAGTGTGCCCTCGCAGCATCTAATTACGGAGCTACGCCCGATCCATGCTCGCCGTCTGGATCCCTGCCGGAGCCCGCACGGCAGTGCCGTTCGTGCCGCCGCGATGCGGCGGGGACACCGGCGCGACCGCTCAAGGTTGAGCGCCTTCTGTGGGCCCGCCTGGCCACCCAGGGCACGCAGGAAACAGCCCGCGCTGCGAAGCCATCCGAAACAGGCGGTCGACAACCTCGGGGGACCTCTCGGAGCAGAGGTGGGCAAGGCGGGGACGGCCCACACGCAAAAACACTGCGGGAGGGCACGGCTCAGGCAGCCTCGCGAGCCAGAGAGCTCGGGGCTTGCATCCACATGCTACCCAAGGGCATGTACATCCAAGCCGAGTCGATCAGCAGAGCCCCGGCGGCCTGATCCTTCTCCCACCTCCTCTCTCCTACTTCTCCTCTTCGCCCTCCCCCCCCCTTCAGAGCAGAGACACCACGACTTTGCTCCGGGGTCCCCCGGGCTCCACCGACCGACCGACCGGCTTCATCCACCTCCCCCTCGTCTTCTACCGGCTCCTCCGCGGTCTCCGCCCTCTGCTGCACCCGCCCCCCCCGCTCCTCCGCCTTGGCCTGCGATCCTCGGTCGCACGGGCTTCTCTCCAGTCCCGCCAGGCTTTCCCACCCTCGTGGAGGCTCCGCCCCTGCTGACCCCCCCCATAGCACTCCCCTGCGCTTCTCCTCCCGCTCCTCTTCTCCCCATAACCCCCCTCCTTCCCCTACAATCCCCATTTCCACATCCACCTCCTACTATCCCTCCTCCTGCCTTCCCGCCCATCTGGCCGTTCGGCACCGGCACGCCGCTCTGTCATATTCTGTCGGGCTTCTTTTCCCGTGGTCCATTGCTCGATCGTTACGAGGTTCCCCCGCCTGCAAAGTTCGTGCGCCGGCGTCTCTTTGGATGGACTGGCGCGCCTGTGGCTGCATCCTTCTTTTCCGTCCTGCTGATATTGCTCCTTCCCCGCAGCCCTCACGCTACGTGCCCTCCCCGTCCTCCTCCACCTCCTCGTCCTACCCCTCCTCCTCCTCATCCTCCCCTCCTCCTCTTCTTCCCCCTCCTCCATCTCCTCCTCCTCCTCCTCCTCCTCCTCCTCCTCCTCCTCCTCCTCCTCCTCCTCCCCCTCCGCTTCCCCCTCGTCCTCCTCCTCTCCTCCCTCCTCCTCCTCCTCCTCCTCCTCCTCCTCCTCCTCACTCCTCCTCCTCCTCCTCCTCCTCCTCCTCCTCCTCCTCCTCCTCCCCTCCTCCCTCCTCCTCCTCCTCCTCCTCCTCCTCCTCCTCCTCCTCCTCCTCCTCCTCCTCCCCCTCCTCCTCTCCGGCTTCGTTCCGCATCCCAATGATCCAGAACAGCCAGGTTGGGACTCCTCCTCCTGCTCTTTCTGCTCTAGCTGCTCCGCGGACCCATTTGAAGGGGTGGGGCTGCAGGCTCGGGGCCTTAGGCCCTATGCCCTAGAGAGGCCAACGCTGCGTCTGCTTGGCCAGCGGCGTGCGCCCACTACTTCCACATCCCCTCGCGTCGTAAAACAACTCACAGCGAGCGGCAGGTTTTTGTCAGTTTTCGGCCCCTGGGGGCCCGCACCGGGCCCTGGGACCGTCACTGAACGATTCGAGACGGGGAAAAAACATACCAAAAAACGCTGGGCGGCCACGTCGCGAGCAGAAATCACGACGTCGGGGGTCTGGGCTCGGCGCTCTTGGACTGCTGCTGCCCTCCGGCTGCAAGTGCGCTCGCTCGCCCCCTCGCCCGCGCCGTGCCTCAAGTCCAGGCGCCCGCCCCCGCCCAGCAGCCGCCCTGAAGCCCGCACGCCGCGCAGCAGCTGCCCTCCCGCGCCTCGGGATGATGCAGACGGTCGCGCAGCAGGTCGCCCACGAGCGGTACCTCCGGCAGACCTACAGGGAGCTCCTGGCGACGGAGCAGGAGGTGACCGTCACGGAGAAGCCCAGACGCCCCCCCCCCCCTCCGCCGCGCCGCTGCGGAATGTTTTTGTTGGCATGCGTTGGCTCCCCGAGGGCCGCTGCTGGGCCCCAGCGGTCTCGGGGAAGGGGTGAAGACCTCTGGGGTCCCGCGTCGTCAGAAAGTTACGGCTTCGGAACTCCTGGTTTCTTGCCTCGATGGAGAGGCACGGTCTGGCGCTCCTCTCTGCGAGGCCGCGAGGCTCGAGGGTGGGCTGTTCTTTCACAGCTTGTAGACCTCTGGAGGCCTCCGAGGGCCCCTTGGACGGCCGCCGAGGGACCTCCAGAGGCGTCCAAGGATGGAGGCGGGCGGCGCGTCAGACGGGCCAGGGCCCGCCGAGCACGGACGTCTGCTGGGCGCTGGGGTGGGCGTTAGGAAGGCGCCGGCCTGGGCCATCTTCTCAGAGGAGGAGGAGGAGGAGGAGGAGGAGGAGGACGAGGAGGGGAGGAGGAGGAGGAGGAGGAGGAGGAGGAGGAGGTACGCGTACCGCTACCCTTGGCTCTTTTTTCCCTTCGGGGCCTCCTGGGAGTCCCTCGTCGCCACCGCTGGGTTCGCTGCGAAGTCCTGGTCAGGACGCACTCTCGGAGAGGTCCGGGGAGTAGCGATAGCAGTACCGATTGGTTTCCCCATTCTCGGGAGTCCAGCTAGGGGCCCAATGTACACCCCATCCCCTCCGCGCTCGCCGCTCCGACTCGGACCCCCGGACAAGGTGGGCCCGCGGAGGTCTCGACCCCCTCTCCGCCTCCTCTCCCCTCCTCCTCCTCTCCTCCTCCTCCCCCCCTCCTCCTCCTCCTTCTCCTCCTCCTCCTCCTCCTCCTCCTCCTCCTCCTCCCCCTCTTCCCCCTCTTCCCCCCCTCCTCCTCCTCCTCCTCCTCCTCCTCCTCCTCCTCCTCCTCCTCCTCCTCCTCCTCCTCCTCCTCCTCCTCGCCCCGGGAGATCTCGACCTCCTCCCCCGGGAACCTGTGTTTGTTCTTCGAGGCGGCCCCTGGGCCTGGCCCCCAGAGGCCGGTAGCAGCAACCGTGACAGACATATCCAGCGTGAGCGGTGCCACGACACCCGGAGGTCGGGCGAACGCCATCGACGTCGCACCACGGTCACGACATCTGCCGATCTGTTTTTTATTTTAACCCGCGGCCCTACTTATAGAGATTCCGGCCCCCTCCCCTTCCGTTCCCTTCTAGAGATTAACCCGCGGCCCTACTTATAGAGATCCACGTGTGTTTTGGCCCTGGGCCCGGAGACGGCGCCCGGAGAGCCGAAATCCAGGACATGCCGCCGTTTTTCCAACCAGAGAGACATTGTGGGAGATTTGGGGACAGCGCGAGAGGCAGCGCGGAGACGTTTGCATGCCTGGCTGCGCCAAGCAGCTCCCAAAGGTCCCGGACTGAGCCTTTGGGTGGGGTCGAGCGCCGCGGCTGCGCGCGTGCTCGCGTCCGCACGTCGAACAAGAGGAGAGATTCGGGGACGTCGCGCGGCCCGCTCCTGCGCGGAGGTGCAGTTTCGGGGCAGGGACGCCTACGTGCCGAGGCTGGTGACAGTCGACGTCCGCGCGGGCGCTGGGGCCGGGCAGCGCGCTGCACCGCCGGCCCCTGGTGGCGGCAGCGTCCGCGTGTCGTACGCGGAGCCCGGCGGCGCGCGGAACCCGCGGGGCGGGGAGCTGTCCGCCCACGGGCGGCCCGGATTAGTATAGGTCGACCCTGCCAGGTCAAGGGTGTACCCTCGTGCCCTGTGTCTTTCGGCCTGTGCCTCCTGCAGGTCTGTGGAAGCGTGGCCCTCGGAAGGGTCTCGTGTCCTCTCGCGCGTCCTCTCCTGTCAAGTCCGACTGCATCTCCGCGGACGACGCCTGTGTGCACCGTACCGCGATCGAACGCAAACATGGATCAAGGCGATCGCAAAGATGGATCAAGGGGGCGTGGATTAGCGACGGGTCCCGTTTTGTTCCGCACCCGAACGAGGCGGCACCGGTCGCATTTTGGGGAGGGCACCTCCCCCGATCCATGGATTTGGCGACCGCACGCCAAATCCATGGATGGCTAATCCATGCTTGCGCGCCCCCGAATATCTCCGCGGACGACATGTGTGCACCGTACCGCGATGGCGCCCCTGGAACCATCAGACATGGACTCGAGACTCCTCCTCTTCCTCCTCCTCCTCCGCCTCCTCCTCCTCCTCCTCTTCCTCCTCCTGGCGCA
Source organism: Prorocentrum cordatum (assembly GCA_963575745.1). NCBI lineage: Eukaryota > Dinophyceae > Prorocentrales > Prorocentraceae > Prorocentrum > Prorocentrum cordatum. Next base: position 18,174 of record CAUYUJ010015483.1, on the reverse strand, counting down.
CACTCAAAGTCCCCAAGTCCGCACATGACGCGGGGGGACGGCGCGCGCGTGAAACTACCCTGCACCCTGCCCCTTGTCTATCTCGTCTGGCCAGGTCTTCAGACCTGGTGGGAGGCGGCCATCCAGGAGTTTGTACAGCCCCTTAATTGCCCCAGTCTGTTGGGCGGTGGCAGGTGCCTTGCAATCCTGCGCAGGTCTTCGCACTGCTGTAAGCCCTACACTTGCGAAACCACCGGAGTTCACGAGCACAAGACAGTTCATGGCTCTGATGGATCTGGTGCGGCCGGCCTGGGCATTGCGAGGCAAGCCACTCCAGCGTCCCACACTCCTTGGTAGGGCGCCATCGGCAGGCAATACACAACTTATTGCCCCCCCCCTTCTCGATCACGCTGCGTGTGGTCTCCTACAGTGCTTGCTCAACGTTCGATTGACGCTGGGCCGGGGACGCTCAACTGCGGGCCGCACGATCAGCTAGAGAAGTGGCCGAGCACAGGGATGGGGTCTGGGATAGCCACTTGCAGCGCGACTTCTGTCAAGCGCCTCTGCACGCGGACGGCTTTATTACCTATGTCGATTACCTGCTGGATGATATGTTGGGGGAGCCTTGCCATGCGCGCCCCTTCACTGGCACACTCATCCGCGGCCTGGTCGGCGGTAAAGTCCTCCCGGGTAATATAGACCCCAACGTCCCCTTCTTCGAGGTGGGACTTCACCTTCTTAAAGTTGCACGGCCCCGGATGGCCTTCATAGGCCTCCCCAAAGTCGAGCCACGCTGCCGAATTTGCCTCGTGCTTCCACTGGGGTCCATGACGAATCCCATCAATCACGCTCTGGCAGTCGAGCACAAAATGACATTCACCGGCATTGCGCTGCACAGCTACGTTTATACCTACCAGCTCCGCTAGGGGAACCGCCTGGATCCGTCCTGGAAGGGTGCCGTACGCTCTGCCTACCACACGACCTCCCTGTGCAATGACGCAACCCCATCCGCAACGACGGAGGCGCTTCTTATCGACAGTACAATCCCCCCCACTCCCGTCCGACCAGGCCCTATCATCAGCGCCTAAGGGCACGCGCCCTCAGGCTTCGAATGCTCCTTCAAAATGGGCCTGGCCCTCCAGCCACGAATCGATGAGGTCGTGGGCCCATCAAGCAGGAGTAAAACCGCGGAGCCAAAAACATGGGAGTTCAGCATGTGCTTCACGGGCTTACCGGGCAAGGGAGAGGTCCTCAGGAAGGAGAGGGGGGTTGCAGGGGCAGCCCGACATTTGGTGAAACGGATCCTCCTCCTCCTCCTCCTCCTCCTCCTCCTCCTCCTCCTCCTCCTCCTCCTCCTCCTCCTCCTCCCTCCTCCTGCTCCTCCTCCTGTCCACACCGCCGGAAACGCCTCTCCTCGGACCCGACGGGGGCCTGGGGAGCGCGCCTCGTGGCCGGCCGTAGGGCGCCGATGGCCACCATCTCGAGGACGGCAGGCTGCCGTCCCGAAGGCGACCGGCCTTTTTCAGCGGCCGTGGAGAGGGCGACGTGCGTGCGATCCGCCCCGTGGGTGTCCGCCGCGCTGGCGACGCACTCGCCAAATTGCCCCCTCGCGAGGGCGACGTGCACGTTCGAGAGGACGGCTGGCTTTTTCGGCGGCCGACGCACGGGCGGCGCACGGGCGACGAATGCGCGACGCACCTCTTATCTTGAAGGGGGGGTGTCAGCACGCCAGTCGCTTTACTGGGCTTTAACAACAGCAGCCAAACTAGCCTCACCCTTAGACCTCAACCTCGCGAGGTGGCGGCGGAAAAGAGTGAGGTCACACCCGAGTTCTAAACCTGCCTCACACAAGTGTTGAGACGCATGCTGCTCCCACACCTTCTGCTCCAGCGCCCCTTCCGCCTCCGCCAAAACGCACTGGTTCCATCCCTGGGGGCTGCCCCCAGCGGGCTCAAGGTAAAAGGGGTGCGCTGGTCGGTGGCAAGCTCTGGAGCAAGAAAAAAAAACCTGTCATGCATCGTCTAGCCACTCGTACGGGCTCGCAGGATCCCAGCCAAGTTGGAGTCTCATCGCCATCAAGGCATCCACGGGGCCCTTCTTTGCTTCACACCATGGAGATTTAGCATTCGCTATGGCGTGCCGGCAGCATGCCCAAGCATTGGACAGACATTGACTACACGTAAGAGTGACCTTTCGCCGGAGTGACCTTTGGTGCGGGCCCCAGGGGGCACCCCGATCGTCGAACGCGATGTGGTATTAGCATCTTGCGCGCTCGTGTTTGGTCCCCCGCCGCCCCCAATGAACCGCGCTCCAAAGGTCACTCTTGCCCAGGGTCACTCTTGCGTGTAGTCGAAGACATGGCGTGATCCAGCCTACCTTTGGCGCAACTTCCAACCAAGACTTGACCAAGTCAAGGCGGCCAAACACTGACGGATCATCCAGCTGGGTAAACCCTGAACGGAGCGCGACCGTGGTTCTCCTCCCGGGACCCCCGGGGGCGGTGGACAGGATACTCTTGGGCCCCCGGGGGGGGGCCTGCGGTGGGGGCGGTCGTTGAGGAATGTGAACAGGAGGCCTCAGACCCTGGAGGATTCCTTATCTCATGAGGGCAGCGGCGAAATGCCATGGCCAATCCTCAACTGAAGTTCCGCCAGCTTCCAGACGCTGGATTTCTTGCCCAACGGTTCCTCACCCGATGCCCTCAACTCATCCGCTGTCTCACGGGGTCAAGGAGGATCGGTTTCCCAGGCGCTGGCTCTGGATTCGTCCGGGCCCCTCGGGGAGAGCCGACGCCACGCATCAGCACCGATCATTGCCAGGCCAACGTTTGGCCCAGGATCGGTGTAAGGAGGCTCATCAAATACGGAATCGGCCTGCCAGCAGGTGCCCGACAGAAAGTCCTGGTCCCCCCATGGCACCTGGGACCCACAGAAGCTCTGCGGCAGCTTAGGACCGTCAAGGTTCGACGAATAATGTGCCCTTGCAGCAAGATTTCTTGTCGTATGTGTGTACGGTCGGGCCGTTGAAGAAGGAACCTTGTTTCGTTTGGGGGGCTCCGTGTTCTCTGATTATTTTACAGTCTTTCCGAGGTTGTCCTTAGGTATTCTCTAAGGAATCGAATATCAAATTACTGAAAATAGCGGCCTCGTTCCTTACGCAGGGTTCCTTATGATAGCGTTTCGATTGTACGCGTCTGGCATGGCAAGGCGCCGGATGCGGACAGGGCCAGGTGGGGGCCTTCGCCGCAATAAAGCAAGCGGGTCCTGAGGCACATGGGTTCTTCGCCGTGTCAGGGCTCTCTGGGCAGTCACCGGGCATTGGGCCCGTAACAAGAACGACTTGGGGCATGAGCTCAGCGCCACCCCCCGCCAGGGGAACGCTTCTTAAGTGGGTAAGTAAGCAGGGGAAGCATTGCTTTTCATTTATTGGCGTTGCTCAGCACTGCTTTGCAGCGTGTTGCTCTGGTGTGCGTTGCTTGGCACTGTTGGGAGCCAGAGGTGCTGCGGCTGCTGGCCCTTCCTAAGGAATGGGCGGGCCCCCTCCGCACCCCTTGGGGGGAGTGACCGCCTCCCCCTCGTTTTGCCGATCGACGAGATCGAGATAGACGAGATCGAGAGATCGTTGCGCCATTCCACTCTAGCCTATCAGAAGCACCTGCGTCAAGCGGCCAGTCAGTCGTCACGATCAGACACTCCCCCCTTCTTCCCTTCCCTCGCCCACAGTACCAGCCCGCTCGCGACATGCTCATTCGACTTCAACCACTGGTCATGGGATGCGCGCTTTAGGGGAAGAGCTCCGTACTAAAAAGGCCCCCTCCGTTGAGGAAGCCGCAGTAAACACATCCCCATCAATGCCCAAGAACTACAGGTATGCTCATTCGGGGACCCGCATCCTCAGTATGCAAATCTTACGAAACGACGCAGTAAGGTGCCTTGACGACAGGGGTGTTTTCCGTGGGGTCTCTCGCTACAGGCATCCTCTGTCCAGACCCCAGACCCATCCTCCAGACGGTCCATACCCCCCCCGGAGCCGTAATCCTCTGGTGGGCTTGTGGGCGGTCTCTGGGTGGGCGGGGGTCGGGTCCTCTTGGGCCACCCTTCCCCCTTCTGCGGGTGTTCGCTCTCAGCGCTCAGCACGGCGCTTCCCCCTGCTGCGTCGCATCCTCTTCCGCATCTCCCTCCCCCTTTGACCCCTCCTCGGTCAGTCAAGGTGTGCAGGGCTCAGGGCGAGCGCTGCAAAGCGTTACAAAGCAACGCGCAGCGTAGGGAACCAAAACCTCACACTGCACAGCAATGTAGAGCAGTGGCAAGCAAAGCTCAGCAATGTCAATCCATACCAACCATCTGCCAACCAATGCCAAGAATTGCCAATACATGCCAGCCCATGCCAGTCAATGCCAACCAACGCCAATCATTGCAAAGCAAAGTGAAGCAATGCTAAAGCACGCCAAGCAACGCAACGCAATGCCAAGCAATGCGATGCGAAGCAACGCAAAATAATGCCAAATCCCAGCAGCTGATGTCTGAATCCGGGGAGCTGGGTCCATAACCCATGAGACCGCCGATTGGCCATCACAACCAGTAGCAACACTACCAATGTGTCGCCGCGCCGCTGGTTCCGACGCGCGGTCCTATGTTTGGGGGAGGGCGCCGCGGCCACCAGGGCAAACGCCGCCTCGGGCGCAGGGCTTGCCGTGGGATTGCCGCGGTGCTGGCGTCGGCTATTTGGGCGCGGGACGCAAGGTTTGTCGTGGGTTTGCCGTGGTGTTGGCGTCGACCAATTGGGCGCGTCGAGAGCAAGTGGCGCGGCGACATGTGTGTATCGCCGTGATCGTATTCGTTCTCAGTAGTCAGTTCGAGTTGAATGTAGTTTTCATGGAAGATTGTGTCTTCCCCTGTCCCTGGCCATATGCCGATGACGATTGTGTTATAGCCGGCCCCCCGACACAGACGAAAACGAGCCCGACGAGAATGTATAACTATTGGTCAGGTTTGGGTCTGGCTAGCAGCATTGTTTCGCATTGCTTGGCATTGCGTTGCATTGATTTGCGTTGCTTTGCTTGGTATTGCCTGTGGGACGCGATGGGCCCAGGCAAGACTCCTTCAAAAGCAGTACGGGAACAAGACCAAGGAAGTTGGGGAGCTTGGGCAAGGCTGGCCGCCGCAAGCCTGGCACCCACCAGCTGTTCAAAACAAGTAAGAACACTGCAGGCAAGCCGTTGAAATAATGAATTAGCCACTCGTAAAGGATCGCCACAGGAGCCCCAGACCCCATCTTTCTGCTGCACTTTTCGCGCCGGATCGATCTGCGAGGGCCCAGGGGCCCGCGACAGGGCGGAAACGCCCGTCGCGACGAACTTGCAACGACGGGGTCTGAGGGCAGCTCGTGAAAGTAATTGGTACAGGGAGGGCCTCCAGGACCCGTTGCCTTCAGGACCCGCTTCCCTCGTGGCAAGGCTTCCTGGCCACAGCGATTGCTTCGGAGGCGACCCCCTCGCCGCCACGGCGGGGCGCGTCTTAGGGAGCAGGGCATGACGGGACGATTCTCCCACCACCGCCATAGGCAGGAGAGGGAGGAGGAGCAGGAAGGGGTAGGAAGAGGAGGAGGAGGAGGCGGCGGAGGAGGAAGAAAAGAAGAAGAAGAAGAAGAAGAAGAAGCAGAGGAGGAGGAGGAGGAGGAGGAGGAGGAGGAGGAGGAGGAGGAGGAGGGGGAAGGAGGGAGGAGAGGAGGAGGAGGAGGTGGAGGAGGAGGAGGAGGAGGAGGAGGAGGAGGAGGAGGAGGAGGAGGAGGAGGAGAAGGAGGAGGGAGGAGGAGGACCTCCCCGTCCCCGTCCTACCTGTGCCAGTAGTGGTGGAGAACGTGGGCCACCAGGGCAGCACGTGGGGGGGACGGAGAGGCTCTGAGCGGGGTCTGCGGCCAAGGGAGGGGGGCCGCGGGTGCACGGGGCAGCCGGGCACGGGCGGGTGCAGCGGCTTCGGGCCCCTGGAGACCAGGACGCAGGCAAGCCAGGACACGGGAATCCAAGGAAACGGCAGCCTCTCCTGCAGAGTCACAGTTTTCAGCACCCGGGCACTTGTTGCCTCCTGCTCTGCAGGATTCGGGCTCGTGTCCTGGTTGAGGGGGGTTCTGTAGGCTTTTAGGGCCTGTGCCCGGGTTCCTTCTGGAAAGGTTGCAGTGCAGTATTTTGCTCGTGCCGCTGTTTGGAAAAAATGGGTCTCGAGAGATGTTGGGTGTCTGGGCCTAGCGTGTCCGGGATTACGGGGCCCTGATGGCTGCGGATACCCACTTTGCTTTGCCCGCGTCGGGACCTTGCACCGCTCGGAGGCGGGGCTGGACCTAAACGCTGTTCTGCTGGACTTCGGCTGAGGTTTGCCTTCCGTGCCTGCAGGGAGGTGCAGGAAGCCAGGCAGAGCAACACGACGGACACAACGAACGGCAAAACACGAAACGCAACGCTTCGGTCCAGCCCTGCTCGGAGGTGTGCACCCGGCGTCTCGGCGGGCACCAGCGAGCAGCCTCCCGGAGCATCTGGCATTTTTTTTTTTTTTAAAAAAAAAAAAAAACATTTTTTGTTTATAAATTATAAAAAAAAAAAAAAAAAAAAAAAAAAAAAAAAAAAAAAAAAAAAAAAAAAAAAAAAAAAAAAAAAAAAAAAAAAAAAAAAAAAAAAAAAAAAAAAAAAAAAAAACGGTGCACGCACGACGCCAAGACACAAACAACGCGCGGGGCAGGGGCCGGCCGGGCGGCGGCACGGGCGGCGCGTCCCCCTGCGGAGCGCGCTCCCCGCCCCTCGCGGGCCCGCCCTGCCCTGGCAACGACAGGGAAGCACGCACGAAGCCAAGAGGTGTGGAGGACGGCCAGCGGAGAGGAAGCACGTTGCCAAACAACTTCCAGATGCCTAAGACATGTATTGAGCATGTTGATGAAAATATGTTCTTGAAAAGGAAATGATGCTTAAAACCTGTTTAGCACATGTTGCCACATTTTGAACACATGTTAAATTCAATGATAGGGCTGTTCGGATGTCCATTGCCGTGGCATCCACAACGCACGGGGAAGGGGCCATCCCAGCGACGGCAACGGGCGCGGACTCCTGCGGAGCGCCCCTCCCGCCTCTCGCCCGGGCCCGCCCTGCCTCCCCGCGGAGGCCTCTTCTCGGTCAGAAGCCTCCCGGAAAGGACAGACCTCCTCGCGGAGAGGCCCCCTGCCCTCGCATGGGGCCTCCCCCCCTCCCTGGAGATCCTGCCGCTTCAGCGTTTTCCTCCGGGCGGCTTCGAGGGCCTCTTCTCAAAAGCCTCCGTCGGAACGGACCGACCCTCTTCGGAGAGGCCCCCTGCCCTCGCATGGGGCCTCCCCCCCCTCCCTGGAGCTCCTGCCGCTTCAGCGCTTCCCTCCGGGCGGCTTCGTTGTTTTCTGGGAGAGACACGGGCCGATCGTCGATGCGGCTCCACGGATGCCTCAAGAGGTTCTCGTCCAGGGCCCTGGCCGTGATCCCCCACGACTTCGTATTTTTTCGCGGCGTCGGGTCTGAGGGTCGTCGACCCACCCCATTGCCCAGACTTTGGACGGTCGGAGGTCTGGGAAACGGAGTGGGCTGACGAGGGGGGACGCCCATTATTTGCTCAAGCAGTGCCTCCCAGACCTCTCGATCAATTTTTCCAGGGGACGGTTCCCGTTTCACCCAGTGCAGTGTTTCGATGGTTTTGGAGCCCAGAGGTGGACCCAAGAGCCGAAAATCGCAAACAGCGTCCGTCTTGATCCTTTCAATCGGCGGCGCGCCTGGGGAGGAAGTGCAAAGGAGAAGGCCCTCTCAGAAGGCCCGGACGGCCTCTGGACTTCCGAGAAGTTTTATCAGCCCTCCCCCGAAGACGCAGGAAGCCCCCCAGAAGCCTTCGGGGGCTTCTGAGAAGGCCAGCCGCCCTCTGAGCAGGAAGGCCTTCTCCTTCTCACTTCGCCCCCCTCGGAGGAGGAGGAGGAGGACGAGGAGGAGGAGGAGGGGGAGGAGGAGGAGGAGGGAGGAGGAGAGGAGGAAGGAGAGGAGGAGGAGGAGGGGATGATGGAGAGGAGGAGGCGGAGGAAGGACGGGGGGGCCGGGAGGAGGGGAGGAGGATGATGCGGCGCGCACCGGGGGGTCGCTCGCCGCAAGGCGCTGGAGGTCGGGGCACGGCTGGGGCAGCCCCTGCTCGGGCCGCCCGAGGAGCCCCTGCAGAGCAGCCGGCCCGCGCTCGCGCGCGGCAAGGCAGGCCGGCCACACGTGGGGGGAGCTGCGCGGCCCCCATTGCTGATGGGCCGATTTCCCACCACCAATGCCATGGGCAGGAGGAGGAGGAGGAGGAGGAGGAGGAGGAGGAGGAGGAGGGAGGAGGAGGGAGGAGGAGGGAGGAGGAGGACCTCCCAATCCTCCCTCCTGCCCCGCCCTACCTATGCTTGCAGTGGTGGTGGAACATTGGACCACCACCTGCCCCTCTCCCTCGGGGACCCATCGGCTTCGACGCCGCTTTCTCGAGAGACCATCGGCACGGCGGGAGTGCTCCAGCGGAGCATCCCCGGGAGTCCCGACCCGCTCTCCAGGCTCGCTTCCGCCACCCCGGGGGTCGTGTTTTTGGCCGTCCCCGGGGCCGAGCCGAGGGCCCCAACGGAGGCCGGAGGCGGCAAGAACCGTCTCGTCGTGGATGGCTCTACTCTCGACGCGAGCACGCCTGGGGTGGGTTTCCCCACGGGGGAAGCCACGCCTCGGCACGTTCTTCGCTACGCCACGTCAGTTTTTGTAGGAAAAACACACACAAACAACAACACAGTTGTGTGTTTTTTCCCACAGTTGTGTGTGTGTTTTTGTGTGTGTTTTTCCCACAGTGTGCTTGTGTGTGTTTTTCCCACCGTGTGTGTGTGTGTGTGTGTGTGTGTGTTTTTGTTCCGCACCTCAGCGATGGTAATGTTTTTGCGCCATGGTGCTACTCCAGAGTTCGGGTCTTGCATTCACCCCCTTCGCCTCCACACCAGACATGCGAACCGCTAAGAGCCTGTTTCTTTGTTGCTTGGGCCACAACGCGCGTCATGGCCCGCCCGGTCCCCCCCCCCATCACGTAACGCTCCGGCCGCCAGTGCGCCCCCGGCATTGCCGCGGTGCGCACAGGGATCCGCACAGGAACCGGAATGGGGATCCGCATAGGCATCCGCACAGAAATGAAATCCGCGTAGGGATTAGCATGGGGATCGCATAGAGATATTCATCGGGATCCGCATAGGGAATCGCATTGGGATTCCAAGGGATCCTTCTAGAAATCCGCAGAGGGGTCTGCAAAGGGATCCGCATAGGGATCCGCGTGGGGATCCGCATAGAGATCACCAGATGCATCCGCATAGGGATCCGCATTGGGATCCGCATAGGGATCAATATGGCAGTTCGCATAGGCATCCGCATAGGGATCCGCATAGGGATCCTCATAGGCATCCGCATAGGGATCCACATAGGGATGCGCACAGGAATCTCCGCGGGTCCACATAGGGATCCACATATAGAGACCCGCATAGGAGCAGTGGTCGCGGGCAAGCTGCGCTACTCTCAGGCATTTTTGGTGTTCGTCAGAGGGAGCAATAGGAGGAGAAGGACGACCACGACGACGACGACGACGACAACGAGAGCGACGACGACGACGACGATGACGACGACGAGGATGGAGAAGGGAGGTAAGGAACATACCTCTTATACGCCTCGTGGAGGCAACGACACCTTCGCAGGCATGTGCTCGCCACAACTCCTCGTCGCTCTTCGTTGTCGGTCGATCGTCGTCGTCGTCGTCGAGGTCGTCGTGGTCGTCCCTCGTCGTCGTCGTCGTCGTCGTTGTCGTCGATCTTCCTTGTCGTTCGTTGTCGTCGTCGTCGGTGTCGTCGTCGTCGTCAGTTGGCGTCGTCGTCGTCGTCGTCATATTCGTCATCGTCGTCGTCGTTATAGTCGGTCGTCATCGCTCGTGGCCGTTCGTCGTTGTCAAACGCAATTCGATCGCTTTCGAGGGCCTCTGGAGGCCTTCGGACGACCTCCGGAAGGCCTCTGGAGAAATCCAGAGGCCTCAGCAGGCTTCCGAAGGCCTCGCTCGTCGTCGTGGTCGCTCGTCGTCGTCGTCGTCGTCGCTCGTCGTCGTCGTCGTCGTCGCCGTCGTCGCCGTCGTCGTCGTCGTCGTCGTCGTCAGCGTCGTTGTCACTCGTCGTCGTCGTCGTTGCTCGTCGTCGTCGTCGTCGCTCGCCGTCGTCGTCGTCGTGGTCGCTCGTCGTCGTCGACGCTGTGGACGCTCGTCGCTCGTCGTTGTCGTCGTCGTCGTCGCCATCGTCGTCGTGGTCGCTTGTTGTCGCCGCTTTCGCTCGTCGTCGTCGTCGTCGTCGCTCGTCGTCGCCGTCGTCGTCGTCATCGTCGTCGTCGTGGTTGCTCGTCGTCGTCGTCGTGGTCGCTCGTCGTCGTCGTCGCCGTCGTCGTCGTCGCTCGTCGTCGTCGTCGATGTCGTCGTCGTGGTCGCTTGTCGTCGTCGTCGTCGTCGTCGTCGTAGTTGCTCGTCGTCGTCGATCGTCGTTGTCGTCGTGGTCGCTCGTGGTCGTCGTCGTCATCTTCGTCGTCGTCGTGGTTGCTCGTCGTCGTCGTCGCTTGTCGTCGTCGTCGTCGTGGTCGCTCGTCGTCGTCGTCGTTGTCGCTCGTCGTCGTCGCCATCGTCGCTTGTCGTCGTCGCCGTCGTCGTCGTCGTGGTCGCTCGCCGTTGTTGTCGTCGTCGTCGGCCTCGCCGTCGTCATTGCCGTCGGAGGCGTTGTCGTCGTCGTCATGGTCGCTCGTCCTCGCCGTCGTCGTCGTCGTCATCGTCGTCGTCGTGGTGGCTCGTCGTCGTCGTCGTAGCTCGTAGTCGTCGTCGTCATCGTCGGCGTCCTGGTTGCTTGTCGTCGTCGTCGCTCGTCGCTCGTCGTCGTCGTCGTGGTTGTGGTCGTAGTCCTCGTCGTCGTCTCTCGTCGTCGTCGTCGTGCGCGCGGACACTGTGGTGGCGCCGAAACCGCACGGCTTGAGGGGGCGTTTGGTTATACCGCCCATCCGCCCTCCCCCCAACATTGCCCGCTAACGCCGCGAATCAAATTGACGCCGCGCCGTCGTCGTCGTCGTCGGTGTCGTCGTCGTCGTCGTCGTCGTTCGGCGTCGTCGTCGTCGTCGCCGTCGTCGCTCGTCGTCGTCGTCGTCGTCGCTCGTCGTCATCGTCGTCGTCGCTCGTCGTCGCTCGTCGTCGTCGTCGTCGTTGCTCGTCGTCGTCGTCATCGTCGCCGCCGTCGTCGCTCGTCGTCGTCGTCGTCGTCGCTCGTCGTCGTCGTCGCCGTCGTCGTCGTCGTGGTCGCTCGTCGCTCGTCGTCGCCGTCGTCGTCGTGGTCGCTCGTCGCCGTCGTCGTAGTTGATCGTCGTCGTCGTTCGTCGCTCGTCGTCGTCATGGTCGCTCGTGGTCGTCGTCCTCGTCGTCGTCGCGGTCGCTCGTCGTCGTCGTCATCGTCGCCGTCGTTGTCGTCGTCGTCGTTCGTCGTCGTCGTGGTCGCTCGTCGTCATCTTCGTCGTCGTCATCGTCATCGTCGTCGTCGTGGTTGCTTTTCGTCGTGGTCGCTTGTCGTCGTCGTCGTCGTGGTCGCTCGTCGTCGTCGTTCGTCGTCGTTGCTCGTCGTCGTCGTCGTGGTCGTTGTCGCTCGTCGTCGTCGTGGTCGCTCGCCGTCGTTGTTGTCGTCATCGTCGTCGTCGCCGTCGTCGTCATTATCGTCTGAGGCGTCGTCGTCGTAGTGGTTGCTCGTCGACGCTTTCGTCGTCGTCGTCGTCGTCGTCGTCGTCGCTCGTCTTCGTCGTCGTCATCGTCGGCGTTGTGGTTGCTTGTCGTCATCGTCGCTCGTCGTCGTTGTCGTGGTCGCTTGTCGTCGTTGTCCTCGTTGTCATCGTCGTCGTCCTCCTCGTCGTCGTGGTTGCTCGTCGTCGTCCTCGTCGTTGTCGCCGTCGTGCGTGCGGGCGCTGTGGTGGCGCCCGAATCGCACGGCTTGAGGGGGCGTTTCGTTATACCGCCCCTCCGCACTCCCCCACAACGCCCGCTATCGCCGCGAATGAAGAAACGCGCTCTAAAGGTCTCTAGTTGTGAATCCCCTCCTTATTTGTCGGCGGTCAATCGGATCGTCCTAAACCCCCTCCTCCTCCTCCTCCTCCTCCTCTTTCTCCTCATCCTCCTCCTCCCCCTTCCTCCTAGTACCTAGTACTGTGCGAGCGCTCCTGAGGCATAAGTACGAGTAGTCGTCGTAGTCGTAGTCGCAATCGTCTTCGTAGCTGTCGGCGTCGTTGTTGCGTGGCGGGTACCGCGGGGGACAAGTAGTTCGTTTCCCCGATTGGTGGAACAGCTGTTAGTTTTTCCCTGTTGGGGGGGTCTGAAGACCTTTAGTGGTTCACTACGTACGTCTTTCTAGTACCCTGTTACTTGAGCAGTCAGTGTTGTATCCACTCACAGAACTCACAACCCAGTTACCCACAGCCCACTTATAAACCACCTGTCTCCTGTAGTATCTTCCAATATCTTCGCTAACCCCGTACTGCGCGCGGCGGGCATCTAAGCAGAGGAGGAGCAGGAGGAGCAGGAGGAGGAGGAGGAGGAGGAGGAGGAGCAGGAGGAGCAGGAGGAGGAGGAGGAGTAGGAGGAGGATAGGAGGAAGAAAGAGGCGGAGGAGGAGGGAGGAGGAGGAGGAGGAGGAGGAGGAAGGAGGAGAGAAGAGGCGGAGGAGGAGGAGGAGGAGGAAGAGAGGGAGTGAGATGAAGAAAGAGGCAGGCGGAGGAGGAGGAGGAGAAGGAGGAGGAGGAGGAGGTGGACGAGCACAGCTCCGCACCACCTGTGGCTGTCCGGCAAGGGCGGCGGCAGGGGCGGGGCCGAGCGGCCGCACGTGCTCCCGAGGAGCGGCGTGGGCGGGCTCGAGCCCGCGGGGGCCGTGCCCTCCTTCCTGCCGGGCGCCGCCGGCAGCTCCGCGCCGGGCGCGTAGTCGCGCGGACAGCCCTCCTCCTCTCCTCCTCCTCACGCACTCCACCTGCCCTCACCTCCTCCTCCTCCCTCCACCTCCCCTCCCCCCCACCTCCTCCTCTTCCTCCCCCTCCCCCTCCGCCTCCTCCTCATGCTACTCCTACTCCTCCTCCTCCTCCTCCTCCTCCTCCTCCTCCTCCTCCTCCTCCTCCTCCTCCTCCTCCTCCTCCTCCTCCAGGGCAGCGTTTCGGTAGGTTCGCGTCGCGTCGACCAGCGGCGGGCCCGCCGCTGGCGATCAGCGTGAAACGCCGCCGGCGACCCAGAACCGGTCGATGTTGAACGATCAGACGTTTCGGAAACGGCCGATCTATTAAGGTTGACCGATCCCCGCGGTGTCAGGAACCAAGGCCAGGGTCGACACAACACGAGCCCGCAGTAGGGCGGGATGGGCTCAGGAGTGGTTCTCATCCGATGTTTCCCACGCCGTTCGAAACGGGAGGGGTGGGTCCCATCAGTTGCGCCTCGTCGAGAGCGTTCAGGGGGTGCCAAAATCCTCCCGAACGGCCGCCAGATGCCCGAGTCATGGTCCGAAAACCAGTGAGCCCTGGCCCTCCCCCGTCGAGGCAACGTTCTGGGGTTATATGCTCGGGGGGACGCATCGGCCCCCAGCCGCGCACTCATCGCCCGTGGGGGCCCGCAGGCGCTTCCAGCCCAGGAGTGTGCGGGCTCTCCATCGGGGGGCGATGACAAATTCGTCGGTGACGCATCGCCGATTCAAGGCCGATGTCCGCCCCCCCTGAGCCAGTCCCCCCGCCCGGCAAGCCCACGCACGCGGGGGGGCGACACTGCCGAGCGTCATTCGGATCCCGTGCATGCCCAGGCCGTTTCAGTACCGTTTCGGTGATTTTCTGTCGTTTTCTGTATCTGAAGGGCAGATGTTTTTGAAAAGGGTATTAACAAAAACGGCCCTGCCGTCTCAAGCTCCAGGGTGCCCGCGCGAGGGCGCGAAGGTGACCGCGCAGCGCACTGTGCTGCGAGGTTGTGTGACCTACGGCATGTTCGCGCCGCGTCGACGCGGCGGCGACCCCAACGCGGGCGTTCGAGGGTGAGCGCCGCCAGCATCGAGCGATCTGCACAGTTGGAGGGCCGCGATCGCTCAAGTCTAGGCCTCCCGGGTGGGTTCCCAGCAGGCGGGGTCGGAGGACCGCGCCGCACCGCGGATGTGTCGCCGATACAGCTCGACGTGGAGCCCGACCTTCTCCACGCCGACGGCGCCGATGCTGGGGAGTTGAGTGCTCTGTTCGTTGATCTGGGCAAGGGGGGAACGAAACAGAGGCGGAGGGTGGGAGGAGGAGGAGGAGGAGGAGGAGGAGGAGGAGGAGGAGGAGGAGGAGGAGGAGAGGAGCAGGAGGAGGAGGAGGAGGAGGAGGAGGAGGAGGAGGAGGAGAAGGGAGGAGGAGGAGGAGGACAGGGGAAGGAGGAGGACAAGGGAAGAGGAGGAGGAGGAGGAGGAGGCGGGGCACTTTTGCAGCGGGCCTCGCGCGCCGAGCGCCGCGTGTCACGGGGCGGCGAGCGCGCGCGCGGCAGCCCGCGCCCGCGGGACGAGGGATACATAAGCGCTGGCCGTGAGAAGAGGTGCGACTGGGAGTCCCTCCCTCCTCCTTCTTCTCCCTCTCCTCCCCCTCCTCTTCCTCCCTCCCTTCCTCCCTCTCTCCCCCCCGCCCCCCACCCCTTGCTTCCTCCCTCTCCTTCATCTCCTCCCCCTCCCTCCTCTTCTTCACTCCCTCCTCTTCCTCTTCCTCTTCCTCCCTCCCTCCCTCTCCTGCGTGCCCCCTCTCCTCCCCTCCATGCCGCGCCAGACGCTGCGGCGGGGACCGCCTTCCTGCTTGCAGCCGACTGACCCTTTGCCTCCTGCGGCCGGGGCAGGGCGCCCTGCCAGCCCGTGAAACGGAAAACATGACGGGAGGTTTCGGCCACATTTATGTCGGGCCTGTCTTCCTACAGGAGGTATATTCAAAAATGGTAAAAAGAAATCGTCCCGGGACGATGTTTGGACTATTGTTGGGCATGTGGGGAGCATTATTTGCATATTTGCATCCGTTCGCCCAACCTACGCTTGTAGGGGGACGGGCCCGACTTCAGGCTACACGTGCGAGTGGCCCTTCGGCGGAGTGGCCTCTGGTGCGGGCCCACTGGGGTCCCCCGCTCGCCGAGCGCGATGCAGGCAGTGGCGTCGTGCGCGCGCCTGTGTGTTGGCCCCCCCGCGCCCCCCGCAGACGCCGCGCACCGAGGGTCTCTCCTGCCCAGGGTCTGCTCCTGTGCGTGCAGCCGAAGGTTCTAGCATTCAAGAGCCAGGCTCGCCTCACAGCATCATGGCTCTCCCCATCAGAGAACCAGACTGATCCGCTCACTGATCCGATCCATTACTTCCCTCATGGGCGTCAGCGCCATGCGAAGCAGCATGCTCTCCCCTCGGGTCGTGAAGCAGAACCCTGACGGGAGGGTGTTCGCAGTCTTCGGCTCCGGGGGGGCCCCGGCCAGGGGCGCCGGGCCCGTCAGAACACGGCTCAGGAGGAGAGAGGCCAGTCTAACAGGGGATGGGTCGAGACCTCCGGGGGTCGACGCTATGACAAATCATGACGTCGGAGGTCGGGGTCCGTAGCCGTCTTGGCTCCAGGCACAGCGCGCGCAGGCTCGCACTGCTTTTTTTTGTTTCGTCCGCGCGCGTCCCCCGCGCGGCCTCGAGCTCGGAAGCATGCCCGCCGACCGCCGCCCGGTCCTGAGCTGCCTCGCGCTGGCCGCGCTCCTCGGCGCCGCTTGGCTCGGCTGCGTCGCAGCCTTCGTGCCCGCCGCCCGCGGCGTCGCGAAGGTGGCCGCGGCGCCCCCTGGCGCCGCCGCGGCCGCCGCCGCGGGCCTGGCGCTTCCGGCGCTCACCTCGCAGCCCGCCCTGGCCGCGGACTCGCCGCCGGGCTGGCCCTACGTGGTCGTCTTCCTCGGCGTCTTCGCCGCCGTCTTCGTGCTCCCGAACGTCGTCTTCAAGGGCAGGTGAGGCCCGCGCGCCCTGCGCCAGCTCGGCTCCCCCCCCCAATGGGGGGCGTGTTTTTTGTTCAGGCCGCGCGCGTGCGCGCCCCGTGCTGCGCCCGCGGTGGAGCAGAGCTTCGGAGGAGGCACAACAAGAAGATGACGTCGGGGGTCTGGGCTCAGGTACCCTTCCCCCAGCCTCGTTGTTCGCCTCTCCCTCCTGGAGGCGCTCGTCGCCACCGCTGGATTCTCGCCGAAATTCTGATCAGAGCGAAACCCGGGAGAGGTCCGGGGAGCAGCGTCGGACCGAGGTATACGCTCGAGGTCGTTTCGGGGAGGGGGCCCTGACGTTCTTCGTGTGTGTTGGATGCTCTTCTGCATCCTGGGAGGAGGGTGCCCTCGACTGTTCTTCAGCTTGGTTGGCGGAGGGTCTCGTGTTCTCGAGGGGTGTTCTTCAGCCCCCAGCTCCGACTGGAGCTCCTCCTCCTCCTCCTCTACCTCCCCCTCTTCCTATTTCTCCTCATCCTCCTCCTCCTCCTCCTCCTCCTCCTCCTCCTCCTGCTCCTCCTCCTCCTCTCTACCTCCCCCTCTTCCTCCTCCTCCTCCTCCTCCTCCTCCTCCTCCTCCTCCTCCTCCTCCTCCTCCGACTGGAGCGGTGTCGGTTGGGCTTCCCCCTCCTCCCCAGCGGCGCCGGCAAGGGGGGTGGTGCGAGGGCAGCGGCCTCCCGAGAAGGCGGGGGGCTGCCAAGAAGGTAAGCGGCCTCCCGAGAAGGCGGGGGGCTGCCAAGAAGGCAAGCGGCCTCCTGGAGGCCCTCCTGGCTGCTGCCGGCCACGCGCAGAGAGGGGGCGCCGGGGGGGGGGGGCGGGAGGGCTTCTCAGAAGCAGCCCTGCCTCTCAGAAGGCGCGGGCCCTGTCTCTAGCTGTAGCGCCGGCGCCTTCCGAGAAGCCGAAGCAGCCTCCTTCCGGGAGGTCCCTTCTGCCCTCCCACCTCCCCCTTGGTGCGCGCCGCCAAGTCTGGGAAGCCTTCCTGGAGGCCGCCGGGCCCGTCAGAACACGGCTCAGGAGGAGAGAGGCCAGTCTAACAGGGGATGGGTCGAGACCTCCGGGGGTCGACGCTATGACAAATCATGACGTCGGAGGTCGGGGTCCGTAGCCGTCTTGGCTCCAGGCACAGCGCGCGCAGGCTCGCACTGTTTTTTTTGTTTCGTCCGCGCGCGTCCCCCGCGCGGCCTCGAGCTCGGAAGCATGCCCGCCGACCGCCGCCCGGTCCTGAGCTGCCTCGCGCTGGCCGCGCTCCTCGGCGCCGCTTGGCTCGGCTGCGTCGCAGCCTTCGTGCCCGCCGCCCGCGGCGTCGCGAAGGTGGCCGCGGCGCCCCCCGGCGCCGCCGCCGCCGCCGCGGGCCTGGCGCTTCCGGCGCTCACCTCGCAGCCCGCCCTGGCCGCGGACTCGCCGCCGGGCTGGCCCTACGTGGTCGTCTTCCTCGGCGTCTTCGCCGCCGTCTTCGTGCTCCCGAACGTCGTCTTCAAGGGCATGATAGGCCCGCGCGCCTCGCCAGCTCGGCTCCCCCCCCCCATGGGGCGTGTTTTTTGTTCAGTCGCCGCGCGCGTGCGTGCCCCGTGCTGCGCACCGGGATGTAGGCATAGCTTCTCGGATGAGGACAACAAGAAAAGACGTCGGGGTCCCTGGGGCTACAGGTACCCTCCCCAGCCTCGTTGTTCGGGCTCTCCCTCCTGGAGGCCCTCCCCCCCCCCCGTCGCCACCGCAGGATTCTCGCCGAAATTCTGATCAGAGCAAACCGGAGAGGTCCGGGGAGCAGCGTCGGACCGAGGTATACGCTCGAGGTCGTTTCGGGGAGGGGGCCCTGACGTTCTTCGTGTGTGTTGGATGCTCTTCTGCATCCTGGGAGGAGGGTGCCCTCGACTGTTCTTCAGCTTGGTTGGCGGAGGGTCTCGTGTTCTCGAGGGGTGTTCTTCAGCCCCCAGCTCCGACTGGAGCTCCTCCTCCTCCTCCTCTACCTCCCCCTCTTCCTATTTCTCCTCATCCTCCTCCTCCTCCTCCTCCTCCTCCTCCTCCTCCTGCTCCTCCTCCTCCTCTCTACCTCCCCCTCTTCCTCCTCCTCCTCCTCCTCCTCCTCCTCCTCCTCCTCCTCCTCCTCCTCCTCCGACTGGAGCGGTGTCGGT
>CAUYUJ010015482.1:1028820-1046288 GCA_963575745.1 Prorocentrum cordatum | reverse complement strand
AGAAAATTTGTGAGCCTTGACCACGGAGGTGATCCAAGGAAATCAGCCGCTGCCACGCGGGCGAAAACATCAGCCCACATATTACCGAAAAAATGCTCCAGGGGCTCCTGGGAGGCCAGGCAGGCCTCAAACCCCTCGAGGACGGTCCGATGGGCCTTCGTCCAAACAACCACGGGCCTGACAGGGTCGCCTCTATACAGCTCGTGGATGCTCCGCCAGATGGACGCGTGAGGCGCTCTGGCAGAAGCATGACGACCCTCCCAGGCCATTCCCTCGACCTGCTGCTGTAAATGATCAGTCACGTACGTGGCTGGCCTCTGGGCCCTCTGCAGGGCCTTGAGACCAGCAACGCGCTCGGCCCTGGGCACCGTCTGGATAGGGCCCCCAGGCTCCCGAACAAAGCTTTGTATGGCCACAGGTCTCGGGTCAATGCTACGACGGCCCAGCCACAGCGCCGTTCCTCAGGGAAATCACTTTCAAGACAGGACCCGTCCCCGTGCAACTTCGACGGCCACGGCATGTCGATCGCCCCCCACTCGCGCTCAGCCTGAGCACGTGCAGGCAGCGGCCTGAAAGCAGGCCTCAGGGGCAGCGCGTAGAGCACGTCGACGGACGAGAAGTCCTGCACCTGGCCCCCGTCGCGCCACGGGGCTGCCTCCAGGATGTCCTTCCTCCTCTTGGCCACCTCCTCGGGGTACGGCTCCGTCTCCTCGTCCTCCTGCTGCTGATGCAATACCGTGCAGCCGAAGATCTCATGCTCGAGGTCGCAGCAGGCCTCCCCGCAGAACTCGCACGAACCGTCGCCGCCGTAGCCAGCCTGCATGCGGCGCTGCGGCGACCAGAACCCGTTGGACTGCAGCTTGGCCAGAGCCCCTCTGTGGCCAGGCGCCAAGGAGGCGTGTCCCAGTCGAAGCGCACGAAGCCACACATGCTGCTGCCGCCTGCCGTCACCCTCGGCTGGGGGCGCCTCAGGCAGCTGGTCGAGGATACGATGGCTCTGCCAACGGTCGAGGCTGCGACGCAGGAAAAACAGCACCTCACTGGGACAATACTGCAGCAAACTGATATGCAGGCCCTCATCGTCAACCAAGATTGTAGAACTTGCCATGTTCCAGTTGACTCTCCTGAGGGGCAACCACAAGGCCGAAAGCGGGCCCTGCGCACTGGCCCACGTGACGTGAGTGTGGCGGGCTTCCCAGGAGTCACGCAAGCCCATCCAGGCCCGCTGCAGTCGGGAGAGCGTCACACGCCCATCCCACACCCACGCCGCGTACTGCCCCACGATGCTGAAGGTAGCGTGGAATATGGGGTCGAAGCTCCACTGCTGCGCGGCCAGGTACAGCGTCAGGGAGCCCGACCCTTTGTAGCCACAGAAGACGCCAGCCATGGTCCTCATCTGCTGCAGCTCCGTGTCGCTGATGCCGCTGACCGTGGCTCCGTGCCCCACGGATGGCAGCACACCCGTGGCCCAGAGCCGAGCCGCCCGCTGTCGTCCTGCTCCCTTCTGCAGTGCTCGAACGCTTGCCTTCTTTCCGTGCATGGCCTTCAGGCGTCCCTTCTGCACGGCCCTTGTGGCCGACGACCCAGCTAGGTCGTGGCCAAGATACCGCATGTGCCTCTTGCCAGCGATCTTCAGCAGCCTGGCGTACTTCTGAAAATGGTAGCTGGTGCGCCTGGACGTCGTAAGGTGCCCAGACTTATCCATCTGCAGCACCAGCCCGAGGGGCCGGACAGCCCTGCAGAAAGCACGAGTGGCAATGGCCATTTCTCGCACCCCGCTCGGGTCGTTGCCGACCCAGCACAGCGCGACGTCGTCCACCAAGTCCTTGGGCTGAACCTGAGGAGCGACCGACATCGTCTGGCGAATGCTGCGAGTCAACAACACCATGGGAAGCGTAGTGGCGTGGGTGCAGCCTGCCAGGATGCCCTGATACGCCCTGCGCGCCACTGAATACGAAGAATACGAGTGCACCGAGCGCAGCTGCTGGTACATCTGCACAAGCATGAACGCCATTCGCATAGGGTATCCACTGGCCCTGCACTCCAACAAAATGGCATCATGCCTGACCAGCTCGTAGCATTTGAGCATGTCCAGCAGCACAATGATGGCGTCGTCATCGCACAGGGTCGCCATCTCCTTGGTGAGCGCCAAATCAAAGGCCGCATCACTCGACGACTTGCCTCCAGTGTGGCCCCAGACCTCTGGTAGCGCATGGGCCTTCTCCACGCTGCCGAGACAGGCCGCCTCGCCCGTCCCCAGATCCTGACCAGCGTGTTCATCAGCACAATCAGGCGCTCCCCACCCCCTGGCTTGGGGAGTCTCACGAGCTTCGAGAGGAATCTGCCGTCTGGCCACAGCAGGAACTGCTCGCACCGCTCGAAGAGGCGCGCCATGGCCGTCAGCGCCCCGTGGGAGAGGTGCTCCATGGCCCTGGGCGCGATGTTGATCTGCCCGACGCCTGTCTGCCAAGAGAAACAACGGATTGCCTTGAGTACGTCGGCCGCCTCACGCCTTGGCAGCTGCTCCCAAGTGTCAGCATCAACAGGTCGGCGAGCCAGCTCACCGCCATGCCGCACCCAGAAGCTTTCCCAATACTCAAGCTTACGATCAGCCAGTACGTACCCATGTTGTAGCCCATTGCCTCCGTCCACGATCTCCTGGAGAGCCTTGGGCTTCATGAAACGGTGAGCTCCCTTGGCTCCAGCCGCAAAAGCTGCCTGCGCCCACTGCCTCCAGCTCTGCATCACGGCCTTCTCATGCTTGGCCTCAGCATCGGAGGAGATACTCAGGATGCGGTCGACCTGCTGCTCGAAGTCTGCCTGCGCTAAGGCAAGTAAGCCACGCGAGAAGAAGCCGACGGCTTCGGCGTCCAGGTGCGGCCAGACTCCCTTCCTCCGCCAGATTCTCTGGAAGAAATTCTCGCACTCCAGCAGGTGGCGCGCCGCCTGGGAGTGCACGGCGTCCCACGATAGGTCCTCGCCTGCCCGTCGCGGGGGCTGGTGTCGCTGAGCTCTCGACCGAGGCCGACCACCATCGGAGGAGAGACCAGCCACACCGACGACCTCCGCAGCAGGGGGTGCCCCATCGCCCAGGCCAGGCACACCGTCGACGTGCGCCTCGCCGACGCTGCCGAGCTCGAAGACCTGCTGCGGGCGTAGCTGGAGCACGAAGCTCTGCAAGGCCAATCGAACCCTCCTGAGGTGACGAGCCCAGCGCGCAGCCTGCGCCCAGGCCTGGGTGTCCGCCGACCTCCTGCTCCAGGCACCTTTCACGACAGGGTGAAAACTCGCCAGCTCGAAGGTCGGGGGGCCTGGCACCGTGGAGTACCCCGCCACGTCCGTCACGACGTCGTAGCGGCCCCGCAGCTCGAACTCGATGCCGCTGAGCACGACGTCCCAGGCCCTGGTGATGCCCTCGCTGTCCGACGCGCTCTGGATGATCGCCAAGGCCGGGTCCCAGTCGGGGGGGAACCTCGCGCACCCCGCCGCAGGCGGCCTCCGAAAGCCGCGTGGCTCGACAAGCCTCCTGACCTTCGCGTCAAAAGCCGTGGCGGAGAGCTCCATGGTCACTGGTAGATGCGGCCACGTCTCCGCGTCGACGACCACTGGTTGCCGAACACGAGGCAGCAAACGGCAAGAAACCATGAACATGTCAATGGTGCGGCCAGGAAGGCTCTGAAGACAAGTCGGCTCTCTCGGCGCCAGCACCACGCCATTGGCCGACTGGAGCCAGGACAACGGGCCGAGCTCGCCCACCTCCATGTTGAAGTCGCCTCCTACGATCCACGGAACACCCATGGCCTCCAGCGACCTGACATACTGGTACAGCTTGCACAGCATGGCCAGGTTCTCGGGCGACAGCTTGACGTCCACAATGAAATAGCACGACAGCATGACGAAGCCGCCCTTCACCCCAGCGTGGACGTGGGCCGCCATCATCCTGCCTTCCTGCAGCACGTGACTATCCAGGCCTGGGGGTTTGGTGATGACCACCCGCAGCGGGGCCAGCACCGCAACCCCGCCTCTGCTGCCAACTCCCTGCCCAGGTAGGGCGGGCTCCCATATACCATGGTACCCAGCAGCTCTTACTTTATTCTGCAACTTCGCCAAAGCATCGCCCTCGGCCTCGGCATGATGTTCCTGCACCGCGATGCATAAACTCGAGCACGTGGGCAGGAAGTCGACGAGCGGGCCGCCCGAAGACACGTTCACGGCGGTGATACTTGAAACCGACGCCATGGTGCGACAAAGGAGGACGAACCACACAAGACACGCAAAACATCGCCGTGGAGCCATGCTAGGCAGGGGTGAGCCTGGGCCTCTTGACCTTGGCACCCCAACGCATGAAGATCTCCTCCAGCCTGTGCTTCTCGCCCCCAGCCGCAACGACTTCCTCCATGAACTCAGGGTCGTCGGAGAAGGCAGATGGCTGTGGTGTGCGAGGCGCTGCCGCGTCGTCCTGCCGCTCGGCCTGCTCGACGTCGGGACCAGCCTCGGCCCCAGCATCCGCCTGCGCCTTCTGGGCAGCCAACTTTGCCGCCTCCTCCTCCTGCAACCTCTGCAGCTCCTGGAAGCTCGCCGCGAGGCTGCCCGACAGCTGGTGATCGGCGCCCAGGCTCTGGAGCAAGATCCCGAGGCCCTCGAGCGTGGCACCAACCCCCTTGATCGGCTCGTCGAGCGACGCCTTGTCGCCAGGCGTCGGAACCTGCCCTTGAAGCCTCTTGCGCTCCTGGTCCAGCTCCTCCATGCTAGCGTCGAGGGCCGCCAGCTTGTCCCGAGTGAGCCGTTCCTTCTCCTGCAGGTCGCGCAACTGCACCTGCAGCCCATCGAGCTTGGTCTGCTGGTCGTCGCGCAGCTTCTGCAGCCTGGTGAACTGAGTTCCCATCTCGCGCAAGCGCTGTCCGAGCGGTCGGGACTCCGCCACCCTAGCCCGCAGCTCGGCCTGCTCGGCCAGCAGCTTGTCGCGCGTGGCCACGACCGACGGCTCGGTGATGCCCTTGAGCTTGCCGATGAGGTCGCCGACCTCGCGTAGCCTGTCCTTGGCGACGGACTCGGGGCCGTCTCCGTCCGCGGCCGGCTCCATCTGCACGTCCTCCCCGCCAGGCGGCGGCCTCTGCACAGCGGCAAGCCGCTTGCGGGCCTCGGCGAGCTCGGACTTGAGCTTGGCCACCTTGACGGAGTCGTCCCAGTAGCCGTTGCCGCTGCCGCCCTGATTGCCCTTCTTCCGCTGGGAGGGGGCCGCGGGCTGGCGCACGCTGTGGAAGACCAGTCCCTTGCCCAGCTTGCACTTCGCACACTGCCGCGCCTCTGCATGATTCCACCACGGTCTCCCCGAAGGCCCGCAGCAGCTCTTGCAGTACCAAGGAAGCGCCTGCTCCGAACGGTAATGCGGCGGTGGCATCTCCACGACCCCAGGCAGCAGCACACACGGTGGGCCGTGGCAGCGCGATCTGGAAAGGACTGGGTGTGGGCGCCCAACTCCCACGGTGAAGGCGAACGGTGGTCTGGCCGCGGACTAGCGGTATCCGTGCGGTCCCCAGGGGAACCAATCATCTTGAGCCAAAATGGCTACTGGAGAAGGACAATTGATGGAGGATACGAAGGGAGACCAAGAACAGGAACATGAATGAGGATGAGTTTGGGAATTTTTGATTTTATTTTTTTTTTTATTTGTTGAAAATTTTATTATTTGTTTGTTTATTTTTTGTTTTTAAATTTCTATTTTATTTTTTGGTTTTGCTTATACGGGGTTGGGGGGGTGGGTTATTTTTTTTTTTTTGTTAATTTCATTTATGGGGGGGGGGTCGGTCTGTTTGTGGGGGTCCTTTTTCCTCGCTCCCCTGCTCTAGCTGAGGGGGGGAGGTTGAGGAGAGCGAGGGGGGGGGGGGGGAAGGCGCGAGGGGGTTTTGAGAGAGGGGAGGAGAGGGGAGGAGGGGGGGGGTGAAGTTCGTCTAAGAGCTGTGGGAGGAGCTGAGGGGCGGATGGGGAGGAGGGAGGAGCGAGAGGAGGGGAGGGGAGGAGTACACAAGAACACCAGGAGGAACAAAGGAACAGGGCTGGGCGATGAGCACAAACATGGGAGAAGGAAGCGAGAATCCATACTGACAATGACACTGACACTGGCACAGGCACTGACACTGCGCCCCCACGTCACACGGGACGGCCCTGCGAGGGGCGGGGCGGTGGCGCCTCGGCGCCGACAAATATGCAACGTAGTCTCACGCTGGGGAAGGGGTGGAAAAAGAGGAGGAGGAGGAGCCGGCCGCCAGGTCCATTCACCTTGTATTTGCCACTGCCGCTGCACATAGGGTTCCTCCAATTGCGATCATCGAACACTATCCGGCGCAATGTTTCGCGAATCCTCTCCAGAAACTGCGTGGATAAGTTTTGCCACGTCGTCGAGCCAGCTTTTGTTGGGTCGACGCGGTAAGCTTTTTGTACGCGTGCTGGTTGTGGTTGGGTGCCATAATATAGCCTTGCGGCCCAATTTGCCCACGACGTCGTTGATCGTCGCCACAAACAACCTCCACTGTATTCGCCGTTGCGGTGTGCACCAATCTTCATACCCCACGTAGTGGCAATACCCTTCAACTTGCCTTGTCGCACGCTTAATCCAATCGACCCATGGTTCGAGAGGGTCCGCAGGGGTAAACGAGCTCGATGGTGTGGTTGCGCTGCCAGTGCTGGTGCACGTGTCGCTGCTGTCGGAGTCGCTGTCTGCAGTGGTGTTGGTTCCGTCGCAAAGTTGTTTCTCTTCTGGTGCTTCTGGCCCACGGCGTCGCAATGACCCAACAACCATTCTGAGCATTTGTCGTTGCGTGGGTCGTACGTACTCGCGAGCCCAACGGGATTGTCATCGCCCGCGGGCTGGAGTCATAAAAGTAGCGTCAGAACAACAGTGCCGTTGAACAATCGGAGCCGGTCTTTTAGACAGTACGATCGTGTAGTAAGCTCGTGCTTGAAACCACAGAACCTCTTCCATGCCGCTCTGATATTGGCCTCAACCTCGGTCGCACTCGGTTCAGAGAAACTAAGCTGACGTCCCAAATATATCTGCGTCGTGGAGAAAGACAATACCTCGATGCCGCTTCCGTTGGTAACCACATGCTCGGGGCTGTCTCGCGGCCTCCTGGCTCGCATATTATGCAGTATCTTCGTTTTCCCAGGGTGCATCTCCTAACCAGTGGGCTGTGCAGCACTCATTACGTCAGATGTCATATTGTTTTAGCTGCTTTAACGACCTTGACAGTAAGAGAACGTCGTCTGCAAAGTGCTCGTAAACCGCCAAGTGTATGCCGTAGCGCCGGTCGGCCCACTTTAGTTGGAAGTTGGAATTGATTGAACACGAGAGGAGGCGATGGTAGCTCTAGAGGAGGCGCTGGTAGCACAAGGAGCAGAAGCAGGAGCAGAAACAGTCAGAATAGTCCTCCTCCTCTTCCTTCAGATTTCCCCGGATATGTGTTGATGCTCTCCTGGGGCGCTCTGGGTCACTCAGCCGTTACCAACCTTTCCAATGTGATGTTCTAACATGAGTAGCTGGTGGTTGAAGGCCGTGCAGGTGCGGCTCCCCCTTGGTGCTGCCTTCATGCTGTCCTGATCCCTCCAGCCTCCCCCATCGTCCTCACTCCCCAAACTTCTCCCCCTACTGCCCCCCCCCGTCCCCTCCCCCTCTTCAGACATCGGCTTTGGCGCCCTCACGGCTGCGCCGCGAGCAGAACTTTGAAGCACACCCAGCCCTGGCAACAGAAGGCCCTCCTGGGCTGGAGATGGTCCTGGATCGCTCCAGGGATCCATCTCGGCCCGCCTTTCGCCCTTGGGACCGTTTGGGGGGGGGGGCGCCAAGGGGGCCCCCAGAGGCCGAAAACGGCAACGGAACTTCCTCGATCGCCGAGCCCTCCATCCCCCCCCTCCTTCCCTCCCTCCCTCAAGCATCGGCCTCGGGAGCGGCCAAGCGGGGGCTGTCGAAGAGTGTGGGGGGAGTGCAAAGCATGGCTGGCGGCATGTGCGCAGACCAGGGGGGGGGCGGCCAGGGACGTATTGGAACAACAAGAAACAAGAGGCGCCATGAAATCTGGGGAGATGTCATTGGCCCCGCCATGATTTCCAGCCCCCCCTAGTCAATACCCCTCTCTTGGCCGCCCCCGATCTGACTAGGGTTTCGGGGCGGATCCAGCCGTGGCGAGAGGACGCCCCAGGACGGACCAAATAAGCGAAAGGCCTTGTCCTCGGACGCCCAGCTTCGCGCATCGCGCCCTGCCAAGCCATATGCGCGGTCGAGGTCCCGTGCGGTACGTTCGTGTCGTGCCAACCGTGGCGTCGGCTTTGGACACCGCGCTGGATCGTTCAACCTTGAACAATCGGCCGTTTCCGACACGTCAGAGCGTGCAACATTCGGCGGTGGACAAACCTCCCTTTAGTAAACCTCCCTCAAGAATGAAAACTGCCTTGGACCGAAACCGACGGACCTGGACCCGCAAAAATGACGGCCGCGACGCCTTCTCGCGAACCGAAAACGGCCAATTCACTAACGAATCGACTGTCAGGGTAGGAGGTCTATAAAACTCCGAAACATCGACCGATTCTGGTTCGCCGGCGGCGTTCAACGTTCAACGCCAGCGGCGAGGTCGCCGCCGGTCGACACGACGCGGACCTATACCGTAGACGGGGACTCTGCCACGCAAGCCAAGACATAATTGGCGCACCCGAGAGAAACTGCAGCCTTGGGGCACATTCCCTCCGTCGTTCTCGCACGCCAGGTTTGGCAGAGTCCTGGTCGGCAAGGTGGAGGGAGGACGAGGGGCGACCATGACCGACCAGAGGGTTCCAAAGGGGGTTTTTGGGGAGGGTTTTTTTCAGGAGGGGTGGGTCCCCCAGGGGCTTCGCACTCCGTTGTAACGAGGTTCCGAGGACCCTGGGGGGCTCTCTGGAAAACCCCCTCCCCCAAAACCCCCTTTGGAACCCTCCGGACCAAGACTGAACGCGGAAACGCCGGGGTCGATCTCCGTCGGCGCCCATCTTGCTCTTGGCTCCATGGTCAATGCGTGGACCATCTTCGCGCGTCGGCGGCGGCCCGCATGGATCATGACCAAGCTCGGCGCCGACATAGACACGCGACAGATTCGTCACGGTCGTCGTAGTGGTGGGCGGGTGGCAAGGGGTGGGTGGGTGACCTCAATGGGGGGTGATGACAAGGGCCCCAAAGGGGCCCCATTTAGGGCCCCCTTAGGAGCCAGCAGGGGCCCTAAAGGGCCCCTTTAGGGCCCTTTTCCTTCACCCCCCCATTAATGTCACCACCCAAGAATCACCCGCTCGATGGGTCTCCCCTCGAGCAATGTCTCGATTCCCAGGGCCCTGGCCCCTGAGAGAGAGAGGCGCAGCTCTCCGGCTCAGGCTGCGACGCCCGACGCGCGACAACCCTCGCACACACGCAGGCGACCCGACCTCCGATCCCTAGGGTCAGCACCGATGCAACGCAAACCCAAGGACGCACGGCGCCGCGGGACGAGGCGCGCCCGCGCGGGCGCGGCGCTCTGCTCGCCGCCTGCGCCGCCGCCACCGTTGACGTCGTCGTCGACGGCGTCGTCGTCGATGTCGTCCTAGTCGTCATCGTCGTCGTCGTCGTCGCCGTCGCCGTCGTCGTCGTCGTCGTCCTACTCGTCATCGTCCTAGTCGTTGTCGTCCACGTCATCGTCGTCGTCGTCCTCGTCATCGTCGTCGTCGTCCTCGTAGTTGTCATCATCGTTGTCGATGTCACCCTGATCGTCGTCATCGTCGTCGTCGTCCTCGGCGTTGTCGTTATCGTCGTCGACCTAGTCGTCGTCGTCGTTGTCCTCGTCGTACTAGTCGTCGTCGTTGTCGTCGTCGTCCTTGTCGTCCCAGTCGTCGTCGTCGTCGTCGTCCTAGCCCTCCTAGTCGTCGGCGTCGTCGTCGTGGTCGTCTGCGTCGCCGTTGTCGTCCTAGTCGTCAGGTTCTTTGTCGTTGTCGTCGTCGTCCTCGGCGTCGTCGTCGTCCTAGCCGTTCGTCAACGGCGTCGTCCTCATCGTCGTCGTCTTTGTCGTAGTCGTCGTCTTCGTCGTCGTCGACGTTGTCGTCGTCGACCTTTTCGTCGTTGTCGTTGTCGTCCGCATCAGCGTCGACGTCTTCGTCGACTGTGAACCCATCGTCGTCGTCGGCGTCATAGTCATCGTCGTCGTCGGTGTTGCCCTAGTCGCGGTCGTCGTCGTTGTCCTCGGGGTCGTCGTTGTCGCCCTAGTCGTCGTGGTCGTCGTCGTCGTCCTCATCGTCGTCGTCGTCCTAGCCGTCCTAGCCGTCCTAGTCGTCGGCGTCGTGGTCGTCGGAGTCGCCAGTGTCGTCCTAATCGTCAGGTTCTTTGTCGTTGTCGTCGTCGTCCTCGTCGTCTTCGTCGTCGTCCTCATTGTCGTCGTCATCGTCGTCCAAGTCGTCGACGGTGTCGCCTTGATCGTCGTCATCGTCGTCGTCATCGGCATCGTCGTCCTGGCCATTCTAGTCGTCGTCGTCGTGTCGTCGTCATCGTCGTTGTCATCCTAGTCGCCAGTTCCATGTTCGTCGTCGTCGTACATGTCGTCGTCGTCCTAGTCGTCGTCGTGGTCGTCGTGGTCGTCGTCCTCGTCGTCGTCGTTGTCGTCCTAGTCGTCGACGTAGTCGTGGTCGTCGGAGTCGCCGTTGTCGTCCTAGTCGTCAGGTTCTTTGTCGTTGTCGTCGTCGTCCTCGTCGTCTTCGTCGTCGCCCTCATTGTCGTCGTCATCGTCGTCCTAGTCGTCGCCGTCGTCGTCTTGATCGTCGTCATCATGGTCGTCTTAGTCGACGTCGTGGTCGTCATCGTCTTCGTCGTGTTCGTCATCCTCGTCATCATCGTCCTCGTCGTCAACCCTTGTCGTCGTCGTCGTTGTCTTCCTAACCGTCGTCGTCCTCGTCGTCGGCGTCGTCGTCCTCGTCGTCGGCGTGATCGTCGTTGTCGTCCTCGTCATCGTCGTCCTAGTCCGACGCCTTGGTCGTCGTCGTCCTCCTCGTCGCGGTCGTCGACCTCGGCGTCGTCACTGTCGTTCTAGTCGTCGTCGTCAGCGTCGTCGTCGTTGTCCTCATCGTCGTTGTCGCCCTAGTCGTCTGCCTCGTCATTGTTGTCATCGTCGCCGCCGTCGTCGCCGCTGTCGTCGTCGTCGGCGTCATCCCCGTCATCGTCGTCGTCGTTGTCGTCCAAATCGTCGTCGTCGTCCGCGTCGCCCTTCACCTGATCCTCGTCATCGTGATCGTCGTCGCCACCGTCGTCGTCGTCGGCGTCATCCTCCTCCACCTCCTCGTCATCGTCGTCGTCGCCGCCGCCTTCGTCGTCGTCGTCCTCCTCCTTCTCCTCTTCCTCATCCACGTCATCGTTGTCGTCGTCCTCCTCCTCCTACTCGTCGTTGTTGTCGCCGCCGCTATCGCCGCCGTTGCGGTGGTGGTGGTGATCGCAACGCCCCGCTGGGGAGCGCCCACCAGTCGACTCCGCGGCGCCGCGCCGCGGGCCGCGCGGCCCCCGCTGCGCGGCGGATTGCTTGAGGGCCGCGGTCGTCGCCGTCGCTGCCGCTTCTCGGCGCCGTCGGCGTCACCGTCGGCGGTGCTTAGAAGAAAATGAAGCGCCGTAAAAATAAACTGTTGGCGCTCCGCGCGGAATTCTTGAATCCGCGCTGGACCCCTCTCCCTGGCGCGCAGGGCGCGCCAGGGGCGGCGCCGGAGGCGCCGCCAGAGGGGCCGGGCGCGGGTCCAAGAAATCCGCGCGGAGCGCCAAAAATATATGTTTATGGCGTTTTTTCTTATTTGATTGAATACTTTCGGAGGGCCTCGGCGGCCTTCGGGAAGCCATCGGCGCGGCCACTCGGTGTCGGCAGGCGGGGGGGGGGAGGGACGCGAGGGAAGAGACGAGAGAGAACGGATGAGGGGGTCGGTCAGGCCAGGCTTCGGCGGGCGGTCCGATCGCCGCTGCTCAGTCCAGAGCACACCCCGCGCGCCCCGGTCACTTGGCGCCGGATAGCTCTCTGAGGCTCTAGTGTTCGCATGTGTTTGCGTAATTCTGTTCGTATGTATGGAGTAACTGCATGCGCTTATCAGAGTGAGGGGCCGAACGGTCGTTCAATGTCCCTGGGTGCGTGGCTGAAGCGGGCTTCCGCGGGGCTGATAACTATTGTTGTTTGTTGTTTGTTGTTTGGCGTCGTCACACCACTCCCCGCGAACCAACCCGCGACCCACCCGCGACCCCCCCCGCGACCCACCAACCCACGACCCACCCCGCGACCCACCCGCGAACATTCCGCCACCCACCCGCGACACACCCCACGACCCACCCGCGGCCCATCCCCGACCCACCCGTGACCCACCCGCGACCCGTCCCGTAACCCACCCCGCGACCCACCCCGCGACCCACCCGCGTCCCACCCCGCGACCCACCCCTGGGGTGTCCTTAGAAAGGCTCGAAAGCCCAACCAGGCGCATTTCTGCCCGAAGCTTAGTCGCAGGTTCTCAGGTCGCGCTCCCCGCGCGCGCTTCGCGGCGAATCCCTGTTCGCGCTTATATATCGCGTGCATGAATACATATTATTACCTAACAGCGTAGACTGATAGGTTTCTAGTTGACTCAAAAGACCTCACAGATCACTCCACAGGGGGGTCCGGGCAGGCGTTGGGAGTTGCCGGCCGGCAGTGTGCCGGGCTCGTTTTTCACCAACAGTCACACACTTCGTGCTCGTCGACCTCTCAGAACCCCATTCCCAGGCCACATTCTGAATAACCGGATGCAACAGTCATACACTTGGTGCTCCTTGACCTCCCAGAACGCCATTCCCGGGCCACATTTTGGATGCCCGGAGCCAACTGTAGGCCACTTCGTGCTCTTCGATTCCCAGAACTCCATTCCCGGGCCACATTTTGGATGCCCGGAGCCAACTGTAGGCCACTTCGTGCTCTTCGACTTCCCAGAACTCCATTCCCGGGCCACATTTTGGATGCCCGGAGCCAACTGTAGGCCACTTCGTGGTGTTCGAGTTCCCAGAACTCCATTCCTGGGCATGATTTTGAATGCCCGGAGCCAACTGTAGGCCATTTCGTGTTCTTCGAGTTCCCAGAACTCCATTCCCGGGCCACACTTTGAATGCTGAGGCAGGCTGATGCTGAGGCTGAGGCAGGCTGAGGCTGAAGGCAGACTGAAGCTGAGGACGAGGCTGAAGGCAGACTGAGGCTGAGGCTGAAGCAGGCTGAGGCTGAGGCTGAGGCAGGCTGAGGCTGAGGCTGAGGCAGGCTGAGGCTGAGGCAGGCTGAGGCTGAGGCTGAGGCTGATGCAGGCTGAGGCTGAGGCAGGCTGAGGCTGAGGCCGAGGCTGAAGGCAGACTGAGGCTGAGGCTGAAGCAGGCTGAGGCTGAGGCTGAGGCAGGCTGAGGCTGAGGCTGAGGCAGGCTGATGCTGAGGCAGGCTGAGGCTGAGGCTGAGGCTGATGCAGGCTGAGGCTGAGGCAGGCTGAGGCTGAGGCCAAGGCTGAAGGCAGACTGAGGCTGAGGCTGAAGCAGGCTGAGGCTGAGGCAGGCTGAGGCTGAGGCTGATGAGGCAGGCTGATGCTGAGGCAGGCTGAGGCTGAGGCTGAGGCTGATGCAGGCTGAGGCTGAGGCAGGCTGAGGCTGAGGCCGAGGCTGAAGGCAGACTGAGGCTGAGGCTGAAGCAGGCTGAGGCTGAGGCTGAGGCAGGCTGAGGCTGAGGCTGAGGCAGGCTGATGCTGAGGCAGGCTGAGGCTGAGGCTGAGGCTGATGCAGGCTGAGGCTGAGGCAGGCTGAGGCTGAGGCCGAGGCTGAAGGCAGACTGAGGCTGAGGCTGAAGCAGGCTGAGGCTGAGGCTGAGGCAGGCTGAGGCTGAGGCTGAGGCAGGCTTATGCTGAGGCTGAGGCTGAGGCTGATGCAGGCTGAGGCTGAGGCAGGCTGAGGCTGAGGCCGAGGCTGAAGGCAGACTGAGGCTGAGGCTGAAGCAGGCTGAGGCTGAGGCTGAGGCAGGCTGAGGCTGAGGCTGAGGCAGGCTGATGCTGAGGCAGGCTGAGGCTGAGGCTGAGGCTGATGCAGGCTGAGGCTGAGGCAGGCTGAGGCTGAGGCCGAGGCTGAAGGCAGACTGAGGCTGAGGCTGAAGCAGGCTGAGGCTGAGGCTGAGGCAGGCTGAGGCTGAGGCTGAGGCAGGCTGATGCTGAGGCAGGCTGTGGCTGAGGCTGAGGCTGATGCAGGCTGAGGCTGAGGCAGGCTGAGGCTGAGGCCGAGGCTGAAGGCAGACTGAGGCTGAGGCTGAAGCAGGCTGAGGCTGAGGCTGAGGCAGGCTGAGGCTGAGGCTGAGGCAGGCTGATGCTGAGGCAGGCTGAGGCTGAGGCTGAGGCTGATGCAGGGTGAGGCTGAGGCAGGCTGAGGCCGAGGCTGAAGGCAGACTGATGTTGAGGCTGAAGCAGGCTGAGGGCGAGGCTGAGGCAGGCTGAGGCTGACAGGCTGAGGGTGAGGCTGAGGCAGGCTGAGGCCGAGGCTGAAGGCAGACTGATGTTGAGGCTGAAGCAGGCTGAGGGCGAGGCTGAGGCAGGCTGAGGCTGAGGCAGGCTGAGGCTGAGGCTGAGGCAGGCTGAGGCTGAGGCTGTGACTGCGACTGCTGTTGCCACTGCGACTGCCATCGCGAATGCGACCACGACTGCGAGAACAGCAGAATTCTACAACAGGATTCTTATCTGAATCTTAAGGGGAATGCTTCCAGATATGCTCCTACACATCGCTGTTAGGTTGCTTTGCCGGGATAATATATTTTTATATATATATATATATATATATATATATATATATGCTAGGACCATCGCACGCGCTTCGCGCGCGCTCAGGTTCTAGCAGGCCTTCTTAGAAAATGGATGTGTAGGGGGGCGGAGGTGGTATGAATCGGGTTCCCAGAAGGCCTTCTGGGAGCATGCATGGGTTTGGGGGGCGTCTTGGGACGCCTGTTGGGGCGTGCCGTCGTCGTCGTCGTCGTCGTCGTCGTCGTCGTCGTCGTCGTCGTCGTCGTCGTCGTCGTCGTAATGTCGTCGTCGCCTATTGGGGCGCGCTGTAGTCGTCGTCGTCGTCGTCGTCGTCGTCGTCGTCGTCGTCGTCGTCGTCGTCGTCGTCGTCGTCGTCGTCGTTGTTTCGTCGTCGTCGGTTAAAGAGAGAACTTGGGGCAACTTTGTGCGAAACGATCTGCGGAGGGCCGCGAGAAGGCGATCAGTCATGTTCCCAATCAACTCCCCAGACAGCTCTCCTGTAGCATGATGGTACTTCGAAGCCTCCGGAGACTCGCGGACCCATGATGAACCATGTCCCCGGAAGGCTTTCTGGGGACATGGTTGTTGGGGTGTGTTGGGGGGTCTCTTGGGCGTTCCCTGGGGGCGCATTGGGGGCCTCCGGGAACTCTCGGGCCCATGATGAACCATGTCCCCGGAAGGCTTTCTGGGGACATGATTTCTTGGGGTGTGTTGGGGGGCCTCTTGGGCGTTCCCTGGGAGCCCCTTGGGGGTCTCTTGGGGCTGCCTGGGGGCCTCTTGGGCGCCTCGCGGGGCTTCGTGGGAGCCTCTTGGTAGCCTCCGGGGGCCTACAGGCGGCCTCTAGGGCCAGAGACCTCGAAATATCAGTTCGCGGTCCCCCTCTGGGCCCTCTCTTGGGGCACAATTGGGTTGTCTGGGGAGCCTCCTGGGCCGTCTCGGGGCCCTCTTCGGGGCCTCGTGGCCCGTCTTGGAGCGATCTGAAGGGCCTCCGAGCGAGGCCGTGAGGGAGCGCTGGGAAGCGGGGAAAGCGAGAACGCCTAAATCCTTCGAAAACCATCGGAAAATTAGTGAATCTTGCCTTCCAGGGACCTCTTGGGGAGCCTCTTGAGTCGGTCCTGGAGCGTGTTGGAGTCCTCGTCGGCCGTCTTGGGGGCAGCTTGGGCTTGGGCGTCTTCGGGGCCTCTCGGGACATCCATTAGCCTGTCGTGGCCTGCTTCGGGGCGCTGGCCCGGGCCGCCTCGGGACTCCTCTGGGCCTTCGCTTGGCGCCCTCTTGGGGCACACTTGGGTTGTCTGGGGAGCATCCTGGGCCGTCTCGGGGCCCTCGTCGGAGCGAGATCTGAGTGGACTCCGAGGCCGTGAGGGAGCGCTGGAAAGCGGGAACAGCGAGAACGCCAAAATCCCAAACACGCGGAAAATTAGTGAATCTTGCCTTCCAGGGCCCTATTGGGGAGCCTCTTGAGTCCGTCCTGGAGCGTGTTGGAGTCCTCGTCGGCTGTCTTGAGGGCAGCTTGGGCGTCTTCGAGACCTCTTGGGACCGTCTAGCCTGTCGTGGCCTGCTTCGGGGCGGGCCCGGGCCGCCTCGGGAGCTCTGGACCCCTCCCGCAACCCCCGGTAGGCACCGATGGGGGGAAAGGCAGCGGCCCGCCGCCCCCCCCCCCGGGCCTACTCCGAGATGAAGAATCATGTTCCCGGGAAGCTTTCCAGGAGCATGATTTGTTCGGCTCTCTTTGGAGGGGGGCCTCTGGGGGCTTATCGAAGGGCGCCTTTTGGCCTTGGCGGCAAGCCTATTGGAAACATGGTTGGGGCGGTGGGCGGAAGCCCAAGGAATCATGTTCCCGAAAAGCTATCTGGGAAATACGATTTACCGAAATGTCTTGGGGGACCGAAGGGGGCTTCCCTGGTGGCCCCTTGAAGGCCTATTGGGGCTTCCGGGGGGCCTCTTGGGAGCCTCATGGGGCTTCTTGGGAGCCTCTTGATGGCCTCCGGGGGCGTCCTAGGAGCCTCTCAGGACGGAGACCTTGAAATGTCGCGCTCTTCGGGCCCTCTTGGGTCGCTCTTGGGGCTCTCTTGGGGCGCTCTCGAGGCCCTCTTGACTTATCTGGGGAGCCTCCTGGGCCGTCTCTGGGCTTTCTTGGGAGGCTCTTCGGCCGTCTTGGAGCGATCTGAAGTGCCTCTGACGTGGTCCAGGACCGTGGGGAGGCCGAACATGGGAGAGCGCAAAAATGCTTCAAAACCCACTGGAAAATTTAAGATGTTCGGCTTCTGGGGCCCTTGGGAGGGGCCTCTGGAGGCGCTCTTGGGGCGTTTTGGCGGCGTCGTCGGCCCTCCTGAGGCCATCTTCGGCATGTCCAGGGACTCTGGGGGCTGTCTTTTGGCTTCCTGGCAACTCGGAAATCATGTTCCCGGAGAGGCTTCGGGGGACATGATTTCGAACGAAGCCCTCTTGAGTTTCCCTGAGGCCGTCTTGGAGGCCGTCTTGGAGGCCTCCTGGGCCGGCTTCGGGGCCTCTTGGGCCGTCTTGGGCCCTCTTGGGTCTCTCTTGGGCTGTCTTGGGGCTTCTCGGGGGCGTCTGGGACACTGTGAAGACGAAGCAAGCGAGTTTGCTGAACACGTACGATTTACAAAGGGAATGAGCCGATGTGTGCCTCTTGAAGGCCCTCTTGGGGCCCTCTTCGG
>CAUYUJ010015482.1:961320-1026320 GCA_963575745.1 Prorocentrum cordatum | reverse complement strand
AAAAACGATAACTACGTCGGTACCGAGCTCGCCGTCCCCGTGCTGAAGCGTCACCCCAAGGCGCCCAAAGTGGTCCACACGCACGTCCCCGTGACCGTGTACCAGCTGGGCACCAAGGAAGTCGCCTGCACGGAAAAAGTAGCCGTCGCCACCATCGATCCTGCCGACCACGTATGCTGGATTCGGGTGACCATACATGAAACCGAGGCCATCGCCGCAGTCCCCTCCATGCATCAGGCCTTCGAGGATCAGTTCTCGGGAGGTGCCCCCGTGAACGGTGGTCCACGTGCCAAGGGTCCTTTCCGAAGGGACTCCGCTCCACAGGACAAGGCGCGCCAAAACCAAAAGCACAGGGAGTCCAAGAAAGACGCTCGCCGTCAGGAGCTCGATAGTCAGCTCCAGGACACCTTCAAGGCCCTCTTCCACGGCAACTTTAAAGCCGTCACCATCCTCGAACCCTGCAAAAGCCTAGGCAGGTATGGATCGGGCGTCGGAAAGAGGTCCCTGGCTGCCACCTTCGGCGTCAGTCTTCAAGCGGTTGACAAGGTCTTGGCGGGTTCAGGGCAACTCGGCGCCACCTACGACCTCAGCAACGTAGGTGCAGACGAGCCCACTGCAGACAAGTACCAGACCGTGTGGTTCCCTGAGGACCAGCCCATCACGATGGCAGATGCGTTCCAGAAGTCGGTGGACTTCAAGGCCCTAGGAGTCGTCAGGCACGGCAAGTCAGGCTTATTGGGGATCCGTGTTGCACGAGGGTCAGACGCCGCCAAGGCTGCTGCCGTCAGCATCCGTGGCTGCGAAGCCACCCTCGCCAAGACGCGATACCGCATCACTGGCATTGCGGCACGCCACGCCACGCTGACCCAGCTCGCTAAGACTCTCACGGGCCCGTCCGTCAAATGGGACTGTGAGGTCTACCACACCGCCTGGGACCCAGCCACTTCGGCTCAGTTTGCCTTAGTGCGCGCCCATCGTCCCCCACCCACATATACGGTACAGGTCGCAGGGTGCCCCATCCCGTGGAGCATCACCGAGGCCCCGTTGGCTGAGGTGGTGCCGAAGAGGGACAACGTTACCATTGTCACCCCTACCACTATCACAGAGCCTGTGACGCCGCCAGCCCGTGGTGGCGGCTTCAGCCCCGCCACGGGCACACTCCTAACCAAAGCGGCCCAGAGCCCTTACCTCCACGACCTCATGACTGCCACGCCCAAAGGCAAGGGCGTCGCACCGCTCCTGATCCCCAAGGAGGAGCCTTTAGCCAAGCGCCACCGATCCTCCAGTGGGAAACGCGACGCCACGCCGCACGCAAGATCACACGGCGCCCCAGGCCGCAGCTCCTCTGCACCCCCGCACGGCACGGATGGAGCTGCCGAGCAGACGGCCGTCCAAGGATCAGGTGGTCATGACCCGCAACTTGGCACGGTGGCGGCTGAAGGCGGGGGCCACACGGAAGGGGACGCTGCCACAGCCGCCGAGGTACCAGGCGACGCTGACGACGTCGAGATCCTCTCATCAGGTGATGAATTCAGCGTGGCATCTCACGAACTCAACACCCTCGGCGAACGCTTCGCAACGGCCCCTAAACTGTCAGATGCCGCCACGACCCGCATCCAACACATGGAACAACAGCACGAGCTGCTTGCCAACACGGTGGATAACATGCAGGTTCAGCTTGCGGGCGTTCTCTCATCCCAGGCCACACTCACGGAGCACGTTTCAGGTTTGGAACGAGGGCTTGCCACCGTCGTCACCCAGCAACAGACGGCAACCACCGAAGCTGCTGCACTGCGTGGCGACATCCAGGCCCTCCTCGGGCACCTCACGGGGGGCACCATCCACCTGCCACAGGTGGCCACTCTCGAAACAAAAAAGGAGGAAGCTGCATCAGTTGCCGATCCCGTGGCTGTCTGCGGGTGGATTGACCAGCCAGGCCAGGTCACCCCAGGGACGGGGCCCCCAGGGGCTGACAAAGGCAAAGACAAGGGTCGGGTCACTCAGGAACCCTATTGAAGGTGCCTCAGAGAGCCTGCCTCAGCCCTCCGAGGAAGCGCCTTCAGAGGCATCTCTTCTCTCTTCGCGTCGTATCTCTTTCTTGTCATATCATGTCAGTTTTGGCAGCAGCACGAGCAAGCTATCTGGTGTAGGGACACCTGTCATCTTGCTGTGGGCGTGTTTGTTGCAATGTACATGAGCATGCAGGGGTATCTGAGGATGCGTGCTGACATGCAGCTTTTGGCTCATCGCTCGCGCCGCCCGCCAGGCCTCGCCATCATGTGGCGCCTTGCCTGCAGCCTGGCCCTCCCCTCGCTCGCTGGAGCACACCCGTCTTCAGGCGGTGCGCCCCAGCATGGAGGTGAGGTTTTCCTGCGACACGCTGAACGTGGGACTCTTTTCTACCTCTACGATGACAGCATCTACAAGTACGATCACTGCACCATTTTGGACCCGATCGTGAACAGCACCGTAGCCGCGGGTCCGTGCGGCAACGGACCGCTGGGCGCCATCGTGAGCGCATACACGCCCTTGTCAACTACGACACATGCATCGAAATCCACCCCCAGCGTGGCCTCGACTGCGGTGCAGCAGATCCTTGACGGGGACGTTGATATAGGCCAGGCACACAGTGGCGGCTTCAGCCCCGCTGTCGTGCCCCGCTATTGCCCCACGGGTCTCACCACCCCCCTGTGCGCTAGGGGCGAACCCGAGGAGGACCCTGCTTTCTGGCACCTGATGATGATCCGTGCCCGGCTCATACCGTGTGCTGCGGCGTGGGCACCAGGTGAGGACCACCAGGACGTGTTCTGGGCATGGCTCGAGGACTGCGTCCCGTACATCCTGGCGACGCTTCATCTGCCACAGTACGATCACCTCTTTCAGGAGGATTCTGAGGACACAACCGACGCCCTGCGCCAGCGCACCGCGGTCGACATGTGCGAGGACATCTGGCACAGAGCGGGCCCCGACAGACAGCGCACCAACCGCAACCTCACTCGTATCCAGAGCAGCCGCGAGTACGCCACCCGCTACTTTGGCCTCCTTCTGGAATACCAGGGCGCTCGTGCCACGCTCGTCGGTCCTGGGGCTTTCACGGCACCTTTGCCGCCATACCTCTCACGGGCCCATGCTTTGCTGCCAAGAGGCCTCCCTCCACCCGACCAAGACGCCATGGCGTACCTCGCCGATGTGATCCTGCACCAACCGCCAGACATGCTGCCGCTTGTCGAGGCAGAGCTCGCCGCGGCACCGATGGAACCGCCAAACCCACCACCGCCAGCTGGCCTCGCCCAGCACGCCACGGGTGATCAGGCCGCAGATGATCCCGTATCATGGCTGCTCCAGCACATCGCGGCCAGCGATATTGGCAACATATCCATGGACTCGTTCCACGCGTCGGACGATAGCCAGGACGGCATCGATACTCAGGATCGTAACGGCACGACACCACCAGGCGACACGGCCCAGCGTGACCGCGACAGTGAACCCCACTTAGGGCACACCTCGTCGCACAACAGTCTGCCCCACAACTCAGCTCAGGCCGACCCCTGCGCACAGCTCAACGACGCTGAAGGCGTCACTGCCGCCGACGCGACAAGCCATACCACCGCATCGCCAGCTCATGCCAGTCCGTGCAGTGGCGGCTTCAGCCCCGCTGCAGCACTGGCTAGCCCTGGACATCCCCAGACCGCAGGTGGCAGCGCCACGCCCCACACCTCTGTACACCGCGACAACGTGACTGACTCCAACCCCAGTGCCATTGGCCACTGGCAGGCCGACATCGACAACGCCCCCATCGATGATGAGTACCCAGATGCCAGCGGTTTCCACGAGCCCCAGCACAGCGCAGCGGCATCACGACATTGTGGCTGCCTCATCTGTCTCTTCGTGGCCACGTACGCCATCGTGATAGCAATGCCGTACAAGGACCAGATCGATGGGTACTTGCCGACACCGAGCCGTGACCCCAGCTACCGACAACGACGACGACGCAAAGCGACGGCACCAGGCCCATCGGTGTCCACCACATCCCGACGCACAACGACATACAACGTCACGTCCGCATTGTGGGCCACTCTCAAATGGACCAGCGTCAAACTCAGAGATAGCGTCTCGGGCGGAGCCACCGCAGTCGGGGTCGGCCTCGGGGGTGTCCTGAAATGGGCCAGCGGCAAGCTCGGGGCTATTGCCACGGGTGGAGTCGTGTGTGGTCTTCTACTCGTCAGTGCCAAACTTCTTGCTCAGGGAGCTGTCGGACACGTAGGAGCCCGCATCTGTGCGCGGGCCCTGGACTCATCCACAGCCCAGTGGTGCCTCCGCTGTTGCCAACCGAGCAGGAGGCCGCGTGATGAGGCCACATACAAAATGCCGTGCACGCTCGCCGACGAACACGACGACCAGCACGTGCACGCACTCCGACATCCGCTGCTGCAGGAACACTACGCCGCAGCAGTTGCCGCCGCAGTCGCCGATGTCACTACCGCCACCACCGCCGCCATCGTCGAAGTCACTGCCGCCGTATCGCGAGCCTCGTCTGTCACACCAAGATCGACCAGCCCGTCTCCACGAGACGGCTCCAAAAGCGGCGCGGCATTC
This sequence comes from Prorocentrum cordatum, assembly GCA_963575745.1. Classification (NCBI taxonomy): domain Eukaryota; class Dinophyceae; order Prorocentrales; family Prorocentraceae; genus Prorocentrum; species Prorocentrum cordatum. The sequence continues at coordinate 1,021,724 of CAUYUJ010015482.1, read as the reverse complement.
GGTAACCTACCGACTAACGAGGATGCCACAGCACACGGCAGCGACACCGAGGCAAGGGAAACGCGTGAGCGCACCCACGATAGCCCGTGGTCCATCTTCCGACATGCTGATGCTCGTGGTTCCTCCCCCGACGCGGACACCCAACCACCACGACGGCGAGCACGCTATGCATCACCCGACAGGCCCCAGGCGCCTTCAGGCCCTGGTATGCCTTACACAGCCCTCAAGCCACCGACACGCAACTTACGCAACACTATCCAGCGCGACCCAGCGGTCCCCGTGCCGCCGAAGAGCATACTTAACGCCCTGTATCAAAACGGCTTTGCGCTTGGTAACAGTGGCGTGTCTACAGAGGACATCAAAGACGCTCTGCGACTCCACGACCATCCTCGATTTACTCATGATCCAACACTCCAAGCGCTGGGGCCGTGGACGGACATCATGCAGAGGCCCCCGAACCGCCTCACTTGGGTGCTGGAAGACTCGGGCGGGAACTCAGGCGAGACAATCTTCCCATACCTCACGTGGGACCTCCGCCAACCCACCACCGACGCGCCCACTGTCTTCTGGCATGGGACCCGCGGCGACCTTGCGGCCCGTCTTGCTGCCAGTGGAGGGCACCTCTTGCCAGGTCCCCGCCGTGAAGCGAAGGGCCGAACTGGCACCAACGTTGGCCGCACGTACGCGAGCGTGCACCCTTCGCTGGCCGCGTGGTACGCAATGCCGCCCCACCCGCCCTACAGTCTCGAAGACGACACCCTCGCGTGGGGACCCATCGCACTCTGGATGTGCGAGGCCACCCAACCACCGCGCGGGGAAAACAGGCACAACTTCGTGAAAGGGGAGGCCCACGGAGCGCGCCTCATTTACCCTCGGGTCCTGAGCCTCCTCATCCGCATGGACTGGTGCGCCCCCACAGAAGCTGCTTCCAGGTGCCGTGCCCTACCACACGCCTATGGCATGGGCGACTGCGCGCACGCCCTTCACATCGCTGGCTACGATCATCCAGATCTCCGTGAGGCGGCTGAAGCTCACGACCAGGAAGCTAGCACCAGGCGCAGACCAGCCATCGCGGCAGCGTGGCCACCGCCGCAGGCACTATACTCGCCAGAGGCAGCGCGAGTATGGGCCAAACAGCACTACGACACGGAAGCAGCCACCAGGGATGACCCTAACCAGCCCCGCCCACGCGTCTCGCTTCACATGCTCCAGCTGGACCCGAAACCACTCATCGACCTGGTGTACACTGGCTTGCAAGCTGTCCCCGTGCGGGGGCATCCTGACGCACGCGGGTCGCGCCCCAGCGGCTCCAGCCCTGGGGCCGCGTCGGGCCCACCACGCACTTACAAGTCAGGCACAGCCCTGGCGCACAGCCCAGACCGCTCATCGACGTCATCAGGAGCCGACGAACGCCGTACGCCTTCCCTCATCAGCGCGGCCGCCGCCCTCGCCCGAGGCCGTGCCCGCCCACGGCGATCTGCCTCTCGCTCGTCACGACAGAGTGGCGGGAACTCCACCTCAGACAACAGTGGCATCGAGACGTGGGAGCACATTGTGACGGAAGAGGAGCCGACTGCCTACCACGTCCTCGCCTACCACGTCCGTGATGTGCGGACCCGTGTCAATGCCCCTGGCATCGAGGTCTGGCTTGACCCTGGTGATCACCACGACGGTGCCTACTTACCGTGGGGGACGACAGTCATGGGCCACCGCGTTATTGACCCTGCGGTGGCGGGGCGGGACGGCTGGGTCATCCTCCACCACGACCACGGCGACACCACTACTAAGCTCTGGGCACCGACCCAAGTCCACGTCAAAGCGGACGACACCTGGCGCACCGTCATGGTACCAGCGGACATGGGGCCCCAGTGGATCAGGTGCCATGCCGAGGACGCTCGCCTCCCCGCCGAGGTTGTCCGCACTACAGGCCAATCCTGGTTTGCTGACGTCTGGCCCTTGTGGGATCGCCCGCGACCCCACCCAGACGACCCAGGCACAAACGAGCATGCGCTCCCGCCTTTACCAGGACGCTGGTCTTGCCTACAGTGTCGATTCCAATGCTGTCAGTACTGTGCGGCTCGCCGCAACACGCAGCTCGGCACCTCGGGCCAACCAACGTGCCCAGACTGCGCCCGCAGCGGACTGCGTACACTCATGGACTGGTCCACGGACTACTCGTGCAACAGTTGGACGTGTGCATACAGCACCAACAACAGGGACTCCGACACATGCTGCCTGTCCAGCAGGTGCCCCCATCCCCCCAGTCCACACAGCCTGCTCGACGTCCGTGCCACAGGGATGCCGCCGCACATCCTTGCCCGCCAATTCGGAAACGCGCCAGCCCTCCACGACCTCAAGGAACCCCCCGAGCGCCTTCAGGCCCCGGGGGGGAACCTCCACAACCAGGACAAGCAGGTTACCAAGGTCAATGGTACTTCCCACCGCAGCCGCGGCGCGTCCCCAGGCAGGGACTGCCTGACGGCACTAGGCGGCCACCTGGATTCACAGGAACGGGGATGCCCGAAGAACCTTTCCCCGACCAACCTCTTTGGAGGGAAGGCTACGTGCTCTTCAGTCCCCACCAGGCCCTCAAGGAGGAATTCACCTTCAACAAGACGGTCCGCCGACCCTACTCCCTAGCCATCACCAACATGTACAGGGACCGTGTCGCGGTCAGGACCGTCTGCGAGTCGATCGCCGAGCGCATCCACACTACCCGCACCCGCTGGCGAGACGTGGTACTGTACTGGGACGCCGAGGGTGGTCCTGGGCCTCAAGCCCTCGACTACGACATGCGACTCTGCGACGCCATGGTGAGCCGTGCCACGACCGAAGCCGAGCTAAACCACGACCGCAGCAACCGTGGTAGTTTCTGCCTCTATGGACCAGCGCACCAGCGAGCCGTCAACATCACGGCGATCTCCGAGCCGCAGAACATCGACTACATGGAGCATGTGCGGCGATACTCACCCGTAGGGGGGACCTACCCTGACCGCGCCTTCGAGCACGTCTATCGGGGCTGGCAGCGGCCCGACGTGCCCACCATCCTCCCCGACACCCGTCCCCTCTCGAGAGCCGACTGGCAGCGACACCAACAGCACCAGCAGCGCATTCAGCAGCGGGACCAACGTGACGCAGGACAGCAGGACACGCCACGCTACCGCTCCCCCGCGCGAGTCCCGACAGGCGGTAACACGGCCTACGACGGGGTTGCCGCCTACTACCGTGGCCCCATAGGTGCCAGGCCCGCGGCTGCTGGAGCAGCCGCCTCCAGCTACGGCCACGCCCCCCACGCCAGGGTACACCCAGCGGTCATCGGCTACCCGCGTGCACCCGTGCAGGCCCTCCCAAGGGCCACCTCGCCAGTGCCAGGGTCCACGCGCGCCTGGGGCCTTTACTCAGGCCGACATGATGGCACCTCCAGCAACCAGCCCGCAGTGATAACCCCTGCGGCTTCAGCCCAGGGGGCTGCAACAAACCGTGGCAGGGCTGGGCGCCCCGAAGGATGGCGTGATGCGAACGTGCGCGCTTGGCAACCGCGCCAGCACACGCCCCCGCCAAACGTGGCTGCAGCACTGCGCCCTGCCCAGGCAAAACCTGCCCCACCTGAGCGGGAGAGGCAGCCGCTTACCCCGCTCGTCCTCACGCACATCCAGGCGCATCACAGCGCCTCCCCGCGGCACAGCGAGGGAAGCGCCCACCACGTCAGCCCCCGCCCCGACGCTGTCGACCCTGACCAGGCCACAGCCACGGCGGAGGGCGGCACAAGCGCCTCTCGCCAGCCCAGCCCATCACCCTGCGCGGCGCCGATCCGATCCCCGAGCAGGGCGGATTCCGAGCGCGCTAATGCCCAGGCGACCTCGCCACGCGACCGCCACACGGGCGGACGCGTCCCGCGCAGCAGGACCTGCAGCCGCCACAGTTCACGCAAGGCCCCAGGGAGCTCCACGAGCTCGCCGCCTCGCGAGACTCAGGCTGATGGCCGAGCCCCCGAAGTGGTGCCACGCTTCGGAGCCAGCGTCATCGAACCTGGCCAGGTCGACCTCGAGCCGACGCCGTCCACGGACCACGAGCCGCCGCTGCCCACCCGCGTGATCGTCCCCATCGACGAGGCGCCAACCTTCGACCCGTTCAAGAACAAGTACCGTGTCAAGAACCTTGTGGCGGGTTTCGGCGGTGGCTCACCGCTCTCACCTCAGAGTCGGGGCGGAGCCCCCGCCACCTCAGCCGCTGCCGCGGCAGCGGCGGCCCCGCGGGGAATCAGCCCTGTCCGCAACGTGGGCCTCACGGCAGCGGGCATGGACGAGGCCCAGCGCCAGGCCTCCGACCGTGCTGCTGGAGCTGTTCCACCAGATGCTGCTCATCAAGATACTGACGGGGCGGGCGCGCCACCGCAGGACGGACCAGCGGTGTCGCGTGCGCAGTATATGCGCGTGCGTTGTGCCGCTGCCGCGCCTAGCCGCCGCCGCTGGTTCGCTTTTGCTTTTGTGTTCGGCAGGACGGATCGAGGAGTCGCCTCCCTCTCCCTCTGCTGCCGTCTCACCTCTCCTCCCCTCGTCCCCTATGGTACAGGAGTGAGGAGGATTTTTCGAGACAATTTTACTGACGTTTATGAACCCCCCCTGGCGCAGTGCCGACCGTGTCCCGCCTATACTTCTGGCCTGACGGCGGCTTCAGCCCCGGTCAAGCTAATCCATAGGAACGCCATGAGCTCCTACTGTGGCCAAGCCTTCTACCTGGGCGAGGGTCAGGCTGACCTTCACCGTGCGGGGCGTGCAAACCCCAGCTCCACCGATGGAGACGGGCCAGGTCGCTCCATACACCTCGTCAGCCTTAACATCACCAGTCTCTCAGCGAATTGGCCAACCATCACCGCTCTTGGTGTCGACCACAACGCCGCAGTCATAGCACTGCAGGAGACCCGACATGCCAAGCCGACCAGACAAGCCATCGCTACCAGCGCCGCCAATCCACTCCACGGAGGATACCACGCCAGTCTTGGACCTGACCTGGATCTGGCGCGAGCCCAGCGCAGAGCTGCCCACGGCGGCACAGACCACACCGTCGTGGGCAACACTGGCGCCTCGGGAGGGGTCGCCATCCTCTCTAAGGATGCCATTGTCGACTCCACTGTCGACGACAATGCGCCCTGTATCGTCGCCCTCAAGGCCAAGAAAAGATGGCACGAGGTCTTTCTCCCGCTCTGCACTCAACACCGCCGCAGGCGGCGACGAAACAACCACGGGCCCGCGGGGATCTACATAGCGAGCCTCTACGGGATTGCTGGAGGAGACAGCACAGCTCTTTTTCGGCTCGCTGACTGCGCCGCCGCTAGGGTCGGCTCAGCCCCCTACTTCATCTGCATGGACGCCAATACGAACATCGATGACAATCCACACCTTCTGCACATGTTGCAGCACGGATGGTTCAACGTCGCTGAGGGCACACCAGACCACACCATGCACACATACGGCAATATCCCTGACTGGGACCGCGTCACCAAGTGCCCCCGCACTTCGCGCATCGATTATATCATTGCCAACCAAGCGGCGCGATCCCTTGTCACCGACTTCTGCTATCTACGCGACTTGCCAGCGAAGTCTCATGTTGGCCTGCAGGTCACGCTTGACCTCAGTCGCCTCGACCATACGGCCCGACGTCTTCTTGCCCCCACGCCCTACCCTCCCGACGATGGAGCTCATGAGGGTCACGAGCTGCAGGCACTAGGGACCCTCATCGCTGGGCGATATCAGGACCGCATGGAACAGGCCGACACACGCGACGACGTGGAGCGCATGTTCGCCCTGGCTAACGAGGCCAGTCATGAGTACCATCTCACCCGTCTGCGCGACCTGCCACCTCCACCGCCCGACCACCCAAAAAAGAAGCCCCCCACCATGCACGGGCTCACGCCCACGTTCGAAGAGCGACCAGTTGTCCCCCGCGCCTTCCCCACCTACGGAGCTTCCACGATACACATGAACCGACTGCGCAAGCTCCATCGGCAACTCTGTGAGCTTCGTTTCATCGGACAGCACCATCATTTAGATTGCCGTGCCATCCCGCCGCACCTCGCGCAGCGCATCGACTGCACGTGGACCGCGGCCCGCCTCCTATGCCACAAGCTGCGCCCCACGGTTCTCCTGGACTTCCCCGAAGCCTGGACCCCCGACGAGCCAGCACCTCATGGAGAGCACCTTGACGTTTTGATCCAACACCTCGACTTAGAGCTGGCGCGACGTGCGAACCGTGCCAAAGCTGAACGCATCAAGATATGGGCTGAGAGCGTCCGCGAGCCAAGCGGGCGAAAGGCGGCCATATACGCACGGGCTGCTGACAGCTCGCCCACGGCGTATCTCCGCACGCCTACCACACCTGACGATACGCAACTCCACTGCGACACCAACGCCTTTAAACCTGACGAAGCTAGCACGGACGACAGCGACGCTGACACCGAAGCTGGCGGCTTCAGCCCCAGCGACGGTAGTTCGCCCGACACGGACAACGACGAAGACCACACTCGTGAACCACCACCTGCGCAAGTCCCCGACATTCTCCCTGCCAACGCCATTGTTGCTAACACCAAGGACATGCTTAAGCTCATGGTCGACACCTGGGAGCCCATCTTGGGCAGGTACCGTGCCCGTGCTGGACATGACGCCGAAGCCATGCCGACGTGGGCTGACTTCTACGACGAGTACCGACAAGAGCTGCCTACGCCATCACCAGCTACCCCTTTCCACCTCACCGACGACCAACTCATCCACTTTATTCGCACCCGTTCACCGCGCCGCGCGGGGGGACTGGACGGCTGGACTACTAAGGAGGCTAAGGAGTTACCCGACGACATTCTTCGCCTCTTTGCCAGCGTCTTACGCGCTATGCAACGCACTGGCACCATCCCAGAACCCCTCCTCCATGTGCCAAACCCGTGCCTCCGAAAAGGCCGAGGCGAACTCCCAACGGACCAACGACTTCTCTCGGTGCTTTCCGTTTGGATGTATGCGTGGGAAGCGCCAGCTTACCGCAGCCTCACGGACTGGCGGAAAGGATGGACCCACGCCACGAGTTTTGGCGCTGTCCCCAAAGCTACCATTGGGGACGTCAGCACCTCTCTTGCCCTGCGCATCGAACACGCCAGGGCCTTACTCCTCCCCTTAGCTGGGGCTGCCCTGGACCGACAGAAGTGTTTCGACTACCTCATCACGGACATCTGCCTTAACCTTGCGCTCCACGCGGGGTGCCCCCAAGACATCGTTACTGTCCGCAGAAACTTCTACAGTCGTCACAAACGCTACATCCGCATGAACGGTGCGTACTCTAAGGAACTGGCCAGGACAAACGGTCACCTCCAGGGAAGCTCTTGGTCCCTGGACGACATTAAGCTGCTCATGTGTGTGTGGACCAAGAGACAGCATCGATACGTTCCGCGATCACTCAGCACTACCTTTGTTGACGACAGCAACTCCACTACTCACACCGCGCCTGAGTTGCAGAAATCTCTTGATGAAACCGCCAAGTTTGATCGATTTTCTGGTCAACGCATTCACCCTGGCAAAGTGGCGGGGTGGGCGCTCACCGACGAGCTTCACACCGCCGTTACCCAGCTCACTCTGGCGGAACGGCCCTTACGCGTGGTCGACTCCTTCAAGCTCGTCGGGAGTTACATCAACGCCGAGGCAGCGCCGGCTCCAGCCGCGCTTAACCTCACGGCCACCGCTGACGCCCGTGTTCGCAGGGCGACTAGTCGCCTGCCGCGCATTGGCAAGCTCCCATCACCGATGCTTATTAAGGCGCGGCACGCCCGTTCCCTTGCTGCCAGCGTCTGTACCACGGGCACCGACATTCAAGCCCCATCAGGCCCCGTCAAAACTGCCTACAACCATGCCCTTAAGGCGGCTATCCGCCCCAAGGGAAACAGGTGGGTCGAGTTTTGGACTCTCATGGCCGTGTGCGTCCCAGGACACGCCCTGGAGATTGACGCCATTACGCAGCGTGAAGTCTTCCTGTGTCTGCGGCGACAGGTTAACCGCGACGCCACTCTCTGCGGTCTCGTCAGGGATCTCCAACACCATGTCCAGACCCTATTCGGGGGAGGACCTGTCGGACGACTTGTCCAGACGCTTCAGCAGCTCCGTTGGACCTGGCCCACATTTGGCATCATGTACGACGACTGGGGCTGTCAGATCAGTTGGCTGAACTTACCCCAAAACGCCTTCCTTCACATGCTGCGAGCCTCTCAACGCAGAGCCTTTCTGAGAAAGATCAAGCCACGGCGTCATGACCTTGGACACCTGGCCTCTGTCAGACAGGGCCTCGACCTCTTCGCCAGCACAAGGCTTGCCCGAACGAAAGGAGCAGCCAAATGCAATGCCTGGCAGCTGGCGCTCCTCCTGAACTACCTGTCGGGCGGGGACCACACCCAACAGCGACGATCCCGATCAAACACGTCTGCTGACCCCAGCCCAATCTGCCGATACTGCGACGAGGAAGAGGAAACTCAGGAGCACACTGTCCGCGACTGCAAGTGCTGGGCCCGAGAAAGAGTCCCTCTCACCACCCTCATCAGTGACGAGCAGTGGGCCCGTCTTCCGCCGCACACAAGACACTGCGGGCTCTTCGATGAAGACCCAGCCCTCCTCGACCTGCAGGCCGACCTCGCGAGGGACCCGCTACCTCAGCCCATACCGCGGCCCCCACCTGAGGGAGATCCTGCGGCTTCAGCCCAGGACTCCTACACCACCTACCTTGACCACGACACTGGTTGGACATGGGTCTACGCTGCCACGGACGGTGCATGCACCAACCAAGCCATCCCATTGCTTGCACGAGCGGGCTACGGCGTCTACTACGGCATCGACCACCGCATGAACTACAGTGCACGCGTTCACGGCATTACGCAGAACGCACAGCTTGCGGAGACCCTCGCCATTGTCCACCTCACGGCATGTGCTGAACGGCCCGTACACGTTTTCGTGGACAACCAGGCGGTGGTTGATGGGTTCCAAAGGATCATCGACGGACACTCACCACCGCAGGGCACGCACGTGGAGCTCTGGGAAAAGATCCACCGATGCGTCATGGCCAAGCCCAACATGTTCCGCGTCGAGAAAATCGCAAGCCACCAGGGCGACATGGGCATCGACCTCGGGCTCATCGGGCCCATCGCGGAGGAGTTCAATCGTCAGGCTGACGCCCTCGCCACAACGGCGGCACGTACTCATAACCTTCCAGACGACATTGTCGAAGCTGCCAAAACACGACATCGCCAAGCGACCGTGCTTCATGGAGTCGCTGTCGCCATCTACGAGCGTAGACACCGTACACTCCCCCTCCCACACCGCAGGGCTGGGTTCACAGCTGCGGAACTCAACAAAATGGAACCAAATCCCCTGCTGTCTGACCAGGCACCACCCGCGGCTGGACCAGACATCCCACAGAACCCGGACGAGCTCTGGGCCGAGGCCCAACGGGCGATATTCGACGAACAGGAGGACGACCCGTTCGGCTTTGGTGGGGGCCTGGACTTCCTGGGCGACGGGCCAGCCAGCGCAAACCCTGCCTCGTCGGGCACCCGCACGGCGCCCCCGACTCCGCCATTGAGAGCGGCAGCGCACCCACATGACAACGCCGTTCATTTTCAAGACGCTGACGAACAGGAGGATGACCTGTTCAGCTTCGGTGGGGGATCGGACGCTTTGGACGACGGACCAGTCAGCGAAAACCCTGCCCCGTCGGGCAACCTCTCGATCCCTACTGCGACTCCGTCCCCGAGAGCGACATCGCCCACATACGATGATATCGGCCACCGCCAAGACGCCGACCACGACCTGGGTGACCCCCGCGGACTGAGTGGCATGGAGGACGCACCGCCGATACCACACGCCGCCGACCATGCCGCCCTACCGAGACGCCAACCTTCTACGCGACCGACCTCAGAGCCCTTGCACGGCATCATGACTGGTCCCACCGCGCAAACCACTCCGCCCCCCCACCGCCGGCAGCCCGCGGGGGCGGCTTCAGCCCCCCCGCAGGGCACTAAACCAGACAGGCCCTCGTGCCCCGTCCACGCTTCCATCGTTGCTGAGCGAGAGGAAGCGGCTCTCCCGACCTCTCGGGGCGTGGCCCTAGCGGCTCCAGCCCTGGGGTCGCGTGTGCCCCTCCAGTCACCCTTCAAGGGTGACGGACGACAGCGTACAGGGTGCCGCACTACGCTAGTCCACCATTTGGACAGGCGTACCGAGGACCTCGCCTCTGTCTCGAGGCTCTCGGCTGCTGGCACTGAGCAGCCACCCCTCACCGACCGCGAAACCGAGCTGTCACAGGCTATGGCTGCTCTCCAGCAGAGGTGCTTAGCTCTCGCCGCGGACCTCGCCGCCGCCCAAGCTCGTCAAGGCCCTCTACTCCAGCGCCTCCACAGCGCTGGGCGAGCCTTTGCCGAGCTGCTCACGGCCTCGCCCGATGGTGCCGTGCCGTCACTCACCATCCAAGCTATGCTGTCATCGTTCCGCGGCGCTCCACCTGGTGCCCCGCGCTAATCTCCTCCTTTCTGCCTGCCCGTGTGTACGCGTGGCTCCGCGTCCACGGTGTCAGGGCGTGGGGGCGGGGGGTGCCCCGTCACTGCGCGCCGCTTAGCGGCCAAGCGCCCAACTGGCGGTCTGCCAAGCCGCCTAGCCACGTGTCAGCACGTCGCCTTTCTTGTTGGGGCCTATTTCCTCACGCGGTCTGACAGGTGAGATCATCATCGTCTGTCCGCCGTCTGTAGCGTCTGTCGCACTGCGCCGGGGGAGGGTTTTTTTTGTTGCCCGCCCTCGTATCTAAAGGCTGCACCGCCGCAAATAGTGTTTGCGAGTTGTCGCACCGCAGTGCGCCTCGCGGACGGACCCTGGTCCGCCTACTTGTCCGATCTCTCTCTCTCTCTCTCTCTCTCTCTCTCTCTCTCTCTCTCTCTCTCTCTCTCTCTCTCTCTCTCTCTCTCTCTCTCTCTCTCTCTCTCTCTCTCTCTCTCTCTGCTCTCTTCGCTACTGGCTTCTGACGGAGTCTGGGTTAGGTGAGCCTGAGTGTGGGTGAGTCTGAGTATGGGTACGTCTGTGTGTGCCTGACTCTGAAGAAATGAATCTGAGTGTGAGTGAGCTTGTGTATGAGTGAGTCTGGGTGCGAGTCTGAATCCCAATGGTGCCCCTGGCAGCGTCTGGCGACTAGGAGGCCCGGGTCGACTCCTCTTTGGGAAGCCAAAATGCTGCCCCTGGCAGCGTTTGGTGACTATGAAGCCCCTGGTGGACCCCCCCTGGGGCTCCCAAATGATGCCCCTGGCAGCGTTTTGTGACCATGAGGCTCTCAAGAGATACATGTTGGGGAGGCCAAACGGCAATTCTAGCTGAGGCGTCCCACCAAATCGGCGCGAACGGGCTCGTGAGATCAGCCAGGGTGGCTCCCCCTTGGGGCTCCCAAATGATGCCCCTGGCAGCGTTTTGTGACCATGAGGCTCTCAAGAGATACATGTTGGGGAGGCCAAACGGCAATTCTAGCTGAGGCGTCCCACCAAAATCGGCGCGAACGGGCTCGTGAGATCAGCCAGGGTGGCTCCCCCTTGGGGCTCCCAAATGATGCCCCTGGCAGCGTTTTGTGACCATGAGGCTCTCAAGAGATACATGTTGGGGGCGCCAAACGGCAATTCTAGCTGAGACGTCCCACCAAAATCGGCGCGAACGGGCTCGTGAGATCAGCCAGGGTGGCTCCCCCTTGGGGCTCCCAAATGATGCCCCTGGCAGCGTTTTGTGACCATGAGGCTCTCAAGAGATACATGTTGGGGAGGCCAAACGGCAATTCTAGCTGAGGCGTCCCACCAAAATCGGCGCGAACGGGCTCGTGAGATCAGCCAGGGTGGCTCCCCCTTGGGGCTCCCAAATGATGCCCCTGGCAGCGTTTTGTGACCATGAGGCTCTCAAGAGATACATGTTGGGGAGGCCAAACGGCAATTCTAGCTGAGACGTCCCACCAAAATCGGCGCGAACGGGCTCGTGAGATCAGCCAGGGTGGCTCCCCCTTGGGGCTCCCAAATGATGCCCCTGGCAGCGTTTTGTGATCATGAGAGAGTGTGAGTGTGAGTGAATGTGACTGTGAGTGAGTCTGAGTGAGAGCGAGTCTCATCTTATCTTATCGAGTCCTATCTTATCTTACCTTTATTACCCTCTATCTTATCTTATCTTGACATCTCTTATCTTGTCTTAGTTTATCTTATATCATGTCTTATCTTATCTGGTGATGATCAGTGGGAGGAGGGAGGCGGGAGGCGGGAGGAAGGAGGAGGAGTGGGAGGCGTCAGAGTAATAACAAGAACCCCAATCCTTAGGATATGGGGGAAAAAAAAATATATAGATATCCGCCGGCCCCCTTGTGGGGCCACCAGGCTGTAGGCGCGAGGTTCGCAGTTTCCTGTACCAGTTGTAGCTTGTAGTGGCGCGTTGTCTGAATTGCTGGGGGGGCTCGAAATCGACACCCCTCACGCAGATCCGCGGGGTCAGGGTCCAAAAACACATGGGATTTGCCACATTTCTGAAATTCGGTGCCACCCCTCACGCAGATCCGCGGGGTCAGGGTCCAAAAACACATGGGATTTGCCACATTTCTGAAATTCGGTGCCACCCCTCACGCAGATCCGCGGGGTCAGGGTCCAAAAACACAAGGGATTTGCCACATTTCTGAAATTCGGTGCCACCCCTCACGCAGATCCGCGGGGTCAGGGTCCAAAAACACATGGGATTTGCCACATTTCTGAAATTCGGTGCCACCCCTCACGCAGATCCGCGGGGTCAGGGTCCAAAAACACAAGGGATTTGCCACATTTCTGAAATTCGGTGCCACCCCTCACGCAGATCCGCGGGGTCAGGGTCCAAAAACACAGGGGATTTGCCACATTTCTGAAATTCGGTGCCACCCCTCACGCAGATCCGCGGGGTCAGGGTCCAAAAACACACCACATTTCTGAAATACGCAGATCCGCGGGTCAGGGTCCAAAAACACAAGGGATTTGCCACATTTCTGAAATTCGGTGCCACCCTTCACGCACATCCATCGCAAGGCGTGGTAACCCAAACTGCGAGAACTCCCTCGGCCCTTTAATCGCAAGGTGTGGTAACCAAGCCCGTAAACCATACACGTCTTACCAATCGCCAGGTGTGGTAACCCCTCTTGTGATCAGTTGGTTTTGCTGATTGCGAATCGGCTTCGCATGAAGTTTCGATACTGCTTCACGACAGCGCAAAGGCCTCATGACTTAGCTCTTCCATGGCCCATTCTCCGAGAGAGGGGGCCGGCGGCAGGGGGCGAAGCCCTTACGGATTTATGTCAGAAGAAAGGGGGCCGAACGGTCTTACACCATCTGTGGGTGCGTGGCTGAAGTGGGGGCCGGCGGTGCGGATTCTCGTTCGATTGTTATAGTTGCTGTTGTCGTCGTCCCCCCCCCCTCCCGCGTTCTACCCCGCGATCCACCCGCGACGCAACTTGCCCCGCGGCCTTCGCCCACCTGATCGCCGCCCACGTCGCCGTAATCGCCATCATCGCGCGGAGGGGAGGGGGTTCTTGGGGGCATCTCGGTTTCCGCGTCATGGATAGGCGTGCGAAAGTCAGAGGTTAACTTTCGGACCCAATCCTTTAGCCCCTGACTTTCTCGGCGGAGGGGGACAGGGACGGCCCACCGACCCATCTCTTACCTGGGTGTGGGGTGGGTCGTTTGCCCCCCGCGTCCTCTTTCGCAATCGTCCTCCACCCAACGTCCGTTTTCGCAATCGTCCTCCACAGCACCTCTCGTTCCCGTTTCATGCCTTGCTCCTCGCCCCCCCTTCTCGTCCTCTTCACCCGCGCCCCCACGCCTTTTCGAGACGCTGCTATAAACGCGCGAACCGCGAATAGTTCGAGAACTATGTTCCGATAGGAGCAATCGATTTTGACCGCCCAGAATTTGGAACACCAAATAAATCGTCGGAATCATCGGTGACGGCGATTGCGGCGAGGAGGGCGGCGATCAGGTGGGCGAGGACGGGTGTTTTTACTTCTAAGTAATAACTGGAGCAGTCGCTCTCACAAGCCCATGCCGTTACTCGTTCCCCAGATTGTTTTCCCCACCATGCTTCTGCGCCATCGAAAACAATGACCCTCATGTTACTCAATCAAAAAAACTGATTGCTTCGATCGAAACTGTCGCCTCTAATCAATCGTATTTTTCGCGTCTTAAGAGATGACCTCATCTTTTAGCTGTGAAAAAAAAGACCTTCTGATCAAACGCGCGCGACGGTTCGCGGGCGGGCCGCGGGGCAAGTTGCGTCGCGGGGTAGAACGCGGGAGGGAGGGGGGGGACGACAACAACAACTCTCACAATCAAACGAGAATCCTCACCGCCAGCTCCCACTTCAGCCACGCACCCACGGATGGTGTAAGACCGTTCGGCCCCCATCACTTTGATATACGTAGATCTGTATATATACATATATGCACAGCTTATAAGCGCGAACATGGAGTCACCGCGACGCGCGCGCGGGAAGCGCGACCTGACTACCTGCGACTCAGCTTCGGGCAGAAATGCGGCCAACGCCAACCGACGTAGCCGCCAAACGCAACCACGCCACTTTCAAGCCTTTCTAAAGAGACCCCAGGGGTGGGTCGCGGGGTGGGTCGCGGGACTGGTCGCGGGTGGGTCACGGGTGGGTCACGGGTGGGTCGCGGATGGGCCGCGGAAGGGTCGTGGGGTGTCGCGGGTGGGTGGCGGAATGTTTCGCGGGTGGGTCGCGGGGTGGGTCGTGGGCTGGTGGGGCGCGGGGTGGGTCGCGGGTGGGTCGCGGGGTGGGTCAGAGGGGGGGGAGGGGGGACGCCAAATAACAAGCAACAAACAGCAAGAATAATCCGCAACGCGGAAGCTCGCTTCAGCCACGCACCCAGGGACAGTGAATGACCGTTCGGCCCCTTACTCGATAATCGCATACAACGGCTGCATACATACGAACAGAAATGCGTAAAACATAAGAAACAATTCTGGGAACCAACGGGGCCCCCCTAAGAACACTAGAGGAGAACTCAGAGGGCTTCAGATCAGAAGCCGGCAGCGCAGGGTACCCCGGCAGCTCTCTCCTGCGCCGGTCAACGATCCCTGGAGCAGCGTGCGTGACATTGAAATTTGTCCCTTTCCGACTCTGTCCCAATACGCGTGCCAGAAACGTTCCAAATCCCTTCGGAGCTCCTGCGAAGCTCCTGCCTCGAGCTTGCCTTCTCACCGGGCAGCCTTCCAAGCGTCCCTACACAAGGGTCTCCCAGCGGCCCGTCGCGCACCTTGAACTGCGTCGCTGTCCAGGTTCTGGATGCCACCAAGAAAAAACGCTCACACCCAATCAAAAGGGCATCTCTCGTCTTGCTCGAATGGGCTCCCCGGGTTTTCCCGCACCGTGCGCGCGCGCGCGCCCGCTCCTGGGCCCCGTGCGCGGGGTGGGTCTGCCGGGATGCCGCCGCGTGCGCGCCCCGGGGGCCCGCTCGTGAGCGCCCCGCGGGCCCCCCTTTGCGTGCCCGGTGGGCTCCCGCCGTGCTCTCGCCGTGCTCTCGCGCCAGGGGCGCCCGCTCGTGGGCGACGCGTAGGCAGCACGCCCCGGGCGCTGGGTGGGCGTCGTTGTGGCTTCGCCACGCTCGCGCCCGTGCTCGCTCGCGTTGATGCCGCGCGGGCGCCGCGCAGACACCTCACAGCTTGCTTACGCAGCATACCTCACGCCTCGGACATCACACCACCTCGCCGTCACCGCAAACATCATGCACAGTCGAATTTGCACACAGCATAGCGTCCTTCGCACAGCCGACAGCGCCCAAACTGCACAGCATGGCTCACACAGCAACTTACACTGCCTAGCGTTCGACACCGAGCTCACACAACACACACACACACATCTCTCTCTCTCTCTATATATATATATATATGTATACAGATGTGTAACCTTACACCCCTGAACGTTCGGCACATTAACACAACATTATAACAAAACAACTTTGAATACATCGATTACACCACATAGCTCACACCGCAAAGTCACATCGAACAACATGCATATCAAGATCGCGATAACACAAGGTTTGGAGTCCAGGCTGTCTACGGTTGGCTTCCAATGTTGTTTTTCCGCCTGTCGTGGCTTCCAGATGCCTCTCGAACGGCTCACAATAGCACCACAGAGTCTCAGCAATCCTGTCCCTGAACTCCCAACCTGATCCTCAATTTCGAAGGGAAGGAAAACAGGGAGGAGGAAGAATATCACATGTCCAATTGACCCACAATCACAACCTCTCAAACACTGCCAACCGGATTCGGACAAAGATCCATCGGGCCAACGAGCTAAACAATGTACGTCACCACGTGTTTTGTGCTTCTTCCCAGAGGCTGTGTCACTTCTCTGGAGAGCTCAGCTTGGCGCCGGCAGCAGGATTTGATGCATGAGTCTCAGAGAAATGCTTCAAACATGCTCAACCAAATTGCACCTGCATGCGCTGCGTGTCAATGCTAATCCGTTGGCCAAGCAGAAACCCCAATCCAAGAAATATGGTGGATGGCCTGCGAATGGTAGGGTTTGCTTGCTCAGCTCTGTAATAGATGCTGCCTCCTTCTTCTGGTATGGACGTTACCACATCGAATTTTGCTCCGCCATACGCTGGGCTGTCTTTCCTCCTCAGAGATAATCGAATCTCCGAGTCAGCCGAATCTCCTAAAGTAACTTCAACGTTCCCAAAGGGAAGGCCTCTCTGAGCCGTCGCCCTGCGAACATCATCGTATTGATCGAACAATGCTTCTGTGAGGAGCAGCCCTGTGGTTCCTGTGTCCAAAACTGCAACGACCGTGTCGCCCGCCAAGACATCGACGCCATCAAAAACTAACGCCCTTACGCGAACAGCGTAATATACGACTGGCGCGCCGTACTCTCTCAAGTCAACCAGCGAAAGCTTTACCGAATTGTTCTTCAGCGGTAGCGACTGCATAAGCTGCAAGCATTCATTACCTGTCTCACGTAAATCGACGACGAATGAATTGAAAGGCGTCTGGCTCAAAAACGTTGGTCGAATGTCTTTGTCTCCAAGGTTGGCCGTCCTGATGAGGCCAAAGTTCTGCCCTCCCGCATTGCCTCCAAAGCTCTGTGTATCACCAACTACTCCGAAGGTGATGCCTTGGAGGCACGCCGCTCCAACGCAAACTTGCCCTCTCCGCCACGCTGCGTCGACCCTGGCCCCAGAGAAAACGATTGTGTTGTCGTCAAGCCCCGAATATGTTCCGATGCTACCGGATGCGCACCCATACCTGTCACAATAGCCGCTGCACCGGCCAATCTGCTTTCGTCGTCCAACGCATGTGCCGACCAGCGCAAAAGGGCTTCCCGTGTCCAGCACGCTTTGAAACGACTGCCCTTCGACTGTAAAACTCAAATCCGCAATCGCGCGGCATGCACTCGGCCTCGTGCCCCAAGACCAACCTCGAGTCCTAAGCATTGTGGACATCTCAGGCGCCCTCTCACATTCCCCAGACACTCGATGTCTGGGCGCGTTCTGGCATTTTGCATCGCGACCTACATATCGAGACCCACGGGGACACAACTCGAAGCTTCCAAGATGGTTGTGGCTTCTGGTGGAAGTATCTTGCGCCATCCTGGGATGTCTTTGGGGTCCTCAGGGCAGACCCACGAAGACAAAGTGCTGACGCAACCTGGTGGTTTTCCATATGGAGTTCATTGAATATCCTTTTCCATCTTGAGAGCGTCCACGACGGCTCACGAGGCCTTCATGATCGCTCCCAGGCGGCCCCCCCACTCAGAGCCCAACAGGTCCCCAAGACTGCCCCAAGGCGGGCCCGAGAGATGGAATTCGAAAGGGTCCCAAGATCCCTCTGACCGAAGATGATGGCCCCCGAGACCGCCAGCAGGCCCCGGAAAGGACACCCACAGGCCCCCGATGAATGCCCACGGAGGCCTCCAAGAGATCTCCAACAACAAGGACACCAGACAACGTGTCTCCAAGAGACGCCCCTGGCCAAGAGAGACCTCCCAAAAAACACCAAGAACCCTGGCGGTGTACGCCGACGGCCACCATATTCGCCAGCCCGTGATTGCATCACGGCTGCTCGGCGTGCGAATTTGTTGAGACCGACTCTGGTAGAGACAAAATGGGCGCATCCAACAACATCTGGTAACATCCGGCGACACCCAGCAACAACGCAAGCCGAACTTGTTAATAATTCTTTGCAGTTAGTATCATGGTCGCCCCTCTTGGTGTCTTCTGATTTGCTCTGCCGCACGTTCCACATGTTTTAGCCCCGTTCTGCCGTCACCCCCCGGCCACCGCACAAACAAAACAAACATCAAGAGAACTCATGCCCAAGATGGCCACGATGGCTAGGGATGGCATCCGAAAGCACCAAATACGGTCCAATATGGCATCCAAGACGCACAGTCCGAAACGATCAAAATGGCCCCACTTTGGCCCCAAGAGTGTCCAAAAGTCTCTCGTCGAGGCCTCGTGAACCGTGCTAGAAGCCCTCGAGATAAGACCACAAGGCCCACATAGTTGACCAAATCGTAGCGTATCGTTCTACTTGTTGCTCTTAAGATCATCCTAGACGGCTCCAAAGACCAGCCCAAGACCGCCCAAGGAGGCCCCAAGAAGACCCTAGGACGGCCTACGGCGCCCGCAAACACAACATCGCCCAGAGACGGCCATAGATATCACCAAGATGACCGAGGATATACCAGGTGGCACCCCAAGGACCAACAGGGCAGAAAGATGCGCCAAGATAGCCCCAACTCGAACCCTCCCCCATGTCTCCCTAGTGGTTTCCCGAACAACTTGAGAAACTCGCAGTCCACTAGCAAGCTCCCACTTTACATATTCCACGACACAGACGTTTCCAGAAGGCAGAGGGCGGCGGTGACTCGCCACTAGGCGTCGTCGATAAAACGCGCCGCGGCTCCAAAATAACGGTATCAACAACGAGTGTTCGTCTACATTCTGTGCGGCGTGCGAGGCTTTCAAAATCAGTGAAGGTAATGCAATTCCGCCCGACAAGATCAATGTGCTACGGCGACTCGGCGGCACGAAACATGAACCGATACACTTATCATGGAACTTACCCGCGTAGTTGAATCCAGACTGAATGAAACATGACACAACAAAAACTCTGTACCAACACTTTCTTGAAAACGGCTTATGCACTACGGCGCGAAACATTCTGCCTGGGTTGTCTTGAACCGTCATGGCAGTGAACATCGCATACACAAGATCAGATCGATCGGCCTTGCAAATTTCAAAGGCCCTTACACCTACCATCTCCTGTACTCAATTCCTCAACTGCACCGGGAACTCTCAGAACTAAGATAGCCCTACCACCCTCTCAACAATTTCGTCGAATTACATGTTTGTCATCCCAAAACTGCCATGGCTCTGTGACCCAGGCCGGCGCACCCATTACGAACGCGATACGCGGGAGTTGCATTGGAGGTAAGACTTTCAGTGTTACCTCGAACGCGTAACGACACGAGGAAACCAGGCAGAGCCAATCTAAACAGGCCCGTCTTCGCCTGGGCGCCAGGGGCGTTACATCCAGAAACATGCTCAACCACTCGACGCGGATACCATCATGTGCGCATAGATTTCAAAGCGCCTCCCGTTACACGTGCCCTGTCGATATCCGAGAACAACGGACTCTGAGCTCTAGGTATGGATGGGTCTGCGTATGAGTGCGTCTGGTATGAGTGCGTGTGAATACAAATGGGACTGCCTGTGAGCGGGTCTCCATCTGAATTACTGGCTATTGGACGAGTCCGACTGTGAGTGGATCTGGACATGAGTCGATCGAAGTATGTACTAATTGGCCGAACTGGGCATGAGTGATGGCATCTTGCGGCCTCGTGGGGAGTACTTCGGACGCCTGGGGACTCCTGGACCCTCCTGGGGCCGTCAGGAACCTCAAGGAATTGCCTGCAGCCTCCTGGTGAGAAAACGATCGTCTACACCCGAGCACAGCAAACCTTCCCGAGAGGCCCTGCCAATCCGGACGCGCACTGGCCCGTTCCACACCCCTGGGCGGCTCGCCCTTGGGAGGCTCCAATGCCATGCATGCTGAATCGCGACGCCCATGAAACTCTGGGGAAGAACAACGGGTCAGTAGACCTGGGCCGTCACGGAAACGGAAAGAGCGCGTCAGAAACAGAAACCGAAATTACTCACACCACCGTTCGTACCGGAAGCCTTGGCGTTGAGAGCTTGTTACGCCACCCCTCGCTCTTGGGAACCTTGGTGTTCAGAGATTGTTGCGTTGCCGCCTGTTCCTGAGCCTTGGCTGGGCCTTGGTGTCAGGAACTTGTTACGTCACCGCTCTCTGCTGGGAGCCTTGGTCTTATCAGCTAGTTCACGTCACCGTTCGCCCTTGGGAGCCTTGATGTGAAGAGCTTCTTCCAATATTTTATTTGGCGTCTCGGGGCCTTCTTGGGAGTCCCATTGGGGCCCTTTTGGAGCGCTTTTGGAGGCCTCTTGGGGGCCTCGTGGGGCTTCTTGGGAGGTTCTTGGGGCCTCCTGGGAGCTTCTTGGGCGGAAAGGCTAGACTTTTCGGTTTGTGGTCCCCCTCTTGGGGCCGTCTTGGGGCCCTCTTGGGCCGTCTTGGGGCCCTCTTGGGCCGTCTTGGGGCCCTCTTGGGCCGTTTTGGGGGCCTCTTGGGAGCCTCTTGGGCCGTCTTGGGGCGGTCTTTGCGGCCTCTGGGGCCGTTTTCAACGCCGTGAAAGCCGAAAAGCCGTGTATGTCGAAAATCTGTTTTTCCTATCGAAAATAAATGATTTTGGCCTCGTGGGGGCCTCTTGGGGCTTCTTGGGGGGCTCTTGGGGCCTCCTGGGAGCGTCGTGGGGCGAAAGGCTAGACTTTTCGGTTCGTGGTCCCCTTCTTGGGACCGTCTTGGGGCCATCTGGGGCCGTCTTGGGCGCCTCGTGGGCCGTCTGGGGGCCGTTTTGGGGGCCTCTTGGGAGCCTCTTGGGCCGTCTTGGGGCGGTCTTGGGGGCCTCTTGGGCCGTCGTCAACGCCGTGAAAGCAGAAAAGCCGTATATGCGTATATACTACTAGAACCACGCGCGCGCTTCGCGCGCGCTTAGGTTCTAGCACCCCCCAGACCTTGACAAGCTCACAGATGCACGCGTGCACGTAAACACAAATTGCTCGCACATGAAGTGAAGAGGTAGCAATCGCGCGGACCGAACAGAGACGGAATTCTGACAAGTATACACACAGACGCATGCAATGCGAATCCATATGACATGATCGTGGAAATGTCATGCAGTGGCTATGCAACGTATTGCAACTCAACGCAAACTACTGCAAGGATAAATGAAGCACAAATGACATGCAACGCAACGCTCTGCACATCAAAAATTTGGGGCGGCCATTGGGATGTCGGCTCGTGCGATCGTTGATCCATCTTGTGCCACTCTGGGGCTTCTCTAAACGCTCGTTGTTCGGGTGTTGCGCGGCGTCGGCCGGAACTTCTCTTGGGGCCCTATCGTGGCTGAGTCGGGGCTGTCCTGGGGTGTGTGGGGGTTCAATTGGAGCCCCAGAAAGCTTGTTCCGGGAAAGGTGTGGAGACCTCCAGGGGGCGATGTGTCGTTTTGTGCACACCGTGCGACATTTATGCAGCTGGCTCTGCATGCCTGAAGACGGCACGGTGGCCAACGTAGACCTCTTACAAAGTCAATTTCCTTCCGCGGGCTTCAGACGAGGTTCCGCTGGCTTCCGCCAGCCAGATCGCCCTCGATTTACATCCGCCAGCTTCCGCGGGCCTTCGGCCAGCCTCCGCGGTGACCAAGAAGACGACTTCTGAATTCCTTTAAAACGAAAGCCTTCTTGAAACACTCTACACGGACTCGGGCGCCGGGGAAGGGCCTTTGGGCGTCGAAACACCGAAACGCGTGGCACCAAACTCGAGAATCCATATAGAGCTCGATACTGACCTGTTGGCATCCAGCCTATCCCGCCACCGCGTTTGGGTTGTGATGCAGAGGTCTTTTGGATGCCGGTTTTTTGGTTTGACAACAAGTGAAAACAAGCAGTACCAAGACGCGTACACATACAAGCAATGCGAAAATGGGTGGACACTCGCGCACTCGCGCTCATAGAAATGTCGGCAACAGCCGAGCTGAAGGATACTGGATGGTTCAAACATGCGGCCATCCAGGCAGCCCATACCCCTTGGGGTAACCACTAGGTGAAACAAGGTGAAACAGCACGAAAAGAACATGAGTGGCATAGGGGGTCACCCTTGCACGAGCGTAGCGAAGCTACACTGAGCGAAGTCCGGTTAGACATTGCGCGGACTACCCCAGGCCAGCTCAGACAAGGTCTCTTGGATGCCTGTTGGGGCTTCGTGGGAAGCCTCTGGAGAGCCTACTGGAGGCAGTTTTGAAACATATTGGGGGTCGTTAGGGGGCCTAGTTTGGGCCTCGTGGAGCCTGAAGGCGATCTCGGGGGTCTCCTTGGGGCGGATGGCTCGAAATCTCAATTCGAGTTTTCTCTCTCTCTCTCTCTCTCTCTCTCTCTTTCTCTCTTTCTCTCTCCTGGGACCCTCTACTGTTGAGGCTCCCGTGGGGCCCTATTGGGCACCTCTTGTTGAGCCGTCTTGAAGCCCTCTGGGGCAATCTTCACGGCCCGAACCCAATCTTCAGACCAGCTGGAGCGGTCTCGGGCCGCTCTCGGGAAACCTCCAAGCGCTCTTGGAGCTGTCCTGAGTGTTTATGAGGTGGCTCTGTAGGGCGTTCTGACGCCGTCCAGCAGCCTCGGAGGCCCATCGGCAGTGAAAACGCGACGTGCTACGAACGTACTGCTTGTGGACAGATTTTGAGCAATTTGGAAACTCGGAGGCCTCTTGGGAGCGTCTTCATCCTGTACCTGGAGGCCTCTGGGAGCGCCTGTGGGCCGCTGTGGAAGCGTATGGGGGTGTCTGGGGTCCGTCTTGGGGATATTGGACCATCTGGGCAGCCTCGAGGGCCGTCGGGAGTCCATCCGGGGCCGTCTTGGGGTGGTCTTGAGAGGCACATGAGCATTCTTGCAGCCGTCGTGGGAACCTCTTGGACCAGCTTGGGACGGTCTTGGGGGCCTCTTGGACCGTCTTGGAGCGTCGGGACGACGAAAAATTGAGGAAGCCAAAAACTCTTAAAAGCCTGAAGGCAAGCGATGATTTTGGCTGTTTGGGTCCCTCTTGGGAATGCTCTTGGGGTTGTCTTGGGACGTCTTGGACGCAACTTGGGCCTTCCGGGAACCATCTTGGGCGTCTTGGAGCGGTCGTATGCGCGTCGAGGCACGCTTTGACCGTCTTCGACGCCTCTTGGGCCGTGTTTGCAAGCTCTTGGGCGGTCATAAGCGCCTATCGGGTTGTTTTTAGGCCCTCTTGGGCCGGTCTTGGGGCGTTCTTGGGGGCCTATTGGGCGATCTTTGGACGGTCTTGGGGGCTTCGTGGGCTGTCTTGGAGGGTCGGGACAACGAAAAAACAAGAAAACCAAAAACCTGCAAAAAAAAACAAAGGAATTCAATGATTTCGGCCTCTTGCAGCCCTCTTGGGAATGCTCTTGGGGCTCTCTTGGGACGTCTTGGAGGCCTCTTGGGCCATCTGGGAGCCATCTTGGGCGTCTTGGAGCGGTCTTAGGCGCGTCGTGGCACGCTTTGACCGTCTTCGACGCCTCTTGGGCCGTGTTTGCAAGCTCTCGGGCGGTCTTAAGCGCCTACTGGGTTGTTTTTAGGCCCTCTTGGGCCGTCTTGGGGCGCTCTTGGGGGCCTCTTGGGCGATCTTGGGACGGTCTTGAGGACTTCGTGGGCTGTCTTGGAGGGTCGGGACGACGACAAAAACAAGAAAACCGAAAACCTGCAAAAAACCAACGGAATTCAATGATTTCGGCCTCTTTTAGCCCTCTTGGGAATGCTCTTGGGGCTCTCTTGGGACGTCTTGGAGGCCTCTTGGGCCATCTGGGAGCCATCTTGGGCGTCTTGGAGCGGTCTTAGGCTCGTCGTGGCACGCTTTGACTGTCTTCGACGCCTCTTGGGCCGTGTTTGCAAGCTCTTGGGCGGTCTTGAGCGCCTATCGGGTTGTTTTTAGGCCCTCTTGGGCCGTCTTGGGGCGCTCTTGGGGGCCTCTTGGGCGATCTTGGGCCGCTCTTGGGGACTTCGTGGGCTGTCGTGGAGGGTCGGGACGACGGAAAAACAAAAAAACAAAAAAACAACCCTGCAAAAAAACGGAATCCCATGATTTCGGCCTATTGCAGCCCTCTTGGGAATGCTCTTGGGGCTCTCTTGGGACATTTTGGAGGCCTCTTGGGCCGTCTGGGAGCCATCTTGGGCGTCTTGGATCGATCATAAGCGTCTCGAGGCACGCTTGGACCGTCTTCGGCGCCTCTTGGGCCGGACAAGGGCGCTCCAGGAGGCCCGATCCCGCCATGGGGGGTTGCGGTCCAGGCCAGGGAGCCCCCGGCCCTGTAGCCCGGTGTGTATATATATATATATATATATGTATACATACATACATACATACATACATACATACATACATACATACATACATACATACATACATACATACATACGTACCTACGTACCTACCTACCTACCTACCTACCTACCTACATACATACATACATACATACATACATACGTACATACCTACATACAGACATACATGCATACATGCATACATGCATACAGGCATACCTGCATACATACATACATACATACATCCATAAGTACACACATACACACATACACACATACATACATACATACATACATACATACATACATACATGCATGCATGCATGCATGCATGCATGCATGCATGCATACATACACACATACATACATGCACGCATTCACGCATGCATGCATGCATACATGCATGCATGCATGCATGGGAGTTTGACGTAGCTTCTCGGGAGCCTCTGAACCTGTCGGGGGCCTCCTGGAAGCAGGTTCGAAGCATTTTGGGGGCCGATTTGGGGCTTCGCGGGGCCTCCTTTGGGCCTCTTGGGGGTCTCCTGGGGCCTCTTGAGGGTCCTCCTTGGGGCCTCCTGGCGTCCTCTTGGGGCGGAAGGCTCGAGCTTGCGGTTCGTGGTTCCCCTCTGGGCCCCCTCTTGGGCCCGTTTCGGGGCCCTCTTGGGCCATCTTGGGCACCTCTTGGGCCGCTTTGGGGCCCTCTTGGGCTGTCCTGGTGCCCTCTTGGAAGCTTCTTGGGCCGTCTTGGGGCGGTCTTGGGCGCCTCGTGGGCCGTCCTGTAACGTCGGAAAGCCCAAAAGACAACTTTGTTAAAAATGTACGTTTTACGAAGGGAATGGGTCAATTTTTGCGTCTAGGGGCCCTCTTGGGACGCATGTTGGAGGCTTCTTGGGGCGTCTTGGGGGCGTCCTTGGACGTCTCCTTGGACGTCTGGGGTCTCCTGGGGCCTCTTGAGGGGCCTCCTGGGGGCCTCCTGGCGGCCTCTTGGGGCGGAAGGCTCGAGCTTGCGGTTCGTGGTCCCCCTCTGGGCCCCCTCTTGGGCCCGTCTTGGGGCCCTCTTGGGCCATCTTGGGCGCCTCTTGGGCCGTCTTGGGGCCCTCTTGGGCTGTCCTGGGGCCCTCTTGGAAGCTTCTTGGGCCGTCTTGGGGCGGTCTTGGGCGCCTCTTGGGCCGTCCTGTAACGTCGGAAAGCCCAAAAGGCGACTTTGTGAAAAACGTACGTTTTACGAAGGGAATGGGTCAATTTTTGCGTCTAGGGGCCCTCTTGGGACGCATGTTGGAGGCTTCTTGGGGCGTCTTGGGGGCGTCCTTGGACGTCTGGGGTCTCCTGGGGCCTCTTGAGGGGCCTCCTGGGGGCCTCCTGGCGGCCTCTTGGGGCGGAAGGCTCGAGCTTGCGGTTCGTGGTCCCCCTCTGGGCCCCCTCTTGGGCCCGTCTTGGGGCCCTCTTGGGCCATCTTGGGCGCCTCTTGGGCCGTCTTGGGGCCCTCTTGGGCTGTCCTGGGGCCCTCTTGGAAGCTTCTTGGGCCGTCTTGGGGCGGTCTTGGGCGCCTCTTGGGCCGTCCTGTAACGTCGGAAAGCCCAAAAGACAACTTTGTTGAAAATGTACGTTTTACGAAGGGAATGGGCCAATTTTTGCATCTAGGGGCCCTCTTGGGACGCATGTTGGAGGCTTCTTGGGGCCTCTTGGGGGCGTCCTTGGACGTCTGGGGTCTCCTGGGGCCTCTTGAGGGGCCTCCTGGGGGCCTCCTGGCGGCCTCTTGGGGCGGAAGGCTCGAGCTTGCGGTTCGTGGTCCCCCTCTGGGCCCCCTCTTGGGCCCGTCTTGGGGCCCTCTTGGGCCATCTTGGGCGCCTCTTGGGCCGTCTTGGGGCCCTCTTGGGCTGTCCTGGGGCCCTCTGGGAAACTTCTTGGGCGGTCTTGGGGCGGTCTTGGGCGCCTCTTGGGCCGTCCTGTAACGTCGGAAAGCCCAAAAGGCGACTTTGTTAAAAATGTACGTTTTACGAAGGGAATGGGCCAATTCTTGCGTCTAGGGGCCCTCTTGGGACGCATGTTGGAGGCTTCTTGGAGCCTCTTGGGGGCGTCCTTGGACGTCTGGGGTCTCCTGGGGCCTCTTGAGGGGCCTCCTGGGGGCCTCCTGGCGGCCTCTTGGGGCGGAAGGCTCGAGCTTGCGGTTCGTGGTCCCCCTCTGGGCCCCCTCTTGGGCCCGTCTTGGGGCCCTCTTGGGCCATCTTGGGCGCCTCTTGGGCCGTCTTGGGGCCCTCTTGGGCTGTCCTGGGGCACTCTTGGGAGCTTCTTGGGCCGTCTTGGGGCGGTCTTGGGCGCCTCTTGGGCCGTCCTGTAATGTCGGAAAGCCCAAAAGGCAACTTTGTGAAAAATGTACGTTTTACGAAGGGAATGGGCCAATTGTTGCGTCTAGGGGCCCTCTTGGGACGCATGTTGGAGGCTTCTTGGGGCGTCTTGGGGGGCGTCCTTGGACGTCTGGAGGCCATCTTCAGCATCTCGGAGCCCTCTTGGAGGCCTCTTGGAAGTTTCTTGGGCCGTCTTGGGCGTTTCTGGGGCCGTCTTGTCTGACCGGGGAGGCCTCCGGCAAGCCCCGACGAGCCTCCGGGCCCCCCGGGGTGCACATTTGCGGTCGGGGTCCCGGCCCCGGCCCCCGGACCCGGTGCGCCGTTATATGTATAAAAAATGGTCGTTTTCCAAAGGAAAATCAATGATTTTGACCTCTTGGGGCCCTCTTGGGACGCCCCTTGGGCGTCTCTTGGGGGCCTCTTGGGGGTCTCTTGGGCCGTCTTGGGCGGTCTTGGGCTCTCTTGGAGCGCTCTTGGACCGTCTTGGGGGGGAACCCGAAAACCATGCCAAAACCAAAGAGGAAACCCGAAACCGGCCATTACCAACCCTGCGTCTCCGCCTCGCCCCCCCTCTGCACTATAGAACGTCATCACTCGTACCTCGCTCTTTCCGTCACCCCCACCCCCAATAAGTAAAACAAAATATTGCTTCGGCGACGTCGTTGACGGACTGGTATCTAACCAACAGACGGACACTATTCTTTCCCCCGTGGCACCCACCAGCAGCGCTTCCATGGAAACTTTATCCCGAAAGCTCCACTCTGAGAAGGATGCGCGGTAAGGATGCAAGGGCATTGGAAAGCCATCTCGACAATTTGCGAGCTGGACGCGGCCAACGAAAGCGGCGAAGGATGGACCGAACGGGAAGGATGCCAGGGCAATCTTGGAGAATTGCTCATCCTTATTATGCGGGCTGACTGTATTGTCTACGTCCAAGCACGGTAAACTGTACCCGAAAGGCCCTGGCAATGTGGACGCGAAGGGGCCCGTGTGATGCCCCTGGCGGCTCCGCCTGGGGAGGCCCGAGAGCCTCGCCTGCTACATCGCGACGCTCCTGGACTCGGAAAAAAACAGCATCTGCATACAAACACGGTGCGAATTCTTGAGAATCATAACATCTACATCCAACAATTCCAGCGAATCCCTTGCTCTGGAAGAATAACATCAGCATCTAAAGCAAATACCTGAGAATCCCAACCTATCTGGACGCGAATTGTTCCGTTTACCACCCCTGGGCGGCTCCAACGTGCCATGCCTGCTACATCGCGACGCTCATGAGGATCTGGAAGAAGAACGTCGACATCCGAGCACGGAAGTCTTACCCGAGAGGTCCTGCCAATCTGGACGCGCACCAGCCCGCTTAACACCCCCTGGCTGCTCCCTGGGAGGTTCAAGTGCAGTGCCTGCTACATCGACGCCCATGAGGCTCTGAGGACAAGTATTGACTACATCCAAACATCGTAGTCTTACAGGAGAATTCCTGGCAATATGGAAGCGAACCGGACCGTTGAATAACCTGGCGGCTCACCCTTGGGATGCCCAAGTGCCACGCCTGCTACATCGACACGCCCATGATGCGCTGAGGAAGAAAGGGCGTCTGCAGTGAAACAAACAGAGACCCACAACTATAGACGCGAAGGGGGCCCATGTGATACCCCCTGGCGGCTCCCGCTCGGGAGGCTCAAGTGCCATGCCTGCTACGTCGCGACGCCCACGGGGCGCAGCACATCTGAGGATTCCCCTCTCCTGTCCTCGTCTTCCCCCCCGCGTGTCTTTGCCGTTTCTTGCGGCTCGACGTCATAATGCGCTCAATCTCTCTGCTTCATCATCGTGATACACGCCGCTGCCTGCTTCACAGTCGTGGGGCGCTCCGTGTTCTCGCTTTCTGTTGCGACTTTCCGGAAGCGTTGCCAATCGCGGGCAGTCCGCCCACGCTTCCTTCCGGATGCATGCCTCTGTGGTGGTGGTGACCTTCCTTCGAACATCACACCAACCTGGACGCACGCCAACTGGCCGCCTACCTCGGGGGAGGCTCACATAGAAGTCCTGCTACATCGCGACGCCCATGCGGCTCTGACAAAGTACTTGCCTGCTTCAAGAAACGCAGTTCTACCTAAGAGGCCCCGCCAATCTGGACGCGAACGGCCCCGTTTAGTACCCAATTGGGAGACAAGAGTGCCTGCTACATTACATCTGGGCGATGATAGGGCTGCAAATACAAATGAGACTACCCTCAAGCATGGCGATTCTACCTTAGAGGTCCCGAATGTCTGGACGCGCCCACCTGGGAGACTTCAACTCAATGCAGTAAGTTAAGAATATGAATGAAGCTCGGTGCGAGTGAGTCTGAGTATGGTAAGGCTGAGCGCATCTGAGTCTCAGCATGAGCGAGTCTGATACTGACTATAAGCAGGTCTGGGTATGAGAGCGTCTTGGAAGGAGTGGGTTTGTCTGGGGGTGGGGTCTAAGTATGAGCGGTCTAGTGTGAATCAGTCTGCGAGGGTAGGTTTGTATGTGAGTGAGCCTGAATGTGGGTCTGGAAATGACTAAGTCTAAGAATGAGTGCGTGTGTCAACGGGTCGCAGAGTGTGGGCGAAGGAGGGAGGTGGCGAAGGAGAGAGGCGGCGTGAAGGCGTTACACTGACCACAATGACCACATACTTCAGGGCATGGGGAAAAGAACGTGATTATATGCTTTCTCCTGATCGCTCGAAACGAGTCTTCTCGCGAAGATGTGTCCAGCTGAAACGCGCAGTGTTCTCAGCGTCAAATTTTCCCAAAAAGCCATGCACGGAATTACCTGTCATTGAGTTGATGTGTTTGCCTCATGATGATGCCGCCCATTTTATGATACTGCTCTCTTGAAGCAGCCCAACTTCGTACTGGCCGGTGCGGCTACTAATCACAACGCTGCATTCAGAGTCGCATCGATCGCAACATCTGAATATTCATCAGACGAGGGGCAAGGATATCGGTGTCCACACCTTCCCCATCCAGAATATTGAACGGATGCTCGGGCAACACGCCTTAGGAAACATTCACCAGCAGCCTGCCGCCGAAAGATGTGCGGTTGACAGCACGCCCGAACCGCCCGAGCAAGCAAGGCCATGACGTGGCTATGGGGCACACAAACGAGGTAGAGAGAAACGGGAGCTCAGACTCGAGGGTGACGATGGGGGCGAATAGCCAAGGGGAGAACAATGCATGCATCTAGGGGCGCCGATGGTCCAGGACGCACCCCAAGAGAGGTCTGGGGAGTAGCGGCATCGGCACATTTTTTCTCCCCCAACGGTGTGGCTGAAATTTAGCAGTTTTAGTGGGTACGCGGCCTCATGGGGGGCATTCGGGTGGCATCTCGAAAACCTCGGTGGAGACAGGCTGAAAATCGTTAAGGAAGATATGGGGGTCGCCTTGGGCGTGGTGGTTCCACCGTTCTTTTTCCGAACAGGCTCGGTAGAAGCATCTTCGGGCCGACTGAGCGGGAGAACGCGACGAGTAAGAGCAAGAGCAGCGGGAGTAGGAGCATGAGCACCATGAGTAGGATGGGTGGCGTCATCCAAACCCTACCCCCACCAACCATCGATTCTTCCGAATCGATGGGAGGCGGGGGTAGGCTTCGGATTTCGCCAAGTGCTCGACGAATTCCGAACCCTACCACCGCCGCCCAGCGAGTTGCCTGGATCGTGGATCGGTGAGGGTAGGGTTTGGATTTCGCCGCCGATCGGAATACCAAGAATGCGAGCAAAACCAGAAGATGACGACGACACGAAGAGACTCACGTCTACCTCAGAGGGTAGTGACCATATCTAATGTTGCATCCTCGGGTGACCTTGTCTGTCCCGTCGCGGCCCTATTCGCGTCGAATACGTGTCGAATCTATGTTGGACTCGTCACCTCCGTGTCGAACCCGTGTCGACTCCGCGTCGAATCGACGCCAAATCTGCGTCGAGTCCGCATGGAGCACAAGAGAAGACACCAGGTTGGGGGACAGGCGAGGGCCCCCGAAGATGCAAACTGACACATCGATGTGGTTGCGGAAGTGAGAAGGTGCGGATAGCCGCCCGGATCCCACTCCCCGCGTGGGAGGGCGGGAAGGTCGCGTCGCCAGTGTGGCTTGACGCGGCCGCGCTTCCCGCTGCCCCTCCCTCCCTCCCCTCGCTCTCCCCCGCCCAAATCCTCCTCTATCTCCGTGAATTGTATACTGTATATAGATATGATCCTCCCCTCTGTTGGTCAATCTCCCCCGGTCACCTGGATGCCGCCCGCTTGTGTGTGCTCGCTCGCTGCTCCTCCCCCTGTACTTGTGCGACTGGGACCTCGTTCTCATACTGCAGCCTGCGCCTCAGCCCCTGGGTGTGGCCGCGATGCCGCCCCGCGTCCACTGCCAGGCAGCGTCAGCACAGGCTGGCCGCCCGGTCACTCCAGTCGAGATGTTCCGCGCTGTGGGTGTCCTCCTTCCTCATGCTCTCCCTCCGCGGTCATGCTCCGCCCTTGTCTCCTCTCTTGCCG
Source organism: Prorocentrum cordatum (assembly GCA_963575745.1). Lineage (NCBI taxonomy): Eukaryota > Dinophyceae > Prorocentrales > Prorocentraceae > Prorocentrum > Prorocentrum cordatum. The sequence continues at coordinate 990,348 of CAUYUJ010015482.1, read as the reverse complement.
CCAGACAATTCGTGCCTGCCATGGCCTGGCCACGAGAGCGCGCGTGCGGATTGCCTCCGCCGCGCTGCGACGAAAAACATGAGGGTCAACGCAAGAGGGGGACTGGCTCAAGGAGGGGGCATCAACCATTACTCGATGATGTATCGCCGATAGATCGGCGATAAGCTTTACCTACGAAGCAAAATAATCATATCTGCGGAAAGATGCAAACCTCTCACAGCCCGCAATTGCACTGGCCCTCGCCAGCACACGCCCGAGGCACAGAATCTCCTACAGGCGCGGCTGGCTAGCCCAAGAAGGCCCCAAAATGTATCCAAGACGGGCCGGCATGCACCAAAGATGACCCTCAATAGGCCCAAGATCGCCCAAGACAGCCCAAGAAGCCTCCAAGACTGCCCGAGAGGCCTCCGACCGGACCTCCAGGAGGGCCCGACGAGGTCTGAACTGATGTCCCTATAGGTTTTGCTACGGAGTCTGGCGTAAGCTCATTTTGAGTTGCCCGACGGCAAGGGCCACCAAGATGGCTCCAAGAGAGCCCATGAGCCCTGCGAGATGGCCCCTGACGGCCCCAAAGAGGCCCCCAACACGGCTCCAAGATGGCTGCAAGACGGCCAAGATGGCCATGATGGCCTCGAAGATGGCCCTGAAGCTCCCCAAGCGGGCCCCAAACTGACCCAGAGAGGCCCCCAAGACGCGTCCGACAACGTCAGACGGGCCAGGACCGCCCTCATACGGCCAAAATGCCTCCCGAGGAGCCTCCCAAGGCCCCTAAGAGGCTCAAGGAAGCCCCCAAGAGGCCTCCAACAGGCCCCTAGGAGGCTCCCAGGAGGCCCCAAGAGTTCCCCAGGAGGCTCCCAAAATTTCCCATCACCGGCTCCCATCATCGTCTTCCCAACCCGAGAAGACCCATACACTTCCCAGGTCCACGGTCTTCCCGCTCCAAACGGCCTCAAGATGGCGTCGAAGACGGCCAACATTGTCTCCAAGACAGCTACGATGGCCCCAAGAGAGCCCAAGCTGGCCCCACGATGTCTCCGAGACCGACCGGGATACCCGAAAGATGTGCCCAGATGGCCTCTAGATCGGCCAAGACGGCCCAAGAGGCCTCCAAGACGACCCCAAGGACCTCCCAGAGGACATCCAGGAGGGCCCGACGAGGTCAAATTTATTGATGCTCCTAAGGTGTCTGACGGATTCTGGCGTTTGCTCATTTTTGGTTGCCTGACGGTCCAATACGGTCTCATGGGCCACCAAGATGACTCCAAGAGCGTCCAGGAGGCCTCCGAGATTGCCCCCTGAGGGCCCCAAAGAGGCCCCCAAGATGGCTCCAAGAAGGCTGCCAGACGGCCGAGGTAAACTCCAAGACGCCCAAGATGGCCCTGAAGCTCCCCAAGCGGGCCCCAAGTCGGCCCAGGTAGGCCCCCCAGATGGTGTCCGACAGCGTCAGATGGGCCAGGACCACCGTCAAACGACCAGAGTGCCTCCCGAGGAGCCTCCCAAGGCCCCCAAGAGGCCCAAGGAAGCAGCCAAGTGGCTTCCAACAGGCCCCCAGTTTGATTTTCTCCCCCACGCAGGGTTTCCACAACGGCTGGGGCAGCACACAGCTCCATAGTTTGGCCTAGCTCTGGTCGCAACGATCGGCCGCATAGGCGCTCCCAAAAGACAGGGGGCCGCGTGATTCGCCGGAGGAGTCTTCGATCCGCCGCTGCCTTTGCGTACCACCTGTGGCTTGCCACAATGGTGGACGGCGTACCAGACTTGTCCCGATCCGATGGGGTCCCGCCCAGGTCAATGGTCTTCCAGCTCCAGACGGCCCCACGATGGCCTCAAAGCCAGCCAATATGGCCTCCAAGACTGTTCAAAGACGCCTCCAAGACGGCCACGATGGCCCCAAGACTTCTCAAGATGTCCTTCAGACGGCCCAAGAAACTACCAAGACGCCCAAAGACGGCTCCAAGGGGACATTCAGGAGAAAAAAATCACTGAGGCTCCTGAAGTACGTCATTGAGTTTAGCGCCTTCTCGCCTTTTCGGGCTTCCGACGCCCCCAGAGCCCCACAAACCACAAAGATCACCCCAAAACGGCCCAAGAGGCCCCCCGAAGAGGCCCGCAATACGGCCCAAGAGGGCCACAAAAGGCCGCCAAGACGGCCCGATCGACCTCCAAGACGGCCCTAAAGCGCCCAATGTGGGACACATGATTACCCAGAGTGAGCCCCGAGACGGCCTCCGAAAGACAAGAGGTCTCTTGGAGGCCCCCTAAGGCCCCCAACAGACCCCAAATATGCCCTAGGATACAAACAAAAGGCCCCTCAGAGTTCATCCTGATCCTCCCTCATTTCCTCAACCAACTTCTCCTCCCTTTCTACATCCTTTTTCTTCCTCTCCCAAGTGTTTCCCTAAGGGGGTCCACAATGGCATGGGGAACCCATAGTCCAATATCTTGGCCAGACTTTGGCCCAACGTATGGCCCCGAAGGCATGTAACAGCGGTGTTTCGCAGTAGGCGTATTCGATCCGCCGCCCCCTTTGCTTGCAAAGGTGTGTTTGGCGCATCGAGGCTTGATACTTTCCGGTCATTCCCACAGGTTCCCAGTGGCCGCCAGCCTACTTGCCGACCACCAGGCCACATGGAAACCATCTACAAGACAGCACAAGAAGGCCCCAGACGGCCCAGGAGGCTTCGAAGACGCCCGCAAAACGGCCCAAGATGCATCACAGAGACCACCCCGGAAGGCTAAAATCGCTGAGACAGACCAAAATGAGTATTCTACATATTAGCGTTAACGCTTTTGGGGTCACCGACAGCTGGAGAAGGCGTAGTTGATCCCAAAGTGGGCCTTAACACGGCCACAAAGGCTTCCAAGAGGAGGCCCCTCATACCCAAGTGGCCCCCTGGAAGCGCCCCTGGATATCCCAAGAGAGTCCCAAGTGGCCTCCTGCTCCTCCTCCTCCTTCTCCTCGACCTCATTATCTTCGTTCTCCTACTCTTCTCTTCCTGCCCCCAAGTATTTCTATTCCCCCCAAGGGTTTCCACAACGGCTGGAGTAACACAGACCAATAGCTTGGCCAGGCTTTGGCCCAACTTGTGTCAACATGTGCGCTTGCAGATGGGCAAGAGGTAACCGCGTCCCGCCGCATGATACTGCCGGTGTTTGCGATGGAGACCGTCTGAGGTCCGACTCGCGAAAGGGAACTGAGCGAACTAGCCGCGGGGAACGTCACCAACTCACAGACTGGCTCGCGGAAAGCCCTGCAGAACGCAACGCCTGGAAATGATACTCTACCATGGTGCTGCAAGCCAATCGCCACTCGGATGCTCGCTTCTGCAAGTAGCGCCGCCGAGTGAGAGAATGGTGAAGACAGAACGGTGTGCGCACGCACACAATGTGAACAATTCGAGGGGGCGGGTGAGGGGAGGTGGTCGGGCGCCAGCGGACAAACCGGTCGCGGACACCCGCAAACTCCCAGCCGAGGCCAGCTTCGTTGCAAGGATAGAAAATAATCTTCGCTAGTCACACCCTCCTTTGTAGTGGCAACAGCTGTGTGTCGAAATCCAGTCTGGTAGAGTCTGAGTAAATCTTCTGAGGGACCACCACCCCACGCACCACACTCCGTCGCATCCACCGCCCCTCCCTGCCGAGTCTCCCGGGGCGGCCCGACAATTTGTTGGGGATCTCTGACGCGTCGTAATGTCCAACATGGCCTCCAAGAAGGCACAGGCATGCCACCAATGCCGCTGAGATGATGCCCCACCAAACCTCAACTGCGGCCAAACGTAGACCCCAGACGGGGTCCAAGATCGCCTCAAGACAGCCCAAAAGGCCCTCCAGACAGCGCAAGAAGGCTCGGACTTACAGGAGAGCCCGAAAAAACAATCATCCTTAATTTCTCTGGTTTTGTAAAAGGCTGCGCTGGCACGGTGTGGGACTCGCCTCAGGCAGCTGGATGAAACTTCTGATCCTCTACGCTCGGTGCACCCACCACTGTCGAAGGCGAGCCAATCGCTCCTATGCGGGGTGCGAGCTGCAAATCTGCCGGGAAGGCGCATAGCGCCACTCAGGCCTTGGGGCCGTCGGCTCGAAGGGCTCCACTGTGATGCGTTCGCCGGCTACCATATGCTGCTTTCCGTCCCACATGGCCCGGTCAGTGCACTCAGCGTCGGCCATGACGACAAAACCTATGGCTCCAGGCCGATCCCGAGTCCCAGCCCCCGCTGCCTTCGGCGGCTCAGAGATGGGGCCCTAAGTGATGAGGTCCTGGGGACGAGCGGCCTGAAACACGAAAGGTTCAGCTCGGGACCTCTTCCGTGTCCTGAATGCCTCCTCTCAGAGCAGGACAAGTTGAGACAAAACAATAACAAATCGGTCCTCGAATCATTTCCGAGCTGTGCCCACCCGTGCCGACGAGGGCCCCCCCGAAGGCCCAGTAATTAGCGTTGTCTCAACTCGCCCTCTTCTGACCATTTCTCAGGGCCCCATCGTTGAATCGCCAATGCCTGACTTCGGCAGCGGAACAGCTTGGCCTGCCGGCGCGGGACCAGCACCTCGTGCACCCGCCCGAACTTTGAGAAGTGCGACGCGAGCAAGCTGCCCGACTGGTAGCCCAGCTTGTAGATGCGCCGCACGACCAGCACCCGCCGGGGGTCCACCCCGCCCAGCGCCCGGAGGTGCTCCCCGACCGTGGCGTGCTCCTGGGGCGAGCTGCCCCCGGCGGGTCCAGCGCCCCGGGCGGCGCAACCCGGGGCCTGCCGGAAGGGGCTCGATGTATACACCACGTCGCCACGTCGTCCTGTCGGCCAAGGAACGCGGTGTAGGTCACACCTCAGAACCTCGAGCCGTGCGATACTGGAGCGTGCACACACCGAGATCCTGTGCCCAACTCCCTGGCTCCCGGGCCGACCAAGAGACGTGGTTGATTCCGAGAGGAACACGCAACGGCATAAACATACACTTTCGAAGGCCCGCGCGGATGTCTTGGATGTGCGCTCAAAGAGAAACAGAAACCGCCGCCACCGAGAACCCACAGAACCTGGGCGGTGGCACGCCTGAGCGTCATCAACTATTGGGTGACGCTCGGGAGTTCCACCGCCCAGAGGTTGCCCCCCCCACCCCCCCGATGGCCTCTCGGTGGCGTTGGTAACTGTGCCTCCTCTGATGCGCGAGGAGGCGCCGCCAGAGGCCCCCAATGCCGATCCAAGAAATCGGCTCGATACGGAAATCCAACACTGTTGGGTGAAGTTATGCCGTGCTTCCCTCGTCGAAATCATCGACAGCGAAACAGCTTCGCCTGCGCGGGAACAAACAAATACTGATACAACTACTCCCCAGACCTCTCCCGGGGTGGGTTCCGACCAGAATTACGAGGCGAATCCAGCCGTGGCGACGAGGGCCTCCCACGAGGCCCCAGAACGGCGAGAACGAGGGTAGCGGTAGCAGTATCAGTACCTGGCCTCCCCGGAGGTCCTAGGGTAGCGGTATCAGTACCTGTCCTCCCCATGCTGTTCCTCGAACCCCTCTGGACCTGCTGTCCCTCCGCCGCGGCCGCGCTGGCCTCCCCGTCCTGCCCCTCCGCGTCCTGCCCCTCCGCGCCCGGTCCGCGGCACAGGCCCGGGTCAGACAGAGCGCGCGGGCTGTCGGGTGGGCGGCTGTCGTCGCTGTCGTCCACCTCGAGGAAAGTGTTCTTGAGGCGCACGCGGCGCCGCGTGGACTCGCCGGCCAGCGGGCCCAGGCCCGGTCCAGGCGCTTGGTGCACGCTGCCTGACTGGGCAATGCGCCCAGGCATGGGCTGCGCAAATAAAGGGCGGGGTGACGCCCTGGACAACGCTAACGAGCGGTTCGCGAGAACCGCGGGTGAGCCCTTGATGAGCTCTTCAGGCCCTTGATGAGCCTCGTGGAAGTCACGCCCTGCAAAATTCTAGCACTTGCTGAGCGCGCCGTTGCTCGGCGCGCGCCAAAGCCAGAGGCTACGGACCCAGAAGTAACCTTTTGCCGTAGCTGAAAGGCACAATTTGTTGAACCATCACGACTGGAGCTGCTGGTCCAACCTTCATGCGAAACGTCTCCATATGGATCCGTCCGAGATGGTCCCCTGGCCCGAGATAAAACGAAACACGCCCGTCGTGATCTTGTCGCGTCAGCCAGGATGCCAGGGCGATCGCGAGACCCCTCAACTCCTTTCCAACGTGATTTCATCTGGCTCCAGCCAGCTTGCAACTCGTGATGCTGGCGAAACGCACCGAATCGAATCGGATCGGAGTCCGCCCTGGCCGTCCCCAACACTTGACGTGAGGCGGCAGGCCTCTTTCGGTCCCGGCGCTTTTCGTAAATGTCTGGTGCTGCGTTGGCACTTCTGGAGCGCTTCCTTGTGCCACTGAGTCCTCGCCGTGCCGTCCTCTCCGGGTCCAAAGCCTGCGGACGTGCTCCGCTCGCCGTCGCTTGGACGTCCATTCCCCAAGCATGTTTCGGTTTCGTGCGGGTTGTTCTGGCTTGCCGAAAAAATGCGCACGTCCGAGCGATGCCGAGTCCGTGTCTCAACACGAGGGCGACATGTGGGTCCGGGTCATCCTCGCTGTGGGCCGTGGAGTGCACGTGCGACTAAACACTCCAGGGGGCACATGCTAGAGATGTCGCACACGGCTGGTTCCAGAAACCACAACTCCGCCACCGTGTCCCCTGGAACGCTGGGGCGTGCTAGAATGCCAAGTGCTGTCTGGAAGGGTGTCTGCAATCTTTTCGGGGCGGCACCGCCTCCCCCCTACCCTCTACCGGCAATGGGCCGCGCGCATCGTCCCCTATCCCGAGGCCACAAAGTGTCGCAACATAAAACAAGTTCGCGCCCGCGAGGCCCAGACATCTCCAAGACGGCCCTATCTGGCTCCGAGACGGTCCACATTGGCCCCAACACGGCCCAATATGGTTTCAAGACAGCCAAAAAGGCCCTCGTGACGTCCCACGAGGCACCCAATAGCCTGCCCAAGAGGGTCTCGAGAGGCAAACATACATGATGTCCTTCAGGTGCTTCAATGTTATGGAATTCTCCAAGGCGGCCCAAGAGGCACCCAAGACTGCCCAAGAGGGCCCCAAGACGGCCTCAAGGGGGGCCCAAGAGGGGCAACACGAGTCAACAATTCGAGCCTTTCGCCAACAGAGGCTCCCAGAAGACCTCACGAGGGCCAAAAGAGGTCGTTACCCAAGAGGCAACCATAGATCGTTTTCCTGAGGTTGCTCAATGGTGTCGGATCCTTGCTTTGTCGAGCGTCCGACTCCCTTAGGGCCTCATGGGCCCTCAAGAAGGCCCCTTGACCGTCAAGGCGAAATGTGACGCATGTGACGGTATTCCGCTTCCTCCCCTTCCTCCTGCTCCTCCTCCTCCTCCTCCTCCTCCTGCTGCGCATCCTCCTCCTCCTCCTACTCCTCCTCCGCATCCCCCTCCTCCTACTCCTCCTCCGCATCCTCCTCCTCCTCCTCCCTCCTCCTCCTCCTCCTCCTCCTCCTCATCATCATCATCCCCATCCTTATCCTCCTCCTCCTCCTCCTCCTCATCCTTTGCACCATCACCATCACAAGCAGCATCATCACAAGCATCAGCATCATCATCATCATCATCATCATCAGCAGCAGCAGCATCATCATCATCATCGTCGTCGTCATCATCATCATCATAATCATCATCATCATATTCATCTTCATGTTCTTAATCATCATCATCATCATCATCAACATCATCATAATCGTCATCATCATAATCGTCATCATCATCATCTCCACCACCATCATCATCAGCATTATCGTCAGCAACAACATCAGCATCAGCAGCATCATCATCAGCATCATCATCATCAGCAACAGCATCACCATCATCATCAGCATCACGAGCATCACCAGCACGGTCACCGTCACTATCTCCTTTCCCATCCTACTCATCATTCACATCATACCCATCATCATCATCAACAGCATCACCAGCACCATCACCATCACCATCATCTGCATCATCGTCATCTGCATCATCATCTTCGTCATCATCACCGTCGTCAGTATCATGCTCAGCATCAGAACAATCCTCAGCATAGTCACCATCACCACCACAATCATCATCAGCAACATCATCAACATCGTCGTCATCACCATCATCACTCTCCTCACATTCATCATCACCACCACTGGCATCACCATCCCCACCACCACCGCCACCACCACCACCACCATCATCATCATCATCATCATGAGTACCGGTATCATTACCAGTGCCAGCTTCAACATCATATTCATCTTCAGCATCATAATCACCATAACCACCAACAACACCGTCATCAGCATCATCACCACCATAATAATCATATAGTTCTTATTAATGATGATACCATCATCACCATCATCATGATCATCGTCGACGTCATCGTCATTGTCATCATCATCAACAACATCGCCATCCTCCTCAGTTGCGTCAGTTATCATCAAGAACATCATCATTATCATCATCAGCATCACCATGAAAAACATCAACTTCTCCATCATCATAATGGTTTTCCCTAACCTGCGAACACGAGGTGCCACATAAGAGCTGGGGTAAAAGCCTACCGTGCCCAACTCAAACAGTCGCCACCAAAAATGCTGGGCTGGCACGGTGATGAGACTTGCCCGATGCAGCTGGATATTATCATCTCGTGGGGGAGCCTCGTTTCGTACGTTTCCGCCGCCTTCCGCGGGCCTTCCGCCGAGGAAGACCTGGCAGCCCCTCCGATCCTCGAAGGCGAGGCTCTTCCTGTATTGCCTCACGTCCGCTTCGCATGCGGGAGACCCGAGGCTCAAGCCCCGAGGCGCCAGCATACCTGCTGGAGAGAGCTGCTGTTGCATCCACCGCTGCCTCTCCGGGGCCTGAGCCTGACGCAGGCCCGTGGGGACCAGGGCTGAACCTGAACGTTGCTTTTCCTTTCGATTTCGTTACATTTGTCCGTTTGCTCTGCCTCCTTTCCTGTACATCCCTGCCAAAACGACAGACAACACACAGCCGAAGTCCAGCAAACCAGCAGCCCTGGTTGGAAGGTCGAAACTTCCTCGGGCGCTCGTTGGTGCGGGCAGGCGTGCCACAGCCCTCGCAGCGGCGGGAGAGAGCGACAGGGGCAGGGGGTATCGTCGGCGGCCCGCGAGGTCAAGAGGCAAAGCCGAAGAAGCCCGCCGCAATCGCCGACTGCTTACACGCTGCACACCCAGCCCACCGCAAGCACCGATCTCGCGTCAAAGCGACGAGGTGGATCGCTGGCGGGTCGCGGGTGGGTCGCGGGAGGGTCACGGGAGCGTCGCAGGTGGGCAGGTCGCAAGTGGGTCGCGAGCGGGGACGATGACGACGATAACAAGGCAACAACAATCATCGTTACCGCGGATGCCACTTCAGGTACGCATTCAGGATGGTGTGACACCGTTCGGCCCACTAACTCTGACCTGCACGTAGTCCTTCGCAGAGACTAGGGACGTGGGACGGGAGACTAAAATCCGAGCTGTGCTCCACCGCCTCCAACTTCTGCTCTCGTCATCCCTGGCCACGTATCCCCCCCCCCACCCCCGTCGCCCTCGCCACCTTCGTCCCCCGCACCCATCCCTGGCCACTCCCCCATCCCCACCTTCTCCTGGGGGACCGTCATTCCTGTCTCCTTCCCACACGTCCCACCCTCCCCCCTCCCGTCAAATTCCATGTCACAGAACATCGAGCGTGCAGGTTTGTTTTTTTTGAAGACGACTTCCTAAATGGCCTGCTAAGCTGAAGGCGCCTGCTGACGCTGCTGTCATGTGCCCGCCTGCGGATGACAAACAAATGCACGAGCAATGCGTTGAGTGGCCGTCTTGTAAGCACTCCTGGTAGCCTGGCCAATGCACCCGGGTGGGTCAAGCAAACACTGGATACATATCCAACTGCACCCGGGCGCAAACATAACTACCGGCGATAACATGGCGTGCCACATGTCGACGATAACATGGCGTACTGGGGGGAACGTTGCGGGCGCGGCGCCGAAATAGTTTCCACAAATGGGGTAGTACGCGGGGGGGGGAGATGTGTCAGCAGGCAAAGAAGAAGCTCCGCGGCGCACGCCGTGGACAAAGCCGTCGCTTTCCTGAACTATTTTGGCTGGGCCTCGGCGAGATGGTCACACCACGCTGTGCATTTCCAGTCGTCCCTGCGCACGTCGACCGAGGGAGGACAGGGCGCAAACGCAGGAAAGTGAGGAACAATGCAGGATAACATGAACAAACACGAGAGGTGGAACCGATTCGACCATGCTGGACCATGCCCACCAGCGCGGCACGATGGATGGAGGAAACATCGGGGGGAGGATGAATAATAGAGGGGTAGGAAGGATGAGGAAAGGGGAGGATGAGGGGGGGGGGGGGAATAGGCGACTGCGAAAGGAGGAGGACCACGCTGCAGGATGATGAGGAGGAAGAAGAGGGGGAGGCCACCTATATCGACGTAGCGAAGCCCCGCCAGCGAAGCACGCCATGGGTGGGGGGGGACACGAGGGGGAGATCGTCGAGAAAAGAGGCACGAAAGGAAAAAAAAGCAAACACGCAAGTCCTCGGCAGCCGATTTCTGTTGCTTTCTGGCACACCTCTGTTGGGTGAGAGCCAACGCCACGACACATCCTGCTGGTGCAATCAATGCGCTAGTCGGGCAAGCCTCAGGGGCTTCAAAGCCCGCTTGAACACGAAGGCGCACCGCACTTCACTCAACGCGCGCAAAGTTGAGGCCTAAAACGCTTGGGCCCATCACCTCAAACTCAGGTTTGGCGGGCACGGGGGGAGGCACGCAGGGAACGCAAGGCCTCGGGAAAACTCAGAAACAGCGCGCGCGGACGTCCCTTCGGATCGTCCTGCAGTTTGCTGTACGCGCGCCCCCGTGCTACTACGTCGGCTCCTCTCGTTTCATCTCCTCACTCTCCCCTCATATCCTCACTCCCCTCTCACGTGGCGCCGCGGCCAAGAGAAATCGTCATGTCCCCGCTTGGGGTGGTGGGGCACCGCCATGGCAGTTCCCACGCTGCCTGAGCGCAATCAAGCGACATATTGCAAGCGAGGCTCGCCCGCAGGCGCACAGCTTGCTCCTAGAATGCTAGAAAAAGCGCCAGGACGACAAACAGGTGAACTTTGATACTGAGGTCCCCCAAACCAGAACAGAACGCAATGCCACGCTGCTGCCATGTTACCCTGGTGATAACCCGGGCTGTGCTGCAACTATGGGCCCCCGGCTAGATCTGGGCCCTCCGGACAGGTTGGCTGGGCGGCTCCGAAGTCGCAAGCGTGCAATGGCGATCTGCTTCGTTGGAATCAGTTTTCTCTGCCACTTTCAGGTCGCGGAGTAGCGCCCTGGCCCTCTTGCTGCCTGCTGCCGCCATGCGCCGTAGCCCAGCTAGGGCAATTGCTCCTGCGCCAATGCCTGCGCTGTCGGCTCGAAGGCCCCTGAAGGAGGGCTGCCCGTTTTCGCGGTCGCCAGCCAGAACTCCGCAACCGTGGCCGGGTCCAACTCGACCTGGTGGCGCTGGCGCAACTTGGGCCTCTCTGCCCACCACCGTGACTTACTCTGCGATGTGCTCGAGCGTATCATTCGCATGTCCTGCCGGGGCCTGCGCCTTCGCGAGCGCGGGCGCACTGCGCGCGAAAATGCGATGGCGCGGCGGCCCGAGGTCTTTCTCACCCTCTACCGCGAACAGTCTGTGGTCCCCCAGGCCCCAGGCCCACGCGCATGCCCGCGGCGACCGCAGGGGAACAAGCGCGGGGACGTGGCAAACACTTAGCACCCTCCTGGGAAACCGCAGCACACGCGCGCTGATGAGCGCGAGCTTCTGCAGCGCAAAAAATGACGCCCCTGCTCTGGGGCGTCCGCGTCGTGATCGTAGCCGCGCTCGTCCCTCTTGCCGCGGGCGCGCTCGGCCCCGCGCCCTGACTCGCCTCTCCGCGCGAAGACTTGCTGCCCTGGTGCTCGGGGCGGGAGGCCGATCGCCCGCGCCGCCATCGCCAGGCGCAGCCGCGCGCTGTTTCGAGCGGTCGGGGCGGGGGCGGCGGGCCCGACGACGCAGGCCGGCGACGCGCAGACGTGTCATCGCATGCAGGTAGAGCCCGACGCTCACATGACAAATGTCTCTGCGCGCCTTCTTCAGGCGGGCCGCCAGGGCCCTCGCGGCGTTTAAAACGCACTGCCGCGGACGCCCCCCTTCGGGCGCTTCGTGCGCGCATTCGCGTTGACGTCCTGCTCTCCTTCCACGCGCTCGCGCCCTCCGCGCGCATCGCCCTTCTCGTGGTCTGCGTAATGCTTCTTGAACGAGCGCCCGCTGCGCTGCGGTCTTTTCTAAGGCAAAAATGCCATTCGGCAGTCCGCTCGCGCGGGGATGCCAAGCCACCCTCCCAGAGAGAACCGTGGCCGCGCAAACTGGGGCGCGGGTCGACATCTACAGCGCATGTTCACGTCGTCCTGGGAATGCCGGGCACGTCGAGCACTGGCGACCTCAAACTCCCCTTCGTTCGCGGCCCCCCCACTTTGAGGCCCACCTTGGCGCCGCCCGAACATTCCCGCCGAGACCTGGGGGGCGCGGCTTGGGGCCAAGGGCATCATGGGATATTGCCCGCGCATTCGGATGCGCAGCTCGACCGCCGGTCGTAAAATACGCCATGCCCCAGGAATGCGCGGGCGCCCCACTCCGCATTGCCCCCTCGATCCCCTCCTGTGGCCCCGCGGCTGAATACTCGCGCAAATCGAATGGAGACCTGGTCGAGCATGCCCGTGAATGCTCGCGTCGGCGCGCGCCCCGCGGAGTTCGAATGCCCAGGCCCCTGATCGCGCAGCGACAAGGGGGCGTCTCACGCGTGGTGGACTTGGCTCACTCCGCAATTTCCCCAGAGCTCACGCGCCCCCTTGATCATGGCTTTGGGCTCGGCCCGAAAGTTACCGTCGATGGCGGCAGGGGTCCTGGGAGACGTGCTTCTCGCACGACTGCTCGAACGACTGTTTCTCGACGCGGCAAGGCTCGCCGCGTCTGCAACTGGCGCGCGGTGCGAGCTGCTTTCCCTTCGTTGAGCTCGCGCCCCGTTTCCTCGACGCATATGCCCTGGCACATTGCCGTTCAATTTCATCGCTGGTCCATGGTTTTCTGCGACGCTTGATATGCGCGTCTGTGTACTCTCGATTCGTCGTCTACATGCAAACGGATGCCGGAGTCTCCCCCCTGGAGCCCGCCGCCCCGCTGCCCCTCCTCATTCAAGGCGCTCTCGCCCCGCGGCCAACGATGCGCTTGGCCATCTGCTGCTAGCGGCCTGTTCGATTTACTGACCTGCGGCGTGTATGCAGCAACCATCCGTCGCTGCCAGTGAATGCCCCATCGCCTCCCTCTCGATGGTTGCAAGCCCTCTGCCGTTGATGTCTTCTGCGCGCGCAACGAGCCAATCGACAGCCTGCGCCGACGGCGGCCCAAACATGGCGAAGGCGCTGCAGCCGCCGGCGCAGCTCCACACATGCTCGCATGCCAGCAATGGCGACCGAGCCGTCGAGATTGCTCAACTAGCGGTTCAGCTGGATGTCTCTGCGCCGCCATGTCGCCGAGCTGAGAACTGCGAACATGCCTGCTCGTCGCCGTGATTTGCTGCCCCCCATTGGCAAATGACGCAAGCTTGGGCCGCGGCGTATTCCGCCTCGCAGGCTGCCTGGACCAATCCATGCCACAAGACTCGCTCCAACGAGAAACCCTTTTGCCCTGCGATTTCCAGGCTGCCAATTGCCCTACGCCTGCGCAAAAACCTGCGCCTTCAGGAAGCTGAGATGCGCTTTACCTGTCTGCCGGATGAGTGCAACAAGTGGCTGGCACTTGTGGGGAAACTCCAGCAGCTCTACGTCCTGCCCCCAGCCGTCGCCCTCCACGCCCTTGGCGTAGCACTGCGGCAATAATAATTGCAAGAGGGCCCCGGCTCATGCCCCCCATCGAAGCTGAAGGAGTGCTTCAGGATCCCCCAGCGCAAGATCCCAATTGATTGCGTCTGTGCCCATGCTTCCAGCGAGCGGTGCGAGTTGAAGTCAACGCTGCCATTATTCAGCGCCCTGCTTGGGGCCGCAATCTGTGGACGCCAGGACACGCTTGGCGCTGTGCATTGCCTTGAACTTCGACTGCTTCCACACGTCGACAAACTCATGCAAGAACTTCTTCCTCGTGTCCGCCGACGGCTGTCATCTGAGTGTCTATAGGCGTCGGATCAGTGTGGTGGGCCAATAGTGGGTATCATCGTGATCGTGCGCGCCCTTGTCGGCCCCGTCGGTTCGCAACTGGTGGCGTCGTCGTAGTACCAACCTCTGCGCGAGGTGCCCCTTTGCGGCCCTCCGATCTTATGGGTCCTGGCGGAGAATTTCTGCGCGTGCTGTGCGTCTTGCCCCCGCCAATATGATCCTATACCGCCTGGGCGGTATTGGCTTGCAAAGCTCTCTGCTAATGTTCGTATGTGTCAGTCGGTGCTTATGAACTGCACTCCCTTGCAATTCAGTCAGTAACCTGTGCGCCCCAAATAATAGAAATGCATCACTCAGCAAGCGGCATGGTGTGTACACACCTATAACTATATACATATATGTGTCGTTGCCCCTATTTCCTCGCAAGCGGGAAAAAATGTTATCCAATGTGGCAGCATGCTGCAACCGTAATTTCCTATCTAACTTGATGATTGCTACCCATTTCGTGATGCTGCCCAACAACACAGCCAGGCACACGATATGATCGAGGTTTGACCCAGACCCCCTCTGAAAAACAACGTGTTGCTTGGTGACCGGAAAGTCGGCGCGATGCTCGTCCCCCGTTCTTCTGCGAACGTCCGTAGTTCTGCTCTGTGCCCAACTCTACTATTACAAGCTCCAGTCACGTCCCACCCTATTCCAAACCCGCAGTTATAATCTCCCGCAAACAACCGGGAGCGTGTCGTGGCCCTTTCACTACTCTGCTTGATGATCCACCGCAACATGCGGTGATTGGCCTCCTCCAGAATGGGGGGGACGCGTGTTATTCGGCGGGGAATACACTTTGAAGATGCAGATGGATGGCTCCTGCACGTACAGCTTTTACTTTGGCCACTCTGCCCGTTATGTTTTCTGATCACGGCGGTGTCGATGTCCATTGCACTCCGTACACATACTGGCCAAGCAAGACTGCGATACCACAACTTTTGTCGCATTTCCGAAAGCGTCAGCCCAAACTTGGAAACCTATGATGCGGTAGAGAATTGCCCGCTGGACGCGTAGTCGACGTCTGTGTGCCTCTGCGTATTGGTGACGGTAAATGCGTCTACACTCTGGCACTGCATGCTGATGTCCTCCAGCCGGGTGTGGTCCACGCTCTGCGCGCTGCACCCAGATGAGACGCATCGCACTCCTCCCCCACTGACTGTGCTCCTCATGGCCCCTAGGCCGCCTTCGGCCCGAGAAGCGCCATGGGTGTCCTGTGTAAGGACATGTGGAGTTTTGGGGTGCTGTCGGTGCCTGGAACTTCTCTCAAGCCTCTGCGGCAGCTTGGAGAGGAGGAAGAGAGTGAGGAAGAGGGGGAGGGAGGGAGATGAAGGCTCTCTCGGACACATTGTGGCGTGGACCCTTTGGCCCCGCTGGAGCAAGCACAGACACTCTGAAAGCCACTTGCTGATCAGCCTAATCGGATAGGTACCCCCACCCGGTGAGCAAGAAACACTGGGCTCTGGAGGCGGGCATACAAGCGCCGCTGCATTCCGCGAGCGCTCGCCTGCTCTCGGGTGCGCCGAAGAGGGAGGCCAGGAACAAAGTCAACATTGGTGGCAAGGATGCACGACAAGGATGCGAGCCCCTTGGAAGACCATGTCAAAGCTACTCGAGCGGGGCTGGCCATCGAAAGTGATTAGCGATGGAGCGAAGAGGTAAGGATGCAAGGGTACCCTTGGAAAGGCTACCCATCCTTATCATCGATTTCGACTGTATTGGGGGGGGGGGGGGGGCGCATCATGGCCCGAGATATTAGCGCGGACGAGGGGGGGGCAGGGGATGTGTGAACATAAAATGAGGAGGCCACGAATCATGCCGTCATCTGAGAGATGTCATGGCCCTGGCCATGACATCGCCACACAAACAATAACACACACACACGCACACGCACACACGCACACACGCACACACGCACACACGCACACGCACACACACACACACGCACACACACACACACACACACACACACACACACGCAAACACCCACACACACACACACACGGTCCAGAGGAATGAATACCTGCACAGGCACAACCTTTCCACAAATGTCTGCGCGGACTCCCTGGACCTGCACTGGACGACTCTGGCGTCGCCTCCTGCGCCGCCCCTGGCGCGCTCTGCCGGTCCTTGAATGTCGATCCAAGGAATCCGCGCGGACATCCGAAGATGTATGATGTGCCGTTCTTTCGTCCCCGATGGTCTTCGGCCCCCCTCGTGGACGCCCCCGATACTTCCAGGGCCGCCTGCTGCCCGGCAGGTCCCTGGGGCCCGCTCCCTCGAGGGAGAGAGGAGGGAGAGGGAGCCTCTGGCACCCAGCGCACGGCCGGGGCCCCTCGGCACCCACTCCTAGGGCGGCGCGCACAAGGGGGAGGTGGGGCCGCATCCGGCGGCCTCCGACAAGGCAGGCGGCTTCTTGAAAGGGCCCAAGGGCTTCCGATAAGACATCCGAGGAGCACCCAATGCCCTTCTGAGCAGGCCCCCGCCCTCTGAGAAAGACGACCCCGCCTCCTCGGAGAACCTCCGCCCCCCCTTTTGCGCGCGCCGGCAGCACTCCGCACGGGCCTGACCGTCGATTCGCGGGCAAATTCGGAGCGGAAGACGGTTCGCCGCGGCGCCACGGGGACGACGAGAACGGCGTGAGCCAACAGCTCCCGGAGGTCCGCCCGGACCTCTCGGGCCCAGCGCTACCCCCCGGCGGCGCCGGAGCCGCCGCGGGCGAGCTCCGCGCGCAGGGCGACGGGGGGCGCGCAGCGCCGACCCAACGAATCCGGGCGGACTTCGGATACAGCGGGAGCTCGGCCACAAGAAGCCTTCCTGAGAAACCAGACCTTGAGACCCCAGGACGTCCATTGATCTTTGGTGCGGGAACGTCACGTTGTCTGGAGCAGAACCATCGGAACCATGGGGCACCCTGGAGGCAGGCAGGGTGTTTCTTGGCATGGATGTCCACTGTAGCTTCTGCTCCTGCGGGCTTCTGACAGCTTCTGCAATGAATGGGGGAGAAGGAAGGTGCCCTTTATCGGGCCCTACAGGCCCCCGTTTTGGGCCTCAAAGGGCCCCTGTCAGGGCCCCTTCAGGGCCCCATTTCTGCACCCCTCGCTGCCCCCCCAAGTATCGGCTCCCCATTGATCGCCGCCCGAGCCCAGGACCCGCGAACTTCTGACAGCTTCTTTACTCGGGGGACCTGTTGAGGCCAGCGGGGACAACCTAGGGGGCTGTGGGAAGCTGAGCGCCGCCTCTTCAGGATCGAGGATCGAAGGCGAGGGTCGAAGATCGAGGGTCGAGAATCGAGGAGCCTCCCTCACCCCTGACATCTGGCAGCCCGACTGTTCGAGGCACGGGCGCCTGGATCTGTCGGCACCCGCGGGGGGGCGTTCTCCTCCCAGGCTGGTGAGCTTAAGGTCCGAGGGAGTGCTCAGAGCCCTTCTCCTACAGTCGGCCCGTATCATAAGGATGCACGATGAGGATGCAAGGGCCTTGGACGCCCATGTCGAAGCTTCTCGAGCGGGGCGCGGCCCACGAAAAAGGCCAAGGATGGACCGAGGAAGCAAGGATGCAAGGGTATCCGTGGGAAGCTTGCCTATCCTTACCACGCGGGCTGACTGTACCACGAGTGGTCCGAGTCCTTCTCTCCTTCTGCCCCACCTTCATCTGGACGCAGCCCCGCTCTCGGCCGGCCCCGGGGGGCGCAACACTGCACGCAGGCCCCCTCGAGCTCCCTCGTAAGCCTCACGACCTTCCCCCGTCTGCGACGGCCGACGGCTCCACCGTCTCCGCCGTGCGAGGGAGGGCGGATATCTGCTAGGTGGCCCACGTGACCTCGGCCCTGTTCAGCCACCTGGTATCTCGATGTGTGTTGCCAAGTGGGCCCTAGGCATGCCAGAGCATCCTCCGCTCCTTCCTCTCCTTGTTTGTTTCTCCTCCCGCGTGGACTCACGCAGCAACACGCACACTGCGCGATATGCACATTCGTCTGTCTGCGCATCGATTGCATGTTCATCAATTGGCGTGGCCATGTCAACCTCCAACGACGGAGGGCTAGACCGCGCAAGCCATCGCGACACCCTGTTCATCAAGAATCGTGCTCTTTCCATCCCACTGGTCCCACCAATGCCGTCCGTCTGACCCTCCCAGGAGGCCCAGCAAGACCTCGCCAACCATCGGGGGACTAACCCTACTACTTATCAGGTTCTGGGTCCCACTCACTCCACCAATCCTACCAGCGCCAGAAGGATACCCTGCTACTTATCGAATTATGTGTCCGTCCGACTCGACCAAGGCCACCAGCGCCGACTGACACTCCGGGGAGAACCCGCCAGACTGCCACAACAATTGGGACAGACATTTACCTGTCACAGTTCGCGCTTTTCCAACCCGGGGTCGGCCAGACTTGCTCCTCGCAACCGCGGGGAAGCCGAGACAGGATCAGTCTCGCTCTCCCTAGTGTGGACGGGGGAGGGGAGGAGAGGAGATCGGGCATTCCCTCATAGGGGGACCATCGACGAGGGGCAGGGGAAGGTTCACCTTTCGCGTACCTGCGGGGCCGCAACCCTCGACCCCCCAGCTACGAAGCGCCCCAGGAGGGGAGGGAGTGATGTCTCCGAAGGTCTGCGGAGGCCCCCGTGAGTCTCCAGGGGCCCCCTGGATATCTCGAGGGTCTCGTTGAGCCTCTGGAAGCCTCTGGGGAAGGTATCCTCAGGCGCACATAGTGGCAAGAGACATGCCCATGAAACACCAGGTGAGCGTATCCTTGGTCGACTCTGCTGGCCTCGGAATTCTGATCTGAACGAGCCCCATGACGGGTCGAACCGTCGGCGTTGGGAGGACAGAGAGGAGACACAATAGGAGGAACTCTCTCTATAAGCAATCGTGTACAAACGGATGCTTCACGAAACGGCGACTGACCTAGCACTCGCTGGCGCCGACAGACTGCGCCGACAGCTGGACGTCTTCGCTGACCTGAAGCGGAAGAAACAATGCACTATCATCTTCCTCCTCTTCCTCAACGTCCTGCTCCTCCTCATTGTCGTCCAAGTCCTCGTAGTCCTCCTCCTCCTCATCCTTCTGCTTCTCCTCCCCTCGCCGCTCTCATCTCCCCTCCTCTCCCCCCCCTCTCCTCTCCTCTCAGCTTATCCTCCCTCTACTACTCATCTTTCTGCGTCTCCTCCCCTCTCCCCTCGCCTCTCCCCTCCTCTCCCCCCCTCTCCTCTCCTGTCATATTCTCTGCCTCCTCCTCCTCCTCCTCCTCCTCCTCCCCCGAGATGGTGTTATGCCAAATGGAATCCCAATCCACCGACTGACCCATGATTTCGCACCCGAAAACGACAATCCCACTACCGTCACCTACGGTACGTCGTAGTGGGGGAGGAGAGGAGGAAGGCAGAAAGCTGCGAAATGAATCTACTGGGCACGCGTGATCCTACACCTGTCAGCTCTAGCAGCGTCATCACCGAGACAAGCCCTAAAAACCCATTATAAAATCATCCCGGCAAAGCAACCTAACAGCGATGTGTAGAAGCATAGCTGGAAACATTGCCTGTGGTATTCATGTAAGAGTGCTGTTGTAACATTCTGGTGTTCTCGCAGTCGCATGCGGATTCGCAGTGGCAGTCGCAGTGGCAACATCAGCGGCAGTCGCAGTGGCACTGCCAGTAGTTGCAGTAGCAATAGCTACACTAGCAGCAGCAACAGCAGCAGCAGCAGTAATGCTAACAGAAGTAGTAGCAGTAAAAATAGTAGTAATGGTAGTAGTGGTAGCAGTGAAGGAGTAGTTGTAGTGTGTGGAGTGAACGAGTAGGAGTGATGGGAGCAGTTCCTTTGAAAGGAAATTTTCGAAAGCAGGGCTGTAGCCAAGAAGGCTACGGGGACGATGATGATGATGATGATGATGAGTCTTGGAAGTCTGGGAAGTGGAAGAGCACGAAGTGGCGTACAGTTGGCTCCGGGCATTCAAAATGTGGCCCAAGAATGGAGTTCTGGGAAGTGGAAGAGCACGAAGTGGCGTACTGTTGGCTCCGGGCATTCAAAATGTGGCCCGGGAATGGAATTCTGGAAACTCGAAGACCACGAAGTGGCCTACAGTTGGCTCCGGGCATCCAAAATGTAGCCCGGGAATGGAGTTCTGGGAACTCGAAGACCACGAAGTGGCCTACAGCTGGCTCCGGGCATCAAAATGTACGCCGGGAATGGAGTTCTGGGAACTCGCGAAGAGCACGAAGTGGCCTACAGTTGGCTCCGGGCATCCAAAATGTACGCCGGGAATGGAATTCTAGCAGCGCCAAGAGCGATTTTGCAAGGATGTCCCAAGCGATTTGGGCTTCGGCGGCAGCCGCCCCGGGTCCCGCCCCGACCCCCCTGAGGAGTCATGATGCTCTCTTTTGACCCCACTAGAAACCTATCAGTATTCGCTGTTAGGTAAATACGTACGCGCCCAACCATGGCCAATAACACGGCTCCTCGATCCGCGAGACCGGCCGTGTGATACGACCATTCGCGCAATGCGTACTCTCGAAACCAACGTGGGTTCATGTACACATGCTTCCTTCTTTCGCTCCTGAGTTCAGTAGCCGCTTGGATCTGCCCTTCCCTGTCGCCGAATGTCGACACCACTCGTTGGAGAGAATTATATAAATCTCTCTCTCTCTCTCTCTCCTTCTCTCTCTAACAGAACAAACACAACAACACAACAACACACAGCAACACGCGATGTCGGCCGTTTCTCCGACCCTGGCTGCCCTCCCCTCCTCCCAGGCAACGTCACGATTTGGCTGGCCTCTGGGGTGTTTTGGGATATCCCTATGACATTCCCAGAGTGCGCCAGCGCGAAACGAGACTCTACTGGCCCCCAACCCTCCCCCCTTGAGAATGCCCGCTGCCGCCAAGGAAAAAAACGCTCTCCAGCCATACTGTCAACAATAGATTGCTCATGGCCAATCCAGCCCAGCTGCCGTGGCCAGTATTTTGCAGGATGCCCCTGGTCCTCACCCCGACCTCTGTGACAATCATCGCAGCGCCCGTCGAGAATGATCAAGGAAACGAAAGGCATTCCGGGCTCCACAGCGTTCAACCTCTGTGCGCGAGGATTTCGCGCCGATGCATGACGTGTTGAAATCACGTTAATGCAGTCTGACAGATCCCAAGACGAGAACGATCTCGAGGTTCAGACTGCCATGCTCGAACAATCCATGTGCGGATGCCACGAATCAACGGCAGCCGCAGGCATGGACAACGAAGTGTTACACCGCATGCCACCTGTCGAAAGACGGCAAGTTGAGCGCGTTGCAGAAAACGAGGAGGAGGAGGCGCTTAGGGGGCGTGATGTACTAAGGTCGCGCCCTCGGGCACGTTCGCAAGAAGAGCGGCCCTACGCATTTAACGTGCTGACCCCAAGGCCCCTCCGTGCAGCGTGTCTTTTCATGCGCCGATGTGCTGCGCCAGTGTTGGCAAGGTGGAATGGCCACTTCTTCCTCCAGCACATGATCCAAGAAGTTTGACCAATGCTGCCAAAGATGGCTCCTTAACCCACGAATTCATCAGGGGGGTGCAGAAATACATGGCCACGGGTGAGCAAAACGATTCGAACCCCAACGTCGTCACCCACGCTGAAAAAAAACATGGACTTCGGAGGCGGGCCTGTGCTGCTTTTCGGACAAGGATCGAGGGGGCGTCGGGGGGGGGGGCGCGCGTTCCCGCCCGCATGCGCGCCCCGCCAAGACTCCATGAAGCTCGGCCAAGATCGCCGCCCCGTCCCCTTCCGCTCGTCGCCAGTCGCCAAAGCGCGCATCCGTTTCCGGGGCCTCGCAAGCGGAACCCGTGGGACACGACCCCGCCGATGCGGGACGCTGTTACGCGGATGCCCCCGCGCGGGGCGTATCCGTGCGACCGCGGGTCCGAGAGATCGCGCCCCGGAAACCTGGCCGCGAGGGCACGGATGTGGGCGTGTCGTCGCTCGTGACACGTTCGGGTCCTCGAACGGAGTCGCGCGCTCCCGGGGGAGCCCCGCGCACGCGCAAGCCCTTCCGCTCTCGGCTAACGCGCCAGCTGCTGAGCGGGGCCTCCAGGCATGGCAGGGCGTGCCACGCCTGGACGCCACAGGTAGGCCAGGCTCGCTCGCATGACCAGCGTCGAACGTACCTATACGATCACGCGCAAAGTGATAGGGAGGTTGGGGGAAGGGAAAGAACGAACCGCTGCCAACTGCGACGGGCGTGATGCTTACGATGCTGGTGGCGCGCCCTCGAATGGGCAGCGGTGCGTGATGCCGATGTCGCGTTGCGATGCGATGTCACGAGCGACCCCGCTATCGATCTCACTCGATCGATATCACGATCGACATCACGGACAATCAGTATCTATGAGTCCAACGATAGATCCAAATTGAGATCTCAGACTGAGTGGCTGAGGCTACTCAGTCGGTGCCATGAGGCCAACTCGGTGCCACCGCGACTACGCTGTGATGGGTGTTTGCTGACTCTGGTGTCGCGTCATCGCCTCCGATGAAACTGCGCCCCAGAAGCCCGAGCCTGTCGGACTCGGTGACCGAGTCGCTACCAACACGGCCCATAACCCGACAGAGACTGGCACAGCCTTGGCACCAAAATTCGTTGCGAAAATGCGCTGGCAGAGCCTGGCGCTGACAACCGTGTTTCTCGGCTGGGCCGGCTTCCAAAGAACAGCCAGCCGAACACAAGGCTCGGACACAAGGCACCGAACTTTCCGCACGCGATCCTCCGACCAATACTCGCTGTCGTGGGAGCCTGGGAAGAGTCCAGCGGCGGCGTCGTCAGGACGGCCTGCCGCTTCACCACTCGACTGCGCGTCAGCGAAGCAATTTCGTCCTTGGACAATTCGTCAAATGCTCAACTGTGGCAACCGGCCGCGCGGCACTGGCAAAGCCCGGCGCCTGGCACGTGGCGGCCGACGCGAGCACGAGAGCGCCCTCTCTGTCCAACCGGTACGTTGGCATCCCACCGAAGTCACAGTAGCCCACCAAATTCAGCCGCGGGTGGGTCGCTCAGAAGGCAATCAGCGCACGTAGACGACACCTTGCACGTCTGATCGGCCAGCTCCTTCTCGTCGCTCACCGGCTCCAGGTGGGCAGTGCTCATGCCGCGCACGCGCAGCAGTGCCCGGGCAGTCCCAACAGTCGATCTCAGAATCGTTCTCGCGATCTATCGTACGATCTATGCTACGATCGATCTCGCCCGGCCAATCTCAAAACCGATGCCACATCCGACGGGACGCCGACGGGACATCCGCGGGACACCACGGCGGGACACCACCAACCACCGCCCGCCGACTGGGGAAAGGAGGGCCAGTGCCCCGCCGTATGGCCACAGCGGAGTCGTTCCTCTCGCCAAGCCCGTGCAGCTTCACCTCGCCCGCACGCACGCACAACACGAACCCGAAACCGAAACCGAGTTCCCGGGGAGGAGGAGGATGAGGAGGAGGACGAGGAGGAGGACGAGGAGGAGCAGGAGGGGGAGGAGGAGGACGAGGAGCAGGAGTAGGGGGGAAAGGGGGAGCTCGCCGCTGCACTTCGATCTCACCCCCCTACCTCCGATCCCTTCCCCTGTGCCTGACGAGCCCAAGGCGATGAGAATCCTGGGGGAGCGCCCTCGGAGACTGAAGGAACCCGACATCGAGATACGGTGATGTCGATCATGGGGATACGTTTATGTTCCATGCTGGTAGTCGCAATATTCAGGCCTTGCTTATAAGAGCAAAACCAAGCATATACAGAAAACCTTGGAACTCTGCGCGGATTTCTTGAATCTGCACCGGACCCCCTTCCCTGGCGAGCGGGGGTCAAGGCGCGGATCCAGCAAATCTGCGCGGAACGCCAAAAGTTTTTTGTTCATGCAGATCTTTCGTGTTCGAATCCGTACAGTGCGGGCGCGGCCGCAAGCAACCCTCGCAAGAACCCCAAGCCTGAAACCCGCGCGCGAGGTGCACCTGAGGGGAAACCCGGAGCACCCTGAACGCGGCAGCTTCTTCGACGGCCGCGGGAAGGCACCGCGCAGCGCGCGGAGCGAAGAAACCCAGGGTACCCTGACGAAAAGCAGATGGCTTCTTGCTGCGCGCCCCCACTGCACTCCTGTTTGATCAACGGCAATTCAAAATCGGACCCCAGACGAACCTCTCCCAGGGTCCAAGGCGCACCAGTGCCGCGACCTGCGCCCAGCCGCGGCGGCGAGGGGGCACCCCGAAGGCCAATTGCCGTTGTCTCCACTCGCCCTCCTCTGACTGCCGTTGCCCCCGAGGACCGCAGGGGCCGCCTCCTTACTGAGGCGCCAAAAACTATACACCGACGCCTTTTCAGGCTCCGCATTGACACTCGCATGAAAAAGCGGATCCTGGTGTATACGGGATCCTGGTGTATACATTTGGCGTTGTTTCCCTGGGAAACGGGGGAACAAGCATACACCACCGCCGCGGGGCCGCCGAGCGGGTCTACACAACCTTGGAGGAACACTAAACAGAACTGCATAGATATTCATTTTGGCGGTCCGCACGGATCCCTTGCATCTGCGCGCCCCCCCCCCCTTCCCTGGCGCGCGGAGCGCGCCGTGGGCGGCGTCGGAGGCTCCGCCAGGTGGGCCCAACGCAG
The DNA here is from genome assembly GCA_963575745.1 of Prorocentrum cordatum. NCBI lineage: Eukaryota > Dinophyceae > Prorocentrales > Prorocentraceae > Prorocentrum > Prorocentrum cordatum. Next base: position 965,491 of record CAUYUJ010015482.1, on the reverse strand, counting down.
CTCCAAGAAATCCGCGAGGAACTCAAATCTTGTAGTAGGGGCTCGACCACAAGAGACCTTCCACAAGAAACCCACCCATGAGACCCCAGGACGTCCGTCGATTCTTAGTGTGGGAACGTCACGCTCTCCATGGCAAAACCATCGAAACCCACAGAAAACACAGGGCACCCTGGAGGCAAGCAGGGTGTCCCTTGACATGGGCCTCCACTGTCAAGCTATGCACCTCTTTGTTTTTCGAAGCCGGGCCCCCCCGGGGGCGCCAGCCTGCTCCCGGACGCGCTGGAGACCCTGCCTGCACCCACGGCGGCGAGTATAATCTACCTGTACGGGCATTGCGGGGCGGGCGGCGTCGCGCCGGGAGGGGGCGAGTCTCGCGTGCACCCTGGGGGTCAGAATCGTTGGATGGGTGGGAGGAGGCAGCACGGGAACACAAGGTGAAAGAGAAAGGTCATGTTGCAGTGGCGAGCTGTCCACGACGGTTGCGGTCACCATCATGTTGCTGTGATGAGTTGTTCCCCGCAGTTGCGGTCAGCATTGTCTTGCGCTGGCGACTTCTCCCCCCCGTCCCCAATCCAAAAAAGAAGACGCATCTCTTACTTGCATGCGCACACAAGACGAGACGGGCAATGGCGTCTCTGGTCCAGAAATGTCGCCTGTCGAATGTATCGGGGCCAGTCCGTCAAGTTCACTGCCTCTTAGGGCCTGACCGCCTATCGCCGATGAGCCCCTCACGGAGACTTGGGAGGCATCTGAGAGTCCAGGAATGACGCATCTGGGAGCGCATAGGTGGTCTTGGAAGACACGTTGAGAGAAGGAGCAGCGGAGGAGACCAGGGTCGGGTGTTGCCAAAGGTGTCCCGGCCCAAGGGTATTCGGAATCCCCAGAATCCCCGAGGAGGCCCAGAAGGCCCTCTAAAAGCTCTTCGCGCGGCTCAGAAGGGCTCCAGGGGTTCCCAGAGAGGCGCGAAAATCTGGAGGCACCTTGGGTCAGAATATCCGGGCGACGGCGGACCATTGGCGGGGGGACCGACCCAGCACGAATTTAGAATCGGCGATGCATCGACGAAAGGTTGGCGACAGCTCCTCGCCAAAGCCCCTGGGCGATGTGGGGCACCCAGGTCCCTGGTGGATTGGTGATGGCTGGACAATTGGGGTCGATGCCCCCCCCACCCCCTGGCCAGCCCCCCCCTGTCGACGCCCCTGGGGCAAGGGGGGGCCCAGACCTCCCCGTGGGAACGATTGCATGTTTCCCGGACCGTGATTCTGGGCCCATGCCGATCAGAAATGGATCCGGAATGAACAACTCTCATGGGCAGGGGTCGAAAGTCCTGAAGATCGAACAGCATCTGCGTTTCTGCACGAATGCTTTGGCTGCAGCGATCCGCCCGCTGCATCCCGAACGGCGCCCCTCCATCCCCCTTACAACGCTTGAGCCCCCATCACGGGCAGGCGTGCCTGCGCCGAGACAAATAAAAGACCGTGCTTGTGGCGATCGCGACAACACCGCCGTGGTCACTGGCGCGTCTGAATTGGACAGGGACCGACCGTCCTGGCATTCCTATAGTCTTACCACGAAATGTTCTTAGAACCGAGAAATTTTCTAAGAACAATAACCATGTTCTTAGAACATTAGCCCGATGTGCTCAAACCAAGACAATCCCAGCCAGAGATGTTCTAAGAACATGTCATGCAAACCACAAGAGGCTCTTAGATCATTCTTTGGTGGGCCTATAGGCGAGCCAAGACGCTTCGCCACTGCTTGACTGAGGTGCCTGCGCCTGGCATTGCGGAGCGCCTGCATCGGCAAGGCAACGAGTGCCTGCGGTGCCTGCGCCAAAGCAGCCGCGCAGTAAGCGATGTCTGCGCGCCCCGTGCCTCGACGTGCCTAAGCGGTGCCGGCGCCTCGCCGGGCGCGCAGTTTTCCTCCGCCTTCGGACCACAAGGAGGCCTTGTTGATGCCCGCGGTGGCGCTGCGGCGCTCTCCTTCTCCCCCAAAGCGGTGCCCATTTTGGACGCCCGAAATGGGTACGGAAAACATTGGCACGGAACCCAACAAAAAATGTTGCCACAAACCAACAGCGGCCGCTGTTTGGAGGGCGGCCTTCTGTCTCAAATGGACACAATCCGCGGCGACGCCGATAGCGAATCCTATTCAAAATGAGCAAGAACTGTTGTCGGTCTTTGTACCCATTCTTTCCGTACCCATGTCGGTCGTCCAGGTCCATGCTCCGCCGGGCTCGGAAAAGGGAAGGTGCAGAGACGCCTGTAGCGAGATGGAGTGTGAGCGCGAGATTCGGGTCTCGGCGGCTGCGGGCCGCGCAGCAAGCACATGCACGCCCACTTGTCCGTCACGGCGCGGCAGACGCGCCGCTCGCGCGTCCCATCATACTGGGCTGCAACACTGCGAATTGTCCCGCATGCCAGAGAAAGACGGAAGGAAGAAGCCGGCCGCGGAGACAAGGGAAGGAGGATGTCGCACTCACGCAGCACACGCAGGCACACCCGCCTAGAACATCCGCCAACCATGTCGGTGTGTAGGGGGCTTTTCCTTTCGAATCGTTGTCGTTGGGTTGTCTTCGCGGCCCTCGCTGCCGCTCCTCGTTTCCCTGGGTCCTCCACCAGAGCGCGCCGGCCAGAGGGAAGTCCAGCAACGTGGCAGTCGAGTCGAGGGGAAGCCCCCTCCCTTTGATCCCTGCCCAACCCGCGGCGGGGGAGGGGATACAGTCAGGGGGTCGTGGGGACTGCTCCTGGGGGGGCGGTCCCATGGGGGGGTCTCGGGTCAGAATGCAGTCCCCTCCGTCCCTTGTCGGGCCCCCGCGGACATCAATTCAAACCCGAAGACGCTACAATTGAGCCCTGAAACACCCCAAGATCGCTCCAAGACGGTCCGAGATACCCTCAAGACGGCCTCAGGGGCCTCCAGACGCCCAAACAGAGCTCCAAGACGAGCCCCAAGAGCGGCCAGGCGGACATAACAGATTACGTGTGGTTGTTGTTAAACTTTTTGTGTCCTTGCATGTTCGACTTCCGACGCTCCAAGACGGCCAAGGAAGCCAACAACATCGCCCCAAGACGGTCCCAAAGGCTGTCGAAAGCGCCCGGAAACGGCTCAAGACGGCCCCCAAACCGCCTAAGAGGCCCCTAAGACGGCCGAGTAGGGCCCCAAGACATGCCCCGAGAGGCTACCCAGTGGAACTACCAACTGACATTTCGAGCCCGTTCCAAGATACCAAGAACGCCCGAGAAGCCCTCGAGAGGCTCCCAAGAGGTCCAAGAGAGCCCCAAGAGCATGTCCAAGACAACCACTAAGAGGCGAAATCATGGATGTGTCTTACGTGTTTGCATGTTTTTCGTAGTCGCCTCATCATCGTCGCCATCCCCCTTCAGGGTCGGCGGCACCTGCCGTCAGGCCTTCGCATCCATGCGACAGTATGCTGACAAACACGCGCTGCATAAGTGCCATCAATGCATGGAGCGGGCACGATGAGAGAACGGGAGTACGAGAAGCGTGGCTAGCAGGAGCAAGGGTTCTCTTGTAGCGTTTCTCTCTGCAATTCTTGCCTCCACACTGGCAGCTGCCTTAATTTGGCTTCACGGGCCTCACACCGCATGTGTTTCTACCCTGAAGCCTCTAGCACTGACAGGACGCGGCAAGCATTGCACAAAATGTCCGCTCAACGCGAGCACAAGAGCAGGAGAAGGTGAACAGCTGAAGCGAGGACGGACAACGCACCCAGCCTGCGTGACTTCGGCAGGCGATCGAAAGAAAAGAAAACAACGCTCGACCTGCCATCGCCATCGCTCGGACGTTCGGTCCCCATGCATTGTTCGGTGTCGTGTGTGATTGACTTGCTCGATGACCTCGGATGCGCCTCGAGGGTCCTTGCCGAAAAATGCACAAGTACGAGCGATGCAAAGTCGGAGGGCGCGGGTTCGGAGCGAGCCTCATGACATTGTCGTCGGTGCCAGTCCTGGTGCAGTTCACCCCCCCATCTCGGCTGCCTACTCCTTCTCTCTCTCGCTGTCTTCTCCCTCCGTATCTCTCGCTGTGGGGCGGGGGGCAGAACAAAGTTCACAACCAAACGTTCGCAGGCCAACGTTGTTCCTATATCTTGGTGGGTATCGGCTGCTTGCAGGCGCGGGAGATCACATTCACAACGATCTGGATCCCA
>CAUYUJ010015482.1:758820-956320 GCA_963575745.1 Prorocentrum cordatum | reverse complement strand
GGTGCCGCGGGGCAGCGGAGCCCGTGGCGCGGGGGCGCTTGCCCGCGGGGCGGGGCAAGGCGCCCAGGACCGGTGCCCCGGCGCCGCGATGCGCCCCCTCTCCACCCCCCACCACCAGAGCGCTTTGAAACAGATGATCGGACCAAGGAGCCACGCTGGCCGCGCCCTCCTTCACAGGCAGGGCCGCCTCGAGGAGAAAGACCTGCCTGGGGAACGGAACAATCAACAAGCCGAAGGGGCCAAGCGGGGGCTGCCTCCAGCAGTGCTGCAGCATGCTCCATGATATGTGTTATGTTCAACAACGGAAAACAATGTATCCTACCAAGCGCTCCATCGAAACCACGCCACCATCGTCTGGTGCTGTAAAATACAAGCGTTGACGACATACGATTGGAGTCCAAAGCGCAAGTATGCCATGGCCCCGAGCTTCCCTAGGCACACGCCGCGACGGTCTGGACAGCCAGCGCTCACCAACCAGGCGAAGAAAAACAATTCACTCAAAATGGTCCCTCCGGGCCCGCCGTGGGACGACAGCTAGGTACAAGCACAGACAGGGGGGGCAGATAAACAGGGGGGGGGAGGAGAGCGGAATAACAAGATTGCACAAAACAAGAACTGCCTGAACTTCGAGCGGATTCGTTGCATCGGTGCGGGACCCCCTGCTGGCGTCGCCGGAGGCGCCGCCAGGGGGCCGAGCGCCAGTCCCAGAAATCCGCGTGGACCTCCGACACGCTGTGCTCACGCTGAGCATTCTCCTAGGGTGGAGGGCTCCGGAGGAAGTTCATATGGGCTTCTGCACCTCGAAACTCAGACCGTCCTGTGACCCCCTTTTGCCGACCCAAACCTCGACAATCAATCGAAACGGAATTTCAGATTAGACCCTTTGTCCTCCACCCAACGAAAATTATCGGTGCCCGGCGAACTGTCCTCCTCCTCCTCCTCCTCCTCCCCCTCCTCCCCCTCCTCCTCCTCCTCCTCCAGACATGGGCCTCGTCCCGTGTTCACCATTCCTTCTTTCAGGCAGCCCCGCGTCCCCCCCCTCTTCCTCCTCCTCCTCCTCCTCCTCCTCCTCCTACAACCTCCTCCAACTCCTCCTCCTCCTCCTCCTCCATGAAGCGGTGCCCGCAGCCTGCCGCGAAGAGCTAGTCGAAAGTGAGCCTGGTAACTCAAATAGCATCCGCTCCCATGGGAATCGAATGGCAGATCGCGCCCATTACCCTGCTGGGGTGGTTCAATATAGGGAATGGACGGGTATGATAGGATAAGATCGATGTATCGGTCTTTCCATCACATAGCGAACACTAAGGTAAGTGTCCGGGCAAATCGGGCGCGCGTGCATTGAGCCAAAGGCAACGGCGCGCGAGCTATGCTCCCGATGCTATAACATCCCCAAAGAGCTACCCTTAAAGTCGGGAGGGGAGGAGACGGAGAGCATAGCCGCGCAGCCGTTCGGCTCTACAAAGGCCGCGCGCACAACTGTTTGCAAGAAAGAAAACAGTGTGTACAGTCTGGACTAACACCAGACTGTAAGGCGAGTTCCCTCGCAAGGCATTTCACGCAAATACAAAATAGCCCCTTCGAGCGGTGAAGGGCGATCGGCTCAGTTAGAGGTAAGCCAAACGGGCCATACCTCACCGAGCAAATATGTATTAAGGCAAAAAGCCTGAGTCATATAAAGCCGGCTCGTTGCCAGGCGTGAAATGTAAGGCTCGTTTCCGAGCAACTGGAAGGGCGCCTCTGTAGTAGGCGCCCATGCTGGCAAATTGGACCGCGGGGGGGGGGGGGGCAACAAGGACGAACTAAAATTGATTAGACTTGGGTTTGTTTCTGTCCTCGGGACCCCGAAAGGGAACAAACTGCTTCACGTCATACTTGAATGACTGAGTGCCTGACATCACTTCCAGAAGCAGCTCCCGATCGATGCTTCCCTTTGTATGCCCGTCTGCGGTCATATCCCTAGTATCACAACACTGCCCGTTATGTACTACACCTATATCCATGAGCTCACGTATCCAACTGATATGTCCAAGCAGAGTCCGCTCTGTCGGTATCTTAAGATCCTTCCTTGATAATGATTTATAAACGGACTCAGCGTCTATGGTAAGAAATACTTTGATGGCTAGGCCTCCAACTTCACGCATATCTCGTAGTTGCCGTGGAGCCAGAGCTCCTGCCTTGAGCTCGTGGAGAGTGATGAGCGTAAGGTAACACTCATCGAGGTTATGCGCAGCTGCGAGTGCCTCCGCAGCATAGCTGGACCTCACCTGCAGTCGGTGTGATTTGCATAGTCCGTCACAGAGGTGAACGACGGACTTGCCTCGAGGCGAGTTTCCTCGCCGTAGTACAGTAGCCCCGCGTATGCCGTAGCCCTTGGTCTCATCATCCTCCTCCCCGGTGAGCTTCCGATGCCCCGAATCGCTGCGGATGTCAACTTCATTCGTCGGCTTCATCCGAGGGAAGGTGATGCGTTTCGGGCTGCTGATCAGCTTTCGCGTCACAGCATTCAGACGCCTGACTTGCAGATTGGTGGGCTCTTGGATTTTCTGGAGAGAGACCACGTATACCATGAGCCATATTTTGAATAAGAAAAGCATAGGCGAAGGCTCCTCGCAAGCTGACGAACATGTCGGTAATCAGTTTCGTGGCTTTGGCATCGGCCGCCGCTCCTGTAAGTTCTGGGCGCGTGATAGGACGTAGTTGTTTGATGTACTCGTCCTGATCCATGATCACATCCCCTTGATCATTCTTAGTGTAGCGAACAGCGCAGTTCGTATATGTGTGTTTGTTGAGCTTGCATTTGCCAAACACCTTTTCGACACGCTGTACATAGTCGTCTATATTTTTTCTCTAGGCCTGTCATGTTAATATCATCGACATGTTTTGCCGTTAGCAGATCTTGGCTGAATTCAAGTTCAGGATCATAACTGGTCGGTGCAAGGCCTATAGCTCGTGTGGTCGTACGAAGTTTGAGAGAGAACGCTCTGGGAGCGTCCTTTGTGCCCGTTCCTGGTTTGAGGCACCTGAGGCAGCGTCGGCTTTCGTCATAGGATGAGAAGCCGGGTAATGTACGAAGTACCTGGGCACTTCCCGGTGGAAGAGTGAAGCAGACCATGCGAGTTCCCTTGCTGGTGGCATGGGCAAGTTCCTCATAGGTCAAGCCCTTGAGGAACGCCTTGTCGATATCCATGGATGCTAAAATTCACTCTGGATGGCATGCCGCCTCACTTGCCAGGAGTCGTTGGGACTGCCTTCGGGCGGTTCCCGAGAATGTTTCCACGTCAAAAGCCTCAGTATCCATAAATCCACGAAGGAGAAGTCTGAAACGAATGGTTTTAACGTTCTCGGTATCCACCCTTACAAACTTCCACTTGTATACATGCCTGAATGTCATGATGTTGGAAGCTTTGGATAAATCATACATCTCAAAGCATCGGTTGTCAATCCAGATTTTGAGTTCAGTACACAAAGCTTCACTAACCTCCTTTGGATGTGCTGCTATGTCGGCTTTGGTGAGTAGGTCATCTTCTTTAACGGCCATAGCACGTTTAGCAACATAAGATACAAATACTCTCATCGTTGCGACCATATCGGTGTCGAGCTGTGCAAGTTGAATCTGATCCAACACAACTCCTGGCATTTCTGATGTAAAACATGACTCAACGTAAGGACCATATTCATCACTGTCAAGAGAGTAGCTCTCGTCAGGTGTGGTTGGGCAGAGAGAGACTAGACAGGACTCTCGTGGTTCAGGCTCGTCTCCGAGCGTGTCCGATGATATGATATCTTCTTCGTCCACAGATGCTGAAACCAAAACACATTGGTCGGGCAGCATGGTTGTTGGGATGCAGTAGAGATAATCGTCGGTAGTCGTCGTAGGATAAACGTCCATACGTAGCTCGTCGTACCACTCTTCCAGAATCATAGCTTCGATATTATGTTCCTCATTTTCCTCATAGATTGTCGACAGACGGCCTTCACTCGGCGATGAAGCACCTGGGGTATCTGGAGAAGGCCTGTTTCCAGGCGAATCGTGTTCTCCAGACGTGTTGCTTGAGTGCTGATATTTAGCCAGGTCGTCGTGAAATCCTAAGGAAGGGACACGTGAAGTCAAGCATTGAACAAGTCTGGAATGAGTGCTACCAGTGATCTGAGAAATGTTTAGGCCGGTGCCCACACACTCGTAGTAGTGGAAAGCTGGGCTGATATCGTTGTCATAGTGGATCAGCGTAGACCCGGTGGCGTACTTTACTGCAGGTAGGCTTGACACACTTTTGGCCAATCTAACTGCTACTACATGTTCTACTCGGAAGTAGTTTCGCACGAGATACTGTTGTGCTAGATGTACGCGCGGGTGAAACTTGCTGTCGTCTGAAAGATTGAGGTTTCCCTTGTAATCTGGGATATAGCCAGAACTTTGGCAGGTTTCCCTGCGCCGAGGTGTGCCACATATGTAAGGACGGTTTGCATGGCCATGTTATCCATGCCAAGTTCCCGTGTGAGGAGACATTCAATGTATAGTGTGTGACGAGCATCAGGATACATCACAATTACCTCACGAGATCCTGCCTTGACAACAATATGTCCTCTTTCAGGCACATTACGGATCACCGGGAATGGGCCATTCCAGCCTGCATGATCGTCCTTAGTGGCAGTGGGTCGATGGTAGTCGACCAAATCCCCTGCAGAGTAAAGGCGAGCACCATCAGGAGCCGTTTTAGCCCTAAGAGCACGATTTGTCTTGGCCACAGCAGTGGCTTGAGTTCTGGCTTCTAGGCTAACTTCCCTCACGCGACGTTCTCGTTCGTGTCTTGATGTCTCGGGTCCCTTGGGAAAGTCAAGGGTGTCGAGGTCAAGAAAAAAGGAGGGCTGACGTCCTGTGCGTGCTTGGTATGGCGATACTCCGTTGTAGAACGCAAAGGCATGGGTAACGAAGATGCCTTCCGCCAATACTCTAGTGAATACAACAGGGATGTTGTGTCTATTCAGCTCTATGTGGAGGACGCCTCTGAGAATGCCGTTTCGTGACTCAATTGAAGTCGCGTGTTGGCCAGGCGCTCGGATACGAAGTTCCGTGCCCTTATTGGCCATCATGGCCTTAGCGGCATCATTGTTCAGGGCGCCTTCTCCGTCTGAGTATAAGACTTTGAAGGGTCCATGATAGGCAATCCAGCAGCAATGGTAGGCGCCAAGGATAGCATCACGTTCTCTGTCGGAAATTTCTTGGCCTGCTGCCAGGCGAACACAACGATCCATAATGTGAAATATGGTCCGTTTCTTGTAAAACATGAGATCAATTTCGCCTTCATCGAGCCAGTTACCAGGAAGGCTCACCGAAGGTAGTGTTGAGTTTCCTGGACGTTCCCATGCTCTGCATTCCCGACAGGTGTCGCAAACTTCTTTGATCATGTTCAGTCGAACGCTATCCAGCCCCACTTTGTCTAGGATTAGCCTCATCTTGGGTTCCTTCGCATGATACCACCGCAGGTGCAGTTTACGGAGTTCCTTTTTAACGGCATGAGGTTCGTGACTACGGAGATTTTGCAGACTGCGTTGGATATCGAATCTCGTCCAGTCGGGTAGTCGTGGAGCCCCCGAGCCGGTGGAGGCAAGAGGGTTCCTTGTGGCTCTCCGCAGTCGGTCTCCTTCGTCAACTGCATCTGGTGGTGGTGGTACGCCTTGTAGGCGGCCACGACGGCCGCTACCTGTGGCGCTTCGCTAGAGGACGCAGAAGGCGTGTTTCCACGCTCGGGGGCGTCTCGTAGCATGTCGTAACTGCTGGCACCAGATGTCGGATCAACGTTACCGAAGGATCGTGGTCGCGGTGGCCTGGCGTGTGCGCCTCGGCGGCCACCTGAAGCTGAAGCTTGGCCCTCACCAGGTTTAGGTGAGGGTTTCCACCAAGCTGGTACGGTTTTGCCTTCGGGGTCGCGGTCGTCTGGAAGTTTACATGGTTCAGCAAAACGACATTTACCAGGTTCGGTATCAAGGTGGTTCTTAACACCTTTGCTTCTCGTAAAAACCCTCTGGCATGCGGGACATGGCCAATATACAGAGATGGAATCATGATACTTACACTGCGTAGGGTCTCTGTTATGGCTAGGACTATCCTTTCGGACGTTGTCGATGCATGCCGGGCAGGTGGCCACCTTTGGGATGATACGATCACCGATGCGTCTCATACCTTCGCCTGGTTCAACTTGATCGGGAAGGTCGGCAGGGTAAGCATGTGCAGTACTTGTAGGCGCGTTTCCGCGCGTAGTATCAATGACTTTCGCCAGATAGACGGCTTCCACAAAGGCAGACTGCAGTCGTCGAGTGTATTTTTGTGCCAGTGAAAGCTCTTTGTTGCACGGTTGTGCGTGCACATGCTGACCGTTGCGTTTGAGTCGCTCACAGGGTCTAAGAATTGTCTCGTCATTGCTGGTGATATGTGTCGGCTTCTTAATATAGTCACCAGCCGTATCTTTGAGTCCCGTAGCACGCTGATCAATGCGCACGGTTGTACTGTGTGGTCGGTTGGCAAGTTCCTTCCATGGGGGAATATCATCCACACATGTTCCTGTAGGTTGTTCGCGTATCAACCACCTCCGAGCGTCATCTTGGGTAACAGCAATTTTACCGCAATAAGTTATGTGCGGTAGATCTTCTTTGTGGTGCTGTTCCCAAGTGTTGTGATTGACTTTGTAGTTGTAGTAGGATGGTGGTCCTGTGGTGCGGCAACTGGGTTGTAGCATGGCAACTCGCACGTAGCATATAGCGGAGTAATGATCTACAACCCGCTGCACCGAGGGGTCTCCCAGGTCGACATATGTGGTCTTGTCTAGGTTGCCTCCTGAGGAGAGTCCCCCTGAGAAGGCAAGCTCTGAGATGCCACCCTCGCCGCCACAAAGCTCCAACATATCCACGCCGTTGTGATGACCATAGCATAGCGTAGCGACTATGCTGTATATGTTAGCGTGTGTGTCGGGCATAGATGTGGGGAGGGTAAGGAACAGGTCATCGTCCTCATCGGAGCTTATCAGCTCAATAGGGACGTCAGTACTCCAGGTCGCCATAAGATCCTGTCCGAGTCCTGACAAGTCGTCGCCGCAATCGTCGTTTCCGTCTTCGACGTGCTTTTTAATGCGGCGAGGCCTGATGCCTGCTTCCTTTTCGGCTTTGAGCCTTTCCTTCTGCTTGATACGCGATTCTGTAGGTAAAACTTGCTCGTTTTGTTCGCCGGTCTGCGTGCCCATTGTCGTGGTTGGGTGGGCACATGCGTCAATCGCCAGAGTCGGGAGGGGGAGAGAACAGTCATCTATGATGACGCGTCGAGGTTTCTGTGGTGATTGAGTAGGCTCGTTTCCGAGCAAGACCGGTTCCTCGGGTTGCCAATACAACCGAGTGCTGATGTTGGCAACCCCTGCAGGTAGTGGTGCATGCCAATCATACCCTGTTGGTTGATCGGCGACTGAGATATCCTGAATAACCGCATTGGTATCCAGGTAAATCGTTACACGTCGGATAACATCAGACCAATTCGGTCCTCCCTTGTTGGTCGTCACTTAGTGATGGATGTTATGGTCCGTACGTGTATAGGTGTTCAGATATACAGGCACGTTTCCGTGCGTGGTGGTGCTCCCCAAGATTTTGTCGTTCAGATGACGGATGAGTGTAGTACGTGTCTGAGCTCGCCATTCATCATGCCGTACCGTATGGCCGTACCAATCCAACACATGTTGTGGCATTGCTTGTTTGCATGTACATGCCCACAGCTTCGAGCTTATCGGTATTGATGTCGCTACCTGCATATAAGTACCACTCGGTGTACTGTCTTGCATATTGAACCGAATACCGAAATGACAGAAACGCATCCGTACTACTGACAGCTTAAGATCTTCCAGAGTATCACGTGCTGGAGATAACTTCCAAACATATCCTGGGGGGGACCAAACATTATGATGTTCATACGGGGTTTCCTGGATTTTATCGAAAGGTTCTGGATACGTGACCAATGTGGGGCCACTCTCTTTCCTGGAGTTCGTGCATACCAGTCACCCGGGGTACTGATCCATATGAGAGTGTAATCTCCACTGATCACCGCACCCAGGTAATCTGTGCCCACACCCGTCATAAGTTCATTGTGGGAAATACGATCACAGATATAACCTCGGGTGCGGAGGTCGGCGCAAGCCTCTCTCGTATCTTCAATGACAAAGGCCCTCTTACTAAGGCAGGTTACCCCGCTGCCCTTGTTACCCCCCGGCTTTTCGGCCAACAGGAAAGACGACGAGGGGGCGACGTCGCCCTGCCATCTTCAAGATAAGGCATCTGGGCTTCCCTCAGATGCTAGAGCTCAGCACTGCAGCGCGCCGTGGCCTCAGAGGCGGATTGCTCCGCAAATGCTGTCAGCATGGATGGATTATCCATCAGCTGTTTCAGCACGCCTTTGGACCTAGCGTCGCTGACCGTCTGCAGCTCACGGCTAGTGTACCCCATCACTATCTTCCGGCGGGACCGTGCAGCGCCCATGGGTACACCCTCACCATGCTGGGCCAGTGTCCTGGCAACAAAGCAATCGAACGTTTCGAGATCGTCGATGCTGTCGCCTCGCATAGTGGCCTTGGCGAGCGTCTCCATCACCCCCTGAGGCAGGTTTCCCTGCAATTGCTCGCGCTCCTGCGCCGGGGTCGGCTCGCCCGTCAGCACCGTCTGAAATGACATGCTGCTTGAGCTCGAGGCGGGTTGCCCCGCGGCTCCAAAGCGATCACACCTGATCGACAGATGACCTGACGGCAACTTCGTCGTCGGCATGATCTTGGAGCCCTCGGGGAGCTCCATTTTGACCTGCCCCTTCCCAGGGAATATCAGCTTCTCCTGGCCTCGTTCAAGCACAATGATCGTGCGTTTGTCCTGCGTACTATCGAGGCCTAGGATGGCTGGCAGGTCTTTGCCACAGCCTGACGCAATGTTCGTCTTGTATGAATCGAGCTGGGTCGACCCCTGGTACTCGCAGGCAATGCTGAATGTGCCTACGGTATCCGCTGGGGCCGACCCTTCTCCCACTCCGTTGATATCCAAACGAGAGCGGGGCTCGAACGTACAAGTACGGCCGCGTGCCTCAGCAGCCTGGACGAACTTGCGGCTCGTGTTCTCACCCATGATGTGGATCTTCGAGCCTACATCGATGAGGGTGGAATTTCCACCATCATCCAGGAACGTCTTACTCGGCTGCTTGATGCGCACCGTTTCTGAAGTGTCGGCTGTGCCTTCAGGCGGGTTTCCCCGGGAGTCGGTCGCACTCCCTGGCGGGTTGCCTCGCATGACGCTGGCATACGGCCTGCCTTCGGCCATGCGCACCATGTCGATGCACTGGAAGTACGACACGTGCTGGACGTGATCGCCGCGCTCCTCCCGCCAGTTGGCATACTCATCACGTATGCTCTTATACTGCTCGCGGGTCGTGCGTCTCGTCAGCGTCAGATACGAGTGAAGGGCAATGTCCTGGAACCCCTCATTCGTGAGGTGATCCCTGTATTGCAGCCACTCCTCGAACTCCTCGTTCGTCGCTGTGATATCGACGGCCCTGGCTGCTGTTGCTGCTGTTGCCACTGAGGAATCTGAGAGGCCAAACGAAGGACCATCAGTCTCAGGATTATCGGCATCCAGCATAAAGGTTGTGTGCGCGTTATCCATTTGATTCTGGAAATGCCGAACACGCAACTCACGCAGCTGGTCAGGGTCCAGTGCCATCTCTGCCCCGCCCCCACTCTGGGGAGACATCTGAGGAGTATTAGGCAGGTTTCCCTGCTGAGGCGCCGTCATCGGGATAAGCTGATCGAAGTATCCCGTCTCCATCGGCGGCCTCACCTCCTCTGGCAGGTTTCCCTGCTGCTGGGGCTGAGCTGTCTGCCTATCTAGCATCCTGGCTGTCATCTCCTCCAACATGTTCCTCAACTCCCGCAGCTCTCTCGCTGCTTGCCCAGGAGTCTGAATGAAGGAGCCGGTCCACGGGAATGATGACGCTATGATGCCAGGTGCTCGGCAGATAGCACATGGTGGCTGCTGGGGATCTCCCTCGCGCTGATTTGCGACATGGCCCACCGCATTTGAATTCCAGCACCCCTCATGGAATAAGTGATTACACCTCAAACGGTAAACGCTTTCCCTGGGCTGGAATTCCTCGAGACATACCGCGCAGGTATCTTCCATCCCAGTGAAAACTTCCACATCTGCTGTTCTGGGATATACCCGCCGCTGTCTCTCCAAGACCGTCTCGGAGGGCATGAAGGCTGCTGGGGGATCCACTACTGGATCCAGCACCTCTGGCACCCCGGCAGCTGGCGCGGAGGCTGTAGGCGTCGCAGTGGGCGAGTTTCCTCGCAAGGGTGAGCCTCTGTTCCTCGCAACCTCAAGCGCGGCTGCACGCGAGTGGTCACGTGCGTTCTGCACGGCCTGTCTGCGCCTAAAGCATGCCTGTTGAGTGCGGTATGTCTGCCTGATGTAGTCAGGCACGCCTCTACTGCCAGACGATATCGAATGGACAGCGGGCTGGACAGCCACATCTGGCGTCGTCGGCGCAGGCATAAATGCCATGTGCGGATACATAGACTGATCACTACAGCGCACGTTAGTGAGGCTGTGGAACTGATCCGCCATTTCACGAACAAACTTGTTCGGGACTCTAGATCCATCAGGGTACAGTGGCGGATTCATGTGTGCTGGCGGTGGCCTCTGGCCCTGGGCCATGCTCGGGTGAGCATTGAAGGCGGGGATGAAGGCTCGTTGCCGAGCAAGATCCCTTGGATTGCCAGGACCAGGACCAGGCCGGCCTCCACCTCTGACCACTTGGGTGAGGCAGATTATGGCTCTGCACCTGCTGTACAGCGGCCGCCACTCTTGCACGGTAGTCATCAGGCACACCAGCGACTGTGGTTTGTCCAGTAAACGGTCGATGATGGCTTGGGGTGCCGGGCAGGTTTCCCTGCTGACTCGTTGGAGTGCCGGGCGGCATCATGTTCAGGAGAGCTGTGCCATGCTCGGCCCTAGCCGCTGCGATCCTCTCCATGAGGGTGCCGTTCGTGGCAGGGCGGCCAGGAGTCCCGAACGGAGAAGACTGTGCAGGTGGCGTAGCCATTGGGGTCATGCCCCTCGGTGTGTGCATGCTCTGCGAGGGGCTCCCATGCATCTGCTCAAATCGAGCAGGCTCTCCAAAGATGCGGCCGAACGTCTGCGGGTCTCCCTGCGGCTCAGGCATCTCAGCTCTGAGATTAATTATAAGCAGGTTTCCCTGCATGGCCTGACGATTTCGCGTCGCCATGGCGGACATTGCTCCCTGGCCTGCGGCCCAGGGGTCCTGTTGATATAACCTATCCGCCAATTGCTCCACCTGTTCAGGGTTCAGAGCGGCCGCTATCTGGTCCAAGCCCGAGGTGCTGATGGCCTGCCAAGACACGGCGCTAGGCCCTTGGCTTGGGGCGTGGCTTGGAGCCGCTCTCCCGGCCTCACTCTCGGTGATCATGAAGATCTGGTGGACCTCAGGCTGGTTTCCCAGCTTGGCGGGACTGTAGTGGTCCCAAAGCTCCCTGTGGAGGTAGACCATGGGAGGGTCGACGCCCTCTTGGTCTCGGGACCACTGGCGTTTGACGCTGGCACTGCCAACGTCAGCCCACCTGCCAGGGGCCGACAGCACAGCGGGGGGGACACGCACCCGGCGAACCCCCAGGTACTCTGGATTGCACCAGTGCTTCCCCGTAGCAAAGTCCTCTACATGGGAAATGTAGCACGGTTCGATGATACCGTTATTTCCCCCGGACAAAAGGACTCCGTTATCAGACCAACAGAACTTAATACCATCTTGCATGGCCTTATGCCGATCTACGAAAATGATGATGTCGGAGTCTGGGTCCCACCCACTGTTTACGGCACGACGGCGGACCGTCGGCACGAAGTGGATGCGCGACCGGCCTGTCCCCCGCTTCTTCGTGTTATGCTCGGGTCTACAGGACAAGCCGTGCCACATAATGCCTTCGAAGGCATACCGCCGAGCGCCATGCACGGCGACCTCGGGGTACGGGGCCGGTCTCCCGGCAGGTTGGTCGCACAGTACAATATAGTTGTACAGCGACCATGGAGCTTTCAATGCCCATGAATGCCCCTGAGAGGCGCGGATGAAGATCTCGGGCTCACCGGAGTCCCGCATTAACACCTTGAACTGAAGGCGCTGTTTTTCTTCTCCGTCTGGTTCACGGACATGAGCCACTTCCATCATGATGGGTTCCAGTTGGTCAACCGTGCGAGCATATAGGTTCGCATTGATGAGTTTGGCCTCGTCTTGTCTGGGATTATACCCGTCGTGTCTCGTTTTTCCTGTGTTCCACGGATAATCATTCACGAGCTCCACGAGGTTAACCCAACCATCATGATCATCGAAGGAAGCCAGGTCCCACACAGGGTTGTGTGGTTTGTCTGGCGCATGTCTGCATATCCTGCTGAGAGCTTTACTCAGCTGCTTGAGAGTGTGATTGGATCTAGGGACGATGTTTGCTTGCCTGCATTTCTTCATGAATGCCTCATCCACCGAGCGTATCGGCGGGGGCTTCCGCAAAGCAAGTCTATCCCTGATCACACTCGGAGCCCCACTGGTGAAGGACGTGTCTCCTGGGTGGTGCAGCTGATCCACGCGCGGGTTTCCCCGCACAGGAGCCTCTGTCACTGAAGAGGCTGCGGCTCCTGACGAGGAGGAAGCTGCAGCAGCAGCGCCCGGCGGGTTTCCCCGCGGTGATCCGCGACTGGCGCTACCCCTAATCGTCGGCACCCAGTTACCCCTAGACAGAGCACCTTCGTCGGACCTCTTGGAACGGGCCGCCACAGGCGAAGCTGGCGCAGGGGCATACCAGGTGCGCTCGAAAGCTGCCGCCCTTTTAGCGATGGATCTGCTGCGACTAGGCGGGCGTCTCCGTTCCTCCACAGGGTCCTGAGGTTGCTGCTTGGGCTCAGACGCTTGTGCAGGAGTTGCGCCAATCGGCGGTCTCGGAGTTGCAGGGCGAGGCGCCTCCATCTGCACATCTGGCCCAGGATCCTGAGAGCGCGCATTCGGCTTCACCTCCGAAGACGACTTCGGTGCCGGGGTTTCACTCTTAGCCTTCGAAAGTAGTGGGAGCGGGGGTTCCCTGGCCCCCTCATGTAAATCTTGTTGGAATCCTCCGACATCTTGCGAGTTGCCTCGCGTGCGCGTTCGTCTGCTATCCGCATGCGCCCCTCGTCCTCCGCAACACGTTGGGCCTTCTGTTCATCCTTAGATGTCAGTTCTGGTTGTTGGGACTGGCTAGAAACGCCGGGCGAGTTTCCTCGCATACCAGGAAGACTAAAGAGCGCGTCTTTCTCTTCCTGGGTCATGGGAACCAGTCCTCCCCTTGGAACCGTGGTAGACTTCTCCTCTTCCTTTTTCGGATCCAAGTCGCCCAGGATCCCAAGACGACGATTCACTTTTGCGATCTCGTCCTGTGTCATCGGGATCAGTGGCGGATGGCCCTCTTTATGAGGGGTTTTGCCCCTGTTTGGGCTCAGACCTTCATTGTTTCCAACAGGGCATCCCGGCCTGTGGTTCTGGAACGGCTGGGAACGAGGTCCGCCAACTGCTTGAGGCCTATACAGCTTGCGAGCCGCGATGATGTTTCGCAGCTGTGTCCGCGCTTCTTCAATTTCAGGGCGGCGGATGTTTGTTGCAAGCTGATAGCCTCCGCGGATGGCTTTGCCCTCAGCGTCCCTATAGGCAGGGTTGCCCTTGCCGAAGGCCGAGTGTTCCCCTTTTCGGCGTCTTGGGTCATTATACGGAAGCAGCTGGCCCCCTCGCCTGAGAGCGTGTTCTTTCGGGCCAGCTTGCCTCCACTCACGAGGAAGCCGAGCCTGTGGGTGTGGCTCTCCTCTGACGCGCGCATGGGAACGAGACCTACCAGCGTTCTCATCAGAAGAGGCCGCCGAAGCAGCCTGAGTGGTGGCCGGCGGAGGCGCCTGCGGAGGCTCCTGTGCGATCCCAGGAGGATCGGCCAATAGAGGCAGGTTTCCCTGCTGGCTGGAGCTCGGCTCAAATGGCGCTTGCGCCGATGGTGATGGTGCATCAGGCTCGTCAGGATCAAAGTCAACCTCTTCCTCAACATTGACTTCCATCATGAGGACTGCAACTTCATCCTCATCTGGCCCGCCACCATCGCCTTCTTCTTCTTCTGATGTAGAACTACCAGTGATGATGGCCATTGGCGCAGCCGGGACAGGCAGGTTTCCCTGCATAGCCGGCAGCTGTGCGTCGTTTGCTGTCCCGGGGTAGGCGGTGCGGCTGTCAGTTCAGGCTCGTTGCCGAGCACAGGCTGCCCAACAATGTTGCGCATGGCCGTGTTATTTGGCCATAGTCCCACCGCCTGGAGACCCCATCCTGGCGGAGGAAGAGCCTGACCGCGCATGGCGATGGCCCTTTCAAGAGCATCACGCCATCTCCCGCGGGAGTATATCACACGTCTCTGCACGTCCTCAGGATGCACGCTGTCGATGGGGGTCAAAGCTGCCAACACTAACTCCGAGTCATCGCAGGCGTCGTTGCCCTGCAGCATCATGATGCCAGCTTCGATGCTCTCTTGACTCCCGGGATATGCGATGGTAAGTATCTCATGCATCCTCATGAGGGTTTGCAGCAGTGTGCGTGGTCCGTACTCGCCTGGAGCAAGCGAACCAGGGGGTACAAATGGGATCTCTGGTTCACCTGCAATGAAAGCTTGAACAAACGCTTGAGACCCCATATCTATAAGTTCCTCATTAGTTTGGGGATGAGTAGGCCTGTTTCCAGGCGGGGGTTCAGGTGGAGGTTGGAGGTTGCGTTCAACCTCGGAAGGCGAGGCCTCCACAGTGATGTCCTCGTCACTGCTTTCGTAGGCCATGATGTTGCCTGGGTTCCCGAACATCCAGTCGAAGAAAGACAAAGGCTGGTTTCCCAGCGTACGTGATCCACGGGAGTGAGCTCGTTGTTGCCAATAACGAACCGGCGGACGTACTCGAGGTAGTACGCGTACAATCCATGACCATACGCCTCGAGCTCGTCGACGTTGTCCATGCAACTGACCCAAGTGTAAAATATCTGTTACATGGCCTCAAAATCCTGGAGGCTCAGATATTCGATGAACGGTTCACTTGAGCCAAAATGGACTTCGGTCGACCTGCCCTTTCCATGTCCCTTCGCTGGACAATCTCGCACAAGATGGTCGGTACTGTCGCACTCATGGCATTTAAGAACCTGGCCGTCTCTACCTCGCGGGTTCCCCCGCCTACCCTTGCCTTTTCCTGAGGTCTCTCCACGGCCCTTGCCGCGGCCCTTTCCCCCGAAGAATATCTCATCATATTGTTCATCTGAGAGCCTCTGGAGGAATGCCGTGATGCCTCGTCCGTTCAACCTCCGACGACCTCGTTTACCTTTACCTTTTCCCTTGAAGCTCCTCCGTATCCTCCTCCTAACACGACGCACTGGTTTTCGCGTGAACCTCCCCCGCCTCCGTTTAGCCCGTTGTAATAACCAAACCAAATGTTCAGCACGCTGATTGTCATTATCCATATTCATAATATCTGACCAATCTAAAGCTTCAACACCGTCTGATGATATAGTATCTGTGTCGGTGCCGGAGTCGAAATCCTCGTCTCCCAAGTAGGTGGATACACCGTCGGTTAGGGGGTTTGATTCACCCCATAGAGAACGGTGTGGTTGTGGTTCTCTAGAAGGAGGACTGGTTGCCCAGCTTGGTTGTGATCGATCTCCTGCTAGTAGAGCAGTGGATTCTCCAGGATCATCGGCCCATATGCTTGAGGGCCCGTTCCCAGGCTGGGCTTCAGTGGTCAAGGTAGCGTAGAAATTTCCACTACCAGATCCCCTTCCCCTTCCAAACGCAGATCCAGGAGACCGTTCTGATAGGTGGCCTATCGAACGCACCCTCTCCAGCAACTCATCATACTGTTGTTGAGTTCGGGGCATTTGATGATTGAGTGGCTGTAAGAGTTGCATGGCTCGCTGGTTGCCGACGCCTAAGGCGCGGAACAGGATCGTGGTTAATAACTGGAAGTTGGGAAGGTCGAATCCAACCGACTGTGCCTCAAGTCGGGCCATTTCGAATCGGGTTAGTGTGACATCGATTCCTTCTCCGTGAAGCACATGAAAGTCGATGAGCTGTGTGCCAGAAGTGAGCTGACGCTCATCTTCCAGGCGCTCGAACTTCATGCTTAGGAGGAACATGATGTAGGTCACTGGGTCTGTGTGGACCCCACCGATGTCAGCACCATAGTTTATAATGTCAGGTGGTATCCTCATGGCGAGTGTCCTCGCTAGGCCACCTAGGCCGCGTTGTATGGCGGCCGCTTGGGCCTGTGGCGTCATACGTCCGCTTGTGACGTTGAGCCACGCGTTGACCTCATAAACGTACTCGCGAAAAGGTACGTTGCCTTGAGGGTCCCAATATGGGCCATGTGTTTGCCCATCGGTACTGTTGTCTCCACGACGCATGTGTCCGATTGCTGCCCCCAGCGCGAACCATATAATAGCGAAAATAATCAGCCCAAGGCTATGTAGGTAAGGGTGGTTATTAGGCGCGTTGCCGCGCTGGGGTAGCGCCTTGTCAAGTCGTCGAGGCGCTCTATCTGGCGGATCTCTCCGCCCATGCTCCATGTATTGCGCTTTTGGCTCGTTGCCGAGCGGTTGGTAGTAGCGCAATGATGAAGCGTATCTGGTACCAATGTCGTCGTCTAGACGTCGTACCTCTCGTGTTGCTTCTTGTTCTTGGATAGATCCTCGTAGACGGACTGGGGGTGGCAGCGCAGGGTGGTAGGTGGTCACGATGATCGCGCCGAAGAGTATGAGGCTAAGAAGAGCAAGAGCTGACCACACGAGAGTGAGGCCAGCTCCGCTACCAAGTCGAAAGTGAGCCTGGTAACTCAAATAGCATCCGCTCCCATGGGAATCGAATGGCAGATGGCGTCCATTACCCTGCTGGGGTGGTTCAGTATGGAGAATGGACGGGTATGATAGGATAAGATCGATGTATCGGTCTTTCCAGCACATAGCGAACACTAAGGTAAGTGTCCGGGCAAATAGGGCGCGCGTGCCTTGAGCCAAAGGCAACGGCGCGCGAACTATGCTCCCGATGCTATATAACATCTCCCAAAGAGCTACCCTTAAAGTGAGCTCCCTCCGACCCCCCGGCCCTGGCCGACTCCTGGGCGCCGCGGCCGGAGGCCTTCGCTCCGCGCGCGGCCGCCGCCCGAGGATCTGTGTCCAGCGTCTCTCGGGTGGGTGTCAATGGGGGGGGACCGCATTCGGGGTCAAGGGAGCCAACTGGTTGCCAAAAGGGGCCCTAAAGAACCCCTTTGGGGGGGGACCAACTGGGCGTTCAGAAAAGAGACCGAATTATACTGGAGACAAACCCCAATCAGTGGATGGTTTTCACTGCGGAGATCGACCGGGAACCCGTGAGCCCGGGAACCTAAAACCCACCGAAATCGGCCCGGAACCAATAACCGGGAACCCGGGAACCGGGAACCTGGGAACTTGAGCACCCTGTGGTCCACACGTACAAAAAATGTACGTGAACGCGTTGCGTACAAAAAGTGTGCGTTGCGTGAATGTAAGCGCGCGTGATCAATACTTGGAGTCTGCCACCCCCTTGTGTCAAAAACAATCATACATTCTTATCATACAAATCGAAACGTTGTAATCCGATTATAGAAAAGAAGTGACGTAGAGAAAAAACATAGGTTTAAAAGGGCCTCGAGAGGACATGGAACGCTTGGGATGGGGGACAAAGCGTTGGAACGTTTGGATTCTCACTCAGGTCGGGGGCCTCTTGGACACGCGTTGCCTACTCTCGATGTCATGGACATGCGGGGCTGTCTGCAATACATAGCGCCACCGCCCCCCTGCAGTCACCCATCCATCCACAATGCTTTCAGTAGCCAGTTTGGGCTCAAGCCAGATGTTTTGGCGATTCGGTTCACGTTTGATTCTTCTCGCGCTAATGGTGCATCGCTCTGCTTCAAAGTTAGATTCAGATAGTTTGAAACAGTTCGAAACGGTCATCGAGCAACGGGCTGCGCAGAGTGGCAAATCGCTGATCAAGTACTCGGAGGAGAAGAACACGCAGAAGGCGACGCTGGACAAGAAGAGGGTCACGGAGCACGTTGACTTCATCAAGGCTATTCAGGACGCCGTCCCGAATATGAGCATCACTAGCGGCGACGCGAAGAAGTGCCTGGGGAGCGTGTTCGACAACCACAAAGCAGATTGGAACGTGAAGGATGCGCACCGAGAGGATTGGATCAACACAATGGAGCTCCGCATTCGAAATCTCTGTGCTAGTGTCAAAAAAGCAACATATGTCAAAAAACCTGCGAAATGGCTGGTCGACTTGGGGCTCGCGACCTCACCTTGCCCCACCGCCGACGACGAGGACGATGATGAGAGCGGCAAGGGCAAGGATGACTACACTGTCGGATGGAACTTGGCGCTGGGTTTGGCATTCAGGCGCAAGGTCGTTAAGGGCAAGGCAAAAGAAGAGTTGTCTCTACCGATCAATACTTCTAACGTTGCGAAGCTCAGCTCGGACGACCCGATTGTTGCAGAATGGCACGACGGCTATACCAAGGAGATCAACGACATGACCAAGGAGCGCTGGGAGAACCTGACAAAGGCAAGCCACGCGAAGTCTGGCGAAGGCCCCCTCTGGGAAGAAGAGTCCAGCATAACCCGCAGCAAACTGTACATCGACCAGAGGGTCGACAGGCACTTATTAATGTCATTATACGAGCAAGGTTCACATATTCTCATGATGCGCCTGGACACGGTTGCGGACTTGAAGGGCCGCAACCAGAGGCTTCCGAACAACCGCGAGGCCGTGTTGACAGGCCTCTCCATCATGAAGCCGATCGCTGAGCAGCACCGCACGGGCAACATCTAGCAGGGTGACAGGACGGCGCTCAGGGAGGCGAGAAATAAAGCCATCACCGAGTGGAAGAGCAAGGGCGAGCTCAAGAAGGTGCACGGCAAGGACAGCTCCACGGTGACCAGCCCCACGAAGACGGAGGGGCGCGACAGCCACGTCGCCCTGAAGAGGCCTGCTGCCAGTGAGGACGCAGCCACTCCTCCATCAAAGCGGAGGCCTGCTGCGTCAACGCCGAAGCGCGGTGACGCCGCCATTCCCCAGAAGCCAATTGCGCCATCCGCATCTGCTTCCTCTGAGGCGCACCTTGCGGCAATGACCGCGTGGCTGGGGTCAGCAGCTGACTGCGGCCCCCCGAGGCGCTCGTGTGCCCAGATCTTCCAAGATGCGGAGCACTCCGCTTCCGATTAGATCAGTGGCTGATCGGAGGCAGCGTCGCGAGACGCAGCAATCCATATCGGTAGGAGTCGGCGCCCTGCCGATCGAGCCAGCGAAGCAACTCATGTACAACGCATGCATCAACATGCGCGTGAAAAGCAATCCCCCTTGGCCTTGGGGCCATCTTGCGGCGTCTTAAGGTCATCTTGGGCCATATCGGGGCGTCTTGGGGGCATATTGGGGCCATCTTGAGTGGAACGGAAAAGCCTTTCCATTGGGGGGCAGGATGGGGGGGGGGGCGAGGCGGGGCGAGGGAGCCGAACCCTTGAGGGGAGAGAAGGGGACCGACCGACTCAGGCTGGATGCAGCTCGAACTTCTAACGAGATGGGCGATGCACGTGGCCACGTTCCTTCGCTGCTACTACCTTCAGCGCCTCCACCCAACCCCCTCCGTAGCTATTTTGGTTCGAGAGTCGCTTCGGATTTGTTTCAGACCGTCAGCCACGGGTCTGGTCCAGAAGGATACATTCATGGCACCGCTGTGCCCGATGAAGGTCGCGGCCCCTCGAAAAGCAGCAGGTGCCGCGAAGAAACAGAAACAAGCCACGCCGAAGCAGCCACCCACGGATGAGCACGAGTCCGACGCCAGCACAGCGGTGACGTCAGTCCCACAGGCTGATGCGCCCCAGACAAAGTACAGAAGGATTGACGAGTTCATGACTCCCGCAAGGCGCATCGGCGGCACCGGCGGGAGCACAGTGGACGTCAGTTCAGCGGCCAGCGAAGCGGCGCCATCGATTGCCGCTGACGCACACACTGTACTCTCGGAGGCCTTAGCAGACGTGCCGATGCAGCCTGCGCCAGCCCTCAGCACGACCAATGGTCAGAGCAATATCCTCGAGGCCAGAGACGATCAGGCCCCTGCCGCTTCGATGAAGGATGTGATCGTCCAAGGCGTCGAGGCGGGCCGTGCCGATGAGTTCCTGGAGAGCGAGGTGGGGGCGCAGCTGACGGAGGAGAACATGGCGAAGTTCGACAGAGTGATGGGCCACATGCTCAATCATGAAGCTCGCGCCGAGTGCTTGATTGAGTCGGCGAAGCGAGCCCGCGCCGAATCCAAGCTGGCCTCGAAGGACGAGAAGCTGCTCACGTCGTTGCAAGAAGTCACCCAGACGGGCGCCTTCAACACCCGCAGCAGTTATGGCAATCGGTTCCGCGACGAGCTTGCGCAAGACAAGAAGGAGAAGGAGCTCTACGTCAAGAAAGACAGGAACGGGCAGCAAGAGTACAGGATGAAATGGGCCCTCGACACAGTAGGGGCGCTCGTGAAGAAGAAGACCCACACGACTACGCTGAAGGAGCCCACAAAGGCAGAGTACAAGTACATGACGTTCGGCAAGATTGTAGAGGAGTTCGGTGGTTGGAAATGTCAGGCCGCCCGCAAAGGAGCTTCTACCGCGGCCCTCAAGTGCTTGGCCATGGGCCACCCGTTCGTGAAGAAGCACAGCCAGTCGGACATGACTATCTTCGCGATCGTCGAGGAGAGCTGGATGGAGACGTTCGAGCAGAGCTGGTCGGAGCTGGTGCAGAGCGCGTCTTCCCACGCAGCCGTCGGTGACCTTCCAACTGGCACCCCCGAGGGGCCGAAGGGCCCGCAGACGGACCAGAAGCACCCGAGGCTCCCGAAGGACCCGAAGGGCCCGAAGGATGCGATCAAGAACCCGCCGAAGGAGCCGCCCATCGACGATGCCGATACGAAACAGAAGAAGAAGGAGATCGAGAAGCTCTTCAAGGAGGCTGGCAAGGTGAAGCACGACTTCGTTTCCGTCACGCACACTGCGATCGACATCCTCTCGCAGATCAACGACGGGACTGCTGACTGGAAGTTCGCGCGCGGCGACAATCAGGACATGCTGAAGGAGAAGATCGACGACCTGAAGGCATCCCTGAGCCCCGTCGGGAGAGAGTTCGTCCTGGAGAAAGACCAGAAGAAGTTCAAGGCGAACCACACGACTGCGAGGCTCGTCGTCGAGATGCAGTCCTTCAAGGACTTGCAGAGCAAAGTTGCCGAGTTGCAGAGCATCGTGGAGAGGCTCGGCAAGGCAAAGAAAGCGCTGAAATTCTGACTGCCTCGCTTAAGCAACGGTTGCGGTGCTCCCTGGAGTGTGAAACATGCTTCGGGTCGACGCACGCTTGGGTGAAATCCGACCAGCCCATCAGGAAAACCGCAAGCTCTGAGTCGATTTTCGCGCCCGCGAGGTGCGACTTTGGTTCCCGAGCCCGAAATTTGGAGTTCCCGAACTATTGAAACAACTATTGAGACAACTATTGAATCAACTATTGAATTAACTATTGAATCAACGGTTTCGCTTGAGACATCCTCAAAAAAAACAATTGAATCGCCACCCAATTCAACTATTGAAAAACTATTGAAAAACTATTGAAAAACTGTTGAATCGTCGCGGGCCCTCGAATTGAGTGGCGGTTTCTGGGATTCTGTGATTTTCTGCAGAGCGTTAGCTAGGGGGAGCTGCAGATGGCAATGGCCGCGGTTGATTGCCGAGCGCTTGGAGTCGCATGCTAGATGCCATGTGAGCCTTCAAAAGAAGAGCCCTTGCTACCGAGGGGAATGGGGGAGGAGGAGGAGGGGGAGGGAGGAAGAAGGAGGAGGAGGCGGAGGAGGAGGAGGAGGAGGAGAAGGGGGAGGAGGAGGGGGAGGAGGATGGGGGAGGAGAAGGCGGAGGAGGAGGAGGAGGAGGAGGAGGAAGCGGAGGAGGAGGAGGGGGAGAGACGCGACCTAGTGTCGACATGAATCTGCAGGGGCACGCGCTAGGGGGTGAGGATTAAAGGCCCCCCTACTCCGGAGAAAAAACATTCCCGACATGCCCAGACTTTGCCCCGGCCCCGACGGCTCCCTGGAATGCCCAGTCGCCCTCCGACCCCCTGGAATGCCCGTGCTCGGTTGTGCTATCCTACCCCCCTCTTTCCTCTTCCTCTTCCTGGCTCTAAGGACCCTTGCGGCCACGGGAAATCTCTCCCCCGTCCTCGTCGCTTTCGACGTGCGCAAAGTTCGTGGCTGCTCGTCGCTCTGCCTACCGCAGTCCATATAGAAGAGCCTCGGGCCCCCCTGCTGATGCTGCTGCTGTGCTGCTCGCGCCTCCCTCCTCCCCATCCGCCCCCTCCTCCTCCCCCCTCCCCGCTCCTTTTCCGCAGCCGTTTTGGCTTAATAGATCTCTGCAGGGCGCGTTGCTTCAGACCCCTGGCCCGACCATCGCTAGTTCATGCCGCGAAGCTGGGCCACGCCGACTCTTGCTCCAGAACCCGACGCCCGCGCGTGGGAAGATGCATCGGTTGATTCGGATTCGCCGTGGGAAGAAGCATCGGTTGATTCTGAATTGTTGGCTCACGGTGACATCGATGGCGCGTCAGACGGCGAGTTTTCGCAGTCGGACGCCGAGGATGCTCGCGCGACACCAGGCCAAGAGTTCATTGATTATATGATTTGTCTGCTCCTCAGTCGGTCTATCAATGCAAAGAAATTCTGCACGGTCATGTACTACGCATCGCGCGCTGGCATTGCGGATGCCGACGCATGCAGCGTGGACCCACACGCCCCGTCTGGGCATTTTTCCAGGCCTGTCAAACGAAAGCTGCCAGCATATGCTCCAGACAGAACAAAAAAGCTTTACAGATTCACCGCCCCGTCTTACTCCAAGGCCAGGCTGGGGCGCGATGAACACACATTCACTTGCATGGTGCCACGCGAGCTGGTTGCAGAGAGTTTGGAAGATGACCCAAGTATCATTGCTGACGTTCAAGATGCGATCGACTCGATGGAACTGCCACCGTGTTTCTTCGAGAACCCAGTTGTCCAAGAACATCTGGGGCCAGACTCGCCAATCATACCGCTGGGGTTGTTCACTGATGGTGTCCCGTACAGCCAAACCGACACAGCAGTCGGTTTTTGGTTAGTGAACATGGTCACGCAATCTCGAGTGTTATTCGCGTTAGTACGCAAGAAGCTTGCGTGTCATTGCGGCTGCAGGGGCTGGTGCACATATTTCAATATTATTTCTTTCATAGCATGGAGCCCACGCAGCTTGTGTAAAGGGTCCTTCCCAATTGAGCGCCACGACGGATCGGAATTTCAAGATGACGATTCATACAGGAAGATGTTGGCTGGCAAATTGATGCGCGCAAGGTGTGCTCATCTATAACAAGGCCGACTGGGCTGAATTATCAACGACGTTTGGGTGGCCCTCATGGGGCGACAGTTTGAGGCCGTGCTTCCAATGCAATGGGTTTGGCGACAACTTGTATCTCGATGTTGGCTGGAGTTTAACTGGGTCTCCTTTCAGAGAGAACGTTGTCGGTGATTACGATTGGGCCTGTCAGATGTGCGAGCATGTTGTTGTTCTATCGCATGACACGCACAAGGCCCTGTGCGACGTGTTGTTCAACGACAAAAGATCTGGAAGCAGTTCGTCAAAGGGTCTAGCCCTTAAGGTTGCTTTGCCCGCCCTCGGTCTCCAGCAGGGGGACAGGGTGGAGCCAACAAAGTGGGTGCCAGATGTGTCAGCAATATTCAAAATCACGCAGCTTCCATGCCCAATTTTTATTTGGAGACCGTCTGCTGAAACAATTGCTCGGCATAGAAACCCAATACATGATGTCGAATTTGGCGTCGACACGTGCACGCATACTTGCATCGATTCGCTTCACGCGCTATACCCCGGCTGCATGAAGGATCTGTGTAGGGAGCTCGCGTGGGCAACGGTTGACGCTGGCCTGTGGGGCACGGCAGGGACAGTGGAGCACAATCTCGAGGTCGCTGCCATTGCGATGAAGCACGAACTTCATGGGTTCTACACCGAATGGAAAGAAACAGGTTTGAATTCGACTCTGACGGAAATCCACGCCATGAGTGCCAAGTTGTTTGGCACAAATTCAGACAGGAAGTTGAGGACGAAAGGCGCTGAAACATGGGGCTTCCTGTTATTTCTAGTCCACATGTTCAACCGTCGTTGGAAGATTCAAGGCCGCTTGCAGCGCGAATCGGTTCGACTTTTCGAGGCCGCGGAATGCATGATCAAACTGTGCTACCGCATGGATAATATCGGCTGGAAATTCTGTGACTCCGACATAGATGAGTGCTTGGAACACTGGAAACGGTTTTGTTCTCTCACCCGTCATTGTGAGCGATTGCTTACGCCAAAGCGCCACATCCTGTGGCACATGCTTCAGCGGGCTGCGTTCTTGGGGAAGCCACGGTTCTACGCAAATTGGACAGACGAGGGACTCAATAGAGTTTTGAAAGGTGCATGTCGCGAGCAGTCCCAGGTGACGTTCGAGGAGTGCGTGTTACTGTCGATGCCTTTCCTTGTGTAAAAAGTAACCCCACAAACATCACGCAAAACACGCATAACAACAATTTGCTATTTGCGTGGGAAGAGGTGTCGGACAAATTAGCACACATGTAAACAGATCCCCACCGTCTCTTCCTCCCCCATCAGCCTCCTCCCCCTTCCGAGTAACCGTGCAAATCAGCAAAGTCGAGATCCGAGGAAATAGGAAACCAGCAAAGTCGAGATCCGAGGAACAGGAAAACCAGCAGAGTCGAGATCGAGGAACCAGGGGAACCAGCAAAGTCGAGATCCGAGGAACCAGGAAAACCAGCGACGTCGAGATCCGATGAAGCAAGACAACCAGTGAAAACGAAATCAGAGAAACCAGGGCAATCGATCGAGCCGAAATCCGAGAAAGGACCAAGAGGGGCCGAAGGAGCAGGAGGAGCAGCATAAGCAGGAGGAGCAGGTGGAGGAGGGGCTGGGCGAACAGGGGGAACAGGCGGAGGAGGAGGAGGACGGGGAGGAGGAGGATGGGGGAAGAGGAGGGGGGGAGGGGGGAGGGGGGCGGGGAAGGATGAGGAGGGGGAGGCGGAGGAGAAGGAAGAGGGGGAGGAGGGAGGGGTGGCCAGGGGGAGGAGGAGCAGGAGGAGGATGAGGAGGAAAGGGAAGCGGATGAGGGGAGGAGGGGGAGGAGGAGAGGGGCTTTGAGGATGAGAAACAACAATGGAACATGTTGCGGATAAAAGGAGGGAGAAGAGGAAGAGGAGCGGGCGAGCGGCGAGCGCGCGGCCGCCCGCTTGGACGTCAAGGTCAAGGCGCCACCCGCGGCCGCGGGGCAGGGGGAGGAGGAGGAGCGGGGGGGGCATTCCTCCCCCTCCCCCTCCTCCTCCTTCCTCCTCCTCCTCCTCCTCCTCCTCCTCCGCCGCCGCTGCCTCCTCTTCCTTATCCTCTTCCTCCGTCGCCATTTTGGCTCAAACCATTTGTTGGGTAACGCCTGGGGCGAGTGCTCAACGGCACTGAGCGCGGAAAACCCGAACGATACACTCATAAAGCGTCTGCGCGCTCCAACAAACACAACTTCAACGTACATCTTGGAACCCATAACTGTACGTAAAATATCACGTACAAAAACTGTCCGTAACGGACAGTTTTTTGTACGTGATGGACCACAGGGCAGGGACCGACCGTCCCGGCATTCCTATAGTCCTGCATGCAACGACATGTTCTTAGACCCAAAAAATGTTCGAATAACCATGACAATGTTCTTAGTACATAAACCCGAAATGATAAATCAAGACAGTCCCAGCTAGAAATGCTCTAAGAACATGTCGTGGAAACCACAAAAGGTTCTTAGAACATTTTTCGGTAGGGCTATAGGCGAGCCAGGACGCTTCGCCACTGCTTGAGGCACCCAGCCTGCCACCACAATCGGCGGGAAACTGTCGCCGAATCTTTCAACTTCCGCTGGGACCCCTTTTGGAGCCAACTGGTGGCCAAAAGGGTCCTAAAGGACCCCTTCCGGATCGTTTTGCCCGCCATTTATGTATCCCCCCATTGCCACCGGCCCGGCTCAACCAAATTCCTCGGAGGTCCGCGCGACTCCTTGCCTTTTGGCCCAGATCTGCGATCGCGCTTCCAGACCGGCACCCTATCAAAACATGGCCCAGCAGGGCGGCCTGCCGTCGAGGAGGCTCCAGGGCCCCGCTAAAGGCCTCAAATTCCACAGACAGTTGGCCGCCTTGCCTCACTGCATGCTTAACTGGAGCCTCTCCTCCAGACAACTCGTCACGTATAAGAAAACACACACTGCAGACCGCGGGGATTTCTTGGATCGGCGCTGGGCCCTCCTCCGTGCACCCCTCCATTGGACCTGCTCTGAAGAATTTCAGACAACACCCTCAACCAAAATCTCCCCTGCAACTGCTTTCAAATCCACCGACCCTGTCGGCGTGTGGATGATTCGAGGCTGCCGAGTCTCAGCAACGTTGTAGTTGAGTCGAAGGGAAGCTCCTTCTCTTTGAACCCTTCCCCGCGCGGGGGGGGGGCGGTTTGGCGGCAAAGAAAAGCTGCATGACGCGGCAAAAATGGTCAAGGATGTCCCCCTTGTTTTCCTCAACCTCAGGAGCCCCCCCATGCTCGCCCTCCCCTGCCTCCGCCTCCTACGCCCGCCCCTCCTCGGCCTCGGGCTCCTCCTCTTCATCCCCTTCTCCGTCCCCCTCATTGCCATCATCCTCACGCTCCTACTCCTCATCCGACTTGTCCTGCCGCCGGCGTTCCACCCCACCCCTCAACGACATCATCATCGTCATCATCACCGACATCATCTGCGTCGTTTTTATCATCATCAACAGCCTCGTCATCACTTTCCTCTTCCGTCTCCTGCTGCTCCTGCTCGCCACGCTCTACCCACCGTTGCCCCTCCTCCTTGTCAGCCGTCCTTCTCCTGCAAATACGTCCCTGCTCGCCTCGCTGCCCCCCTCCCCCCCTCTGCTCTCCCCCCCTCCTCGTCTTCCCCTCCTCGTCCCTCTCGCCCATCTCCTCGTCCTCCTCCTCCCCCCTCGCACCTCCTCCTCTTCCTCCTCGCCCCTCCTGCTCCTTAGCGTCCTCCGCCACCTGCTCCTCAACATCCTCGTCGTCCTCGTCGTCACCGTCTTCAGGGTCGGCGGCACGGGCCGCAAAACCTTCGCAATATTTGATGGCGATGTCGAGTGGCACTGGGTACGGGTCGCCCTTCTCGTAGGGCATGTTCGCAAAGCAGCGATTGGATATATATATATATATATATATATCATGCGAACTACTGCGCAAGTCTGCCCAAGCCTTGAGACAAATTGGTCAAGGATGCGATGTGCAGCTGAGGCGTGGCCACACTCAGCCTACGAATTGAGGTTTCGACATGCTCGCTTCCAGAGACGCTAACTCTACAGTGCTCTTTTTGCTGGAAGAATATACAGTGCTTCTGCCGCTGGAAGAAAGCTGGAGTTAACAAATCCTCCGGTCGGGAACCATTTGGTCCAGATCTCCCGGCGTTTACATTCTCCATGGGAGGGCCCCGAAGAGATCTTAAAAGGTTACTCGCGGACAACTATCCCCCCTTATAGGATAAATCCCCCGCGAGAATGAAGACACACTGGAATTACCTGAATTGGATCTGGCGCCCCGGAGGCACGTGCTGGGATTTGCGCGTGCCAATGAAAACCACTAACCCCATCTGCGATTCGAAACTTCCCATCGTTTCTGGATGGGCTGGTGGGGAAATGGCCAGGAGGGGGGGCGGGGGGGCAGTGCCGTGGAGAGGGCCGTACAGGAAAAGGGGTCGCTGGGTCTTCACCAGGACCAACAAGTCTGCCCAGGGAGTTGCCTTGACGGCCCCAGGCAAGGCTGAATCGGTCGAATCGCGGGATTGCATCGGATCGGAAACAGAGCGGATCGCCAACGGCCAGCTCCCGCTGGCCCTGGCCGACGACGGTGGCTCGGACCGAATCGGATCGAGTCGGAAACGCGGCCACAGCTGGCATTAGGTCGGGCCTGTCCCCCTACAGGCCGATTTTCGAGGATACACTGAAGATGACCAAAACATGCTCAAACGTGGTCAAACAATACTAAAAAACAGTCCCCAAACTGTTGTTTGACTATTTCGAATATTCCTCCTGTGCGGGAACATGCCCGACTTACAGCTAGTAGCAGCTAGCAAAGCGAAGCGCATCGAACCCGAGCGTGGGCGACCCTGCCAGGTCCTGTGAGAGAGGCCCCGAGCGGCGAGAGGAGCCGGGGCCAATGCCCACCTGGAGCCCACTTCCTCGTTCGGCCAGGCAACTGGCCCTTGGGGGGGGGGCCAGGTTGCGCTGCAAGACCAAAGGGGGGTGGCGGACGAAGAGAGCCCGAAGACCACGACCGCGACCGCGACCATGATGACGACGACGACAACAACGACGCCGACCACGACAACAACGATGACGACCATGATTGCGACCAGGACGACGACGACAACCACCACCACCACCACCACCAGAACGACGACCCGACGAGGACATCAGGACGAGATGGTCCTACGACAACGACAGAAGACAACCGCCCGTGTCTGTCGCAGAAGGCGCATGAACTGCCCATCGAGTCTAAAACTAACGGCCTCGAACCTCAGATGGCAAAGACCACCACTACCACCACGAGGACGTCAGCGCCGACGGACTCCAGATCTCGAAAGGTCTCCAAAGTCTCTGGAGGTCCTCTGAAGACTCCAGACAGAGCCAATAACCAGCGAAAGAGAAGCCTAGAACCTCGCACCTCGACATTGGCAGTCTCTCGAGGTCTCCTTAAGCCTCCGGATGCCTCCAGAAAGCCCCAGATATAACAAAACTCACACAACTTGGAAACTGGATCGGCGATGACAACGGGCGGCAACGGAAGCGGCTGCGACGACGGGGGGCGCGACGACCGCGACGACGGCGACGGCGACGACGACGGCGCCTACCACGGCGACGACGACGACGACGGCGGTGGCGACGGCAGTGACGACGGCGGCAGTGACGACGACGGCGGCGACGGCGACGATGACGACAACGACCTTGGCCGCGACGCGTCGGGCCTGCCACCACGCTGCCAGGGGCGCGGCAAGAATCGAACCCGAGCCTGCGCAGCCGCGCCGGGGGGGGGTGAGGACCGACGAGCTCATTGACCTCCTCGAGTTTGTACGATCAGTGTTCTCGATCGGTGTTCTCAGATTTTCTTTGGGGGGGGGCGTCGCTGCAGATTGCTAGGCCGTGCTCGCGAGCACGCGCGCGCGAAACCCCCACAACTTCGATGCGCTCCCAGAGTGGCGCAAGCGCGGCATGTCTGCATCTCGATGATGAGTGGCATGTTCTCGCCGAGTCGGCAACGACTATGACTTGCAGGAGCAGTGAACACCCAGAGCCGCTTCGACCCGCTGGGCTCCAGGGAGCCCACGAAAGTGGCGGCAGTTTCTCAGATCGCAGTCCCCCCGGGGAACGGCGAGGACGGTGAGGTCTCGTGGTGATCTGCGTATGACGTACCTCCGCTGGCCCTCCCAGGAGCTCGCGAAAGTGGCGACATGTTCGCAGATCGCGGCCCCACAGGGGGCGGCGAGGTCTCGCGGTGATCTGGTAGAAGGTACCTCCGCTGGGCCCCCCGGGAGCCCACGAAAGTGGCGACGGTTTCGCAGATCGCAGCCCTCCAGGGGACGTCGAGGTCACGAGGTCACGAGGTAGGGAGGGGAAGAAAGAGGATGAGGAGGAGGACCAGTGTAAACCCAAGTGTCATCCACGATTTTGGAATAAACCAATAACCCACCACTCCAAGCTCCCTCTTCATAGGCCCTTGCAACGGTTCATTTCCATTGGGGAACTGTCTCGTTGGAAAACAATCGTTTGAAGACCCACAAGCATGGCAAAACACTGTTATCGGGAGATCAACGCCACGGGTCAACCTGACTGCTGCGTCTTGACGATCCTGAATCGTGCCAGAACGCCATGTTTGGGACTTCAGCGCCGCGAATCAACCAAACTGCTGCACCCGCATAATCCCAAATCCTTACAATACGCCATTTCTGGTACGTTGATCACGGGATTATGTGAAACTCTTGCAACCTTTATCAACGAATGCGCGCGACGCTGGGGCGAGAGTCACATGTTAAAAACCACCCGCCCTCAATCCGTGAACTCTTGCAAAATTATACAACGAACGTGCGCGGCGCTACGGCGAAGGCCACATTTTGAAAACGGCCCGCCCTCAATCCGTGAAACTCTTGCGAATTGTATCAACGAATGTGCGCGGCGCTATTTCGATAACCACATTCTGAACAACACCCGCCCTCAATCCGTGAAGCCTCCCAAACGTTCTAAAACGAATGTGCGCGGCGCCACGGAGAGAGCCACATGCTGGAACCCCCCCGCCCTGAATCCGTGGAGCTCCTGCAATTTGTTTAAACGAGTGTGCGCGGCGCTAAGGCGAACGCCACATTTTGAAAACCACCCGCCCTCCATCTTTGAGACGGTTGCCACTTCTGAGGTTCAGAGTCGTACGTGGTGGCGAAACGCCTGGCCCGCCCTAAAAACTGGCATCGGGGTGCGACACGGGGGAAATTACTTATAAGGAAAAGGGAAGGAGAGGTGGAGACCACAGTGCTCTATTCGAAGCGAG
The DNA here is from genome assembly GCA_963575745.1 of Prorocentrum cordatum. Classification (NCBI taxonomy): domain Eukaryota; class Dinophyceae; order Prorocentrales; family Prorocentraceae; genus Prorocentrum; species Prorocentrum cordatum. The sequence continues at coordinate 925,494 of CAUYUJ010015482.1, read as the reverse complement.
AACCCAACCAAAGGAGGGTTGGGAAAAAACGAAGGAGGAAAATGGAGGGAGGGAGGAGGAGTGAGTGAGTGAGTGAGTGATTGAGTGAATGATGGAGACCACGGTGCTCTATTCAAGACGAAAACCCAACCAAGGGAGGGTTGGTAAAGATAGTGAAAATCAGCGACGTTGGCCTGTTCGGGCGCTGCCGGGACGCCTCTCAGAGCTCTCGTGGGGCCTCTTGGAGGCCTCCTGAAGCCTGGAGGGCCGTCGGAAGTCTGTCTTAGGCTGCTTGGGAGCGTCTTGGGTCGTCTTTTTGGTTCTGGGGGCTCCTTGGGGGCGTCTTGGGCCGTCCTGTGGCGTTTTGGGGCCTCCCTGGGAGGCCCAGGGGCGCGGTACCGGGAGTTGCCCCCAAATGTCACGGAGGTGGGGGACGCTATATACACATTTACACATACATGTACATATAACATACAGCGCACACACACACACAGCGCACACACACACACATGTATCCCGTCGTGCTGCGATCACGACGTGAAAGGCATGGGTCGCCAACCACCGCGTCTTACTCCGTGCGCGCCGCTTCCGTGACAACGGGGTAGCCGGGCGGCGCCGGCCGCCGTGCGCGGCCTGCTCACGAACTCCCCCAACCATGCCGCCGCGCCAGCGTCCCGCGCGGCCTCCTTGGGGGGGGGGGAGGGGGCGGCGCCCAGAGGGCGGACCGGGAGCGGCCTCCCGAGGTTCTCATTAGGGTCGGGCTCGACGGGGTCTGTCGCGCTGGAGCACTATCGAGGGCAGCTGTGCTTGCGTTTAGCGCTTCGCGAACCACTCCACGCCCTCGTGCTACCCCCATGGGGAAGAAGAAAAGGTCGAGGAGGATGGAGATGAGGAGTCGCGAGTCTCGAGCCGCGAACAACTTCGCTTCCTCACGACGCCCTCTACTACCCCGATGCAACCGCACCCTTCGAATCAACCGTCACGACTGTGCTCGTCTTGGAAGTCGGAAAGGGGCCCTTGCCAGGCCCCGGGGCTGGTAAAAAAACTGCCTGGAATGAAACACGGGCCCTGGGGACGGGGTCTGGACTTCCAGGAACCGCGTATGAAAACGAATCCAGATGTCCATGCCTGGGGAGGAACCGCGTCGCGTGGTAGGAACAAGGGAAGACGACACCACCAACAACATCAGCACAAGGCGACGGGGAGGGCCCTCCTGGTGGTGTGGTCCCCCCTTCTCGCTCGAACAATCTCCCATTCCCAGCTCGGGGAGGCAACGTGGACCCCCTCGCTGCAGTGGTGTCGCATCACCTTCCTCCGAGCGTGGGTGGAGGAGAGAATCCGAGGCGGGGAACACACAAAACCACCGCCTCGGGGATCCATCTTCGGGGCCTTCGGCGGGCGGTGGAGATGGACATCTATTGCATCCCCTCTCAAGGCTCGAGTATTTCAATATCTGCGGACTGCCGAGGTATCCGAAAAGTCGACTCCAAGGCGGCGATTATGGATGAACCCCCGCCTCGGAGAAGAGGCCTCTCCAGTTTGCGGGGGTGGGGGGAGGAGGAGGAGGAGGAGGAGGAGGAGGAGGAGGAGGAGGAGGAGGAGGAGGCGGAGGAGCGGGAGGAGGAGGAACCTTCCACAAGCAGTGCCCTCCTCCATTGGGCCCGCCACCCTGTCGCTGTCCCTGTCAACCGCCGCCTCCGACGCCGACGAACCGTCGCTGCCGCCGCCCACGCGTGCACGGCCGCCTCCCCGCCATGGCCGCCCCCGCCAGCGCGCCGGAGGGACCGCCAGGGGAGCCCCTGCGCCGAATCGAAGAAATCCGCTCGGGCGTCCAACATTTTCCAGATTTCAGGAAAACTATAAAAAATATTCAACAATGGTCAGAAACAATAGAAAAATCGTCCCCAGAACATTTTTTTACCATTTTGGGGGACTCCTCCTGAAGAGGGACATGCCCGACTTGAGGCCAGAGCCCTGGACCCCACCCTTCTGCGGCATGTATCTCGAGCCGGATCGACCTGCCCCCCCCTATACTTGACTCCGTGGGGGCTTCGAAGGGACCAACAAGTTCGGGCCCACCTGGGTTCCCCTCCTTTTCTGGGAAACTGGGTCCTTTTCTGGGAAGCTTTGGGAATGTTCCCCGGATTCCCCTGGGAGTGTATCACCGGCTCGACTTCGCCGCCGCTAATCTGCGCGGACCTCCGTGTTGTTTGGGCAAGCCCAAAAGTACCGACACTTCTGCTCCACGGACCTCTCCCTGGGTGCCTTCTGACCGCAATTTCGAGGCGAATCCGGCGGTGGCGGCGAGGTTCTCCGAGGAGGCCCCAAGAAGCGAGAACGACGGAGGGGCAGCGGGTTCGTGCGCACGCTGCCCGGGCAGCGGGGGGCGAGGAGGCACTCGCGCATCTTTGGCAAGAACCACCGCACTCCATCGCAGCCTGGCTCGCGGCCACCACGCGGCATCGTGATGCCCTCTGAGGCTGCTTTCCGTGCTCATGTGCGCTTTTGCACTCACTGTCAGCTTCTCGAGGGCGGCCAAGAGGGGGGCGTCCAAGAGGGGGGGGGCGCAAATCATGGGCGGCGGCATGTGCGCGCCCAAGGGGGGGGTCCAGGGACGTAATGAAAAAGCATGAGGCACCATGAAATCTCGGGAATTACCATGGCCCACGCCATGATCTGCCCCCCTCCCCTGGTCATCACCCCCCTCTTTGCCGCCCCTGAGCTTCCCGCTCGGACCAAAAATTCTACGGACCCCCCACAAACATCTTTGGTCCCTAAAACAAACTCTTTGGTCCCAGCAAACAATTTCTGGTCCCAAGCAATAGTAGGTCCCAGCAAAAATTCTTTGGTCCCAGCAAAAATCGTTGGTCCCACCAGAAATTCTTTGGTCCCAAACATTTATTTGGTCATCGCTTGGCTCTCTACGGCTGGGAGGCGGCCCGGTCGGCGGCGCGCGCGCCGCGCCGGCCTGCGGCGCGAGGCCGTCGGCGCCGGGCCGCAGCTCGTCCAGGCGCAGGACGGGGCCCAGGGGAGGTGGCCTCGGGGTGCAGGGGGCGAGCCCAGGGGGTGATGGTGGTGGCGATGATGAGAAAATGGAACTGGAGAAGGAGGAGGAGGAGGGGGAGGGGGAGGACGGGAAAGAGGGGGAGGAGAGGGAGGACAACGAGGATGAGGACGAGGATGAGAATGAGGATGACGGTGTTGTTGATGATGATGGTGATGACGATGATCATGATGATGATAATGGTGATGATGACGATGAGCAAGATGATGATGATGATGATGATGATGATGATGATGAGTTGATGATGATAATGATGACGATGATCAAGATGATGACGACGATGATGGCGAAGATGATGATGCTGATGATAGTGATGACAATGATGTTGATGATAATGTTAATGTTGATGATGATGCTGAGGATACTGAGTATGACGATGACGATGGTGATGATGACGTGTATGCTGAGGATGATGATACTGATGACGTTGATGATGATGCTGATGATGAATGACAGCGCAGACAGAGACGAAGGCGATGACAATGATGATGATTGAGGATGGTGGTGGTAATGCTGATGGTGGTGATGAGGGTGATGATGACGACAATAATGATGATGATGATGATGATGATGATGATGATTATGATGATGATGATAATGATGATGATGATGATGATGATGATGATGGGTGATGATGATACTGATGACGATGGTGATGATGATGATGATGATAGTGGTGGCGGTGATGATGATGTTGGTGGTGGTGGTAATGATGATGATGATGATGATGATGATGAGGATTATGATGATGATGATGATGAAGGGTAGGATCAGGAAGGTGACGATGACGAGGACGATAACGATGCTGATGATGAAGATGATGATGCTGATGATGATGTTGATGATGATGCTCGTAGTGATGGTGACGACGACAACGATGATGGATCGGTTGGTTCAAAACGGGCATCGGGAATATTCTACCGTATTGGGAGCACGGGACGGGTGCAGAGATGCAGCAAACAACATCGCCGTGGAGCGAACGGACGGTTGACAAAGCAAGGAGCGTGCGCCAGACCTTGGAGACATGTCTCAGCGTCCCGCCCACAGGCCAATCAGCGTGCGGGCGGTGAAGGGGTTGAGAAGGATGAGGCAACCGATGGTGAAGGACTGGTTGGTGAAGATATGGCGGTGATGCTGCTGATGCTGATGGCGAAGATGATAAAACTGGTGCTGATGATGGTGATGCTGATGATGATGATGCTGCTGATGATGATGCTGATGCGGGTGATGATGATGCGGATGACGATTGTGATAATGATGATGATGATGATGATGACGATGATTGTTGATCATGATGATGATGATGCTGATGATGATGCTGATGCGGGTGATGATGATGCGGATGACGATTGTGATAATGATGATGATGATGATGACGATGATTGTTGATCATGATGATGATGATGATGATGATGCAGATGGCTATTGTATACATTTCTCGAGTTGTGCGTGTCATCCTTGCGCAGGGGACATGCACATCATCTCTGTATCGACTCAACTTAAACGGATGATAGCAGAAGGGAATACATGATGATGATGCTGATTATGATAATGACGATGATGGTGATGATGATGATGATGATGATGACTCTGTCACATGCTAGTTCTTGGGGGACTGTCTGAGCGCAGCTCAATGACAGTAGACATCTGAGACGTGGGTGACCTTACGGACGTGTTGGCTGGCCAGCACGGTGCTGGTGGTGGTGGTAATGATCCCCCTTCTGCGGACGACGCACTCGGCGCACAGCCGCCGCAAGCGTGATGATGATGATGGTGATGATGATGATGATGATGACCACGACGACATCGACGACGACGACTTTGATTACTACTTTAACGAGGATGAGGAGGATAAGACGATGATGAGGATGAGGATGAGGAGGAGGATGAAGACGATGATGAGGATGAGGATGAGGATGAGGATGAGGATGAGGATGATGATGAGGATGCTGATGCTGATGCTGATGCTGATATTGATGCTGATGATGATGCTGATGCTGATGCTGATGCTGATGATGATGACGATGATGATGATGATGATGATGATGATGATGATGATGATGATGATGACCCGTACGATCGCGCGCTCTGCACAGCGGAGCACGGACACAAACGGGGGGGGCGCCTCGAGAACGGCGGGAAACACACCATGCCCAGGCACACGATCACCACGGCAGACAGATTCGACGACGGACGCCGCAGTTCGGCGCGAACGCGAGTGCCCCTCCCGCTGCCAGCCCCTCGGCCCCCAGTGCCGCCGCCCGAGGCATCGCCGCACGGCTGCGGGCCAGCTCGGGGTGCCGAGGCACCGACGGCCCCGACGACGCGAACTCGTCCTGCTGGCTCACCTCAAGCGGGGGCGACATGCGCGCTTGCTGCGGCCGCGAGCTCGCGCCAGGCGCTCGCGCCGCCGGGCGGCGCAGATGGCGCGCGGGCGTCGTGCCTCACGCTGCCACGCCGCAGGTCAGCGCGCCTGCATCGGCATTCTGGGGGCCATTTTGGGGGGGCCATCGGAGCCGTTTTGGCACTCTCATTGGGCCCACGTGGGCCTTCCTGGAGCCCTCCTGGGCATTGTGGACAAGCTCTTAGAACTTGTTTGGGCCGCCTGAGGGTGATCTGGGGCGGAACCATCTTGGATGCCGTTGGCACCGCAAGCGCGAAAAAGGCCACTTCCCGTCAACAACCATGGGAAATCAAACGGTTCCTTTCTCGGCACCCCACGGGGAACTTTCCTTCCTAGGGGGTCCAGGCCACAGTAGGAACGACTTGGGCTTCCTTGGACGCATCTTGGCCCATCCTAAGGCTAGCGTGGTCGTCGTCGGAAATCTGCGGTTCCACCCAGACGGTCCCAGGCAGAGGCCATAGACCCCTGCGGAAGCCCGACGGCGGCGAACGGCGGCGGCGCCGACGAGCGGCGAGGGCCCCAGCCGCTGCCTCCGCAGCTGGAGCACCAGAGTCATGGAGCTCCCGAGCGCGGCCTCGCTTCCGCGGGCCGCCGCTGCCGTCGCCGTCGTCGTCGTCGTCGTTCGTGGCCGTTCTTCGCCGTCCGTTCGCCACCGCTCGTCGTCGCCACCAGCGTCGCCAGCATCGTCGCCGCCGTCGTGGCAGACGAGGCCGCCGCCGTGGTCCTAACTACATCATTCGTCGTCGCCGTCGTGGATCGTCGTGATCCGTCGTCGGCGTCATCGCCGCAGCCGCTCGAGAATCGACGCTCGAAGCGTCGGGGTTTCTTGGGGCCACATCGGGCCTTTAGGCGCTCAAGACTGGTCCTGCCGAGGACTCCCGGGGGGGAGGGGCGTTCGAGGACGCCCTCGGAAAGACGGGGGCGACCACCGTCGCCGTCGTCGTCGGTGTCGCCATTCGAGGTCGGAGAATCGTAGTTCGAGGGCCGAGAGATGTTCGCAATTTTTTGGGGGGCCTGCTCTGGATGCTTTCGCCGCCATGTCTGGATTCCCCCTCATCCTGTCTCAGTGCGCACTTCCAGGACAGGCCCAAGACCAATGGGTCGTCGTTGTCGTCGCCGACACCGTCAATCGTCGGTCTTCGACTGTACGGCGTCGTCGTCGTCGCCGTCGACGTCGTCGTCGTCGGCGTTGTCATCGTCGTCATCGTGGTCGTCGTCGTGGCCGGTCGGTCGTAGTCATCATCCTTTCCTCCCCCTGTTCCTCCAACTTCTCCTTATCTCTGCCTCTTCTCATACATGCCGCCATCATGTTCGTCCGATGGTTCCTCCGCATCCTTCTCCTGTTCGTCCTCAAGCCCAAAACCCTGGAATGTCCTGGCTGCGTATACGCAGCTGGGTATTGGTTTGGACTCCGCGAACATCTGGTGCGACATCTTCTAGATCCACCGGGCATTCGTGGTCAAGAAGTTATGCTATGGCCGCAGCTGCGGCGGCGGCAAGTACCGAGAAGGCAGACAACGACACATGGCTGATGGATTTAGGCAACAGACCGAAACATGGGCGCTGCAAAAAAGAAAACAGTCAGGCAGACGGAGCAGGTTTGTCGGGCGACCGCCGCAGCGAATCCTAATTGGTGGAGGTGCTCTCGCACGCAAACAAACAAGCACGAAAACGAGCGCACCGGGCACAGGTGGTGCAGCATTTCACGGCCATCCTCGGCGAGCTCGTGCTCGCCAAAGCGGGCGACCTCCTCCTCCTCCCCCTGCAGGTACTGCAGGTACTGCAACAGGTCAACAAAGAGAACACAGCTGACCGACGGGCACTGGCCCAGAATATTAGCGACGAGTTATGAAATCCCCCAAGGTGGTGCCACTAACCTGTTGGGGAGAGTGAGTTCGGCACCAGATACTGTGTAGCTTGCGCTTGAGGAAGGCGCGCTTTGTCTTCGAATTGTCATTCGGGACACACGTCGACCTCAAGCTGATGGCTTTCTGAGCCCCAAACGAGCCGCACCTGGAGCAAACAACAATGGGGAAACCAGACCCCACCACGAAAGCAACATGGAGGGAATGCCCGAAGTGTCCAGGTTCTTTCAGCACTTATGAAATAGGGTGCCTCAGGCCGATATAGAACTTTTGGTGCGTGGTGACACAGTTCTAAGACGGCGACTGCAGCGCCACTGATCGATATGCCAGTACTGAACATGTGGCGATGTCTGGGTCCTACGGCCTCGACGTCTCGTGAATTCCCTATCAAGCACTCTAAACAAACCAGCTGGTGGGGGGCCAAATGGCAAAGATTTTGAACGTGGAACCAAAGGTATCGGAAAAAGCAAGGTCAAAACCATGTGACCTGGCACCCTGCTTAGCCAGCCAAGCCAGTCTGCATATCTATTAACAAGGATGTCTAGTCCCACCAGCCCTCTGGGCGTGAGTGGTTTAAAGAGCCCGCTCTGTTCTCAACCCCCTTCTTCCCCTTCGGGGAGGGGTTTACCCCTCCCCCTACCCCCTCCCCCTGGGCCTGGAGAGGTCCTTTCGCGGGTCGTTGGAGGGGTCTTTTTCGACTCCTGGGAGGGCTAAAATTCGACACCCCTCACGAGGATCGTGGCCCCGACGGGGGGGGGGGGAGAAAAATGCTCGCCCCATCTGTGATCGATCGCCCGAAAGATGGCCCCAAGATACCTCCCAGACCCCTCCCAAAGAGCCCCAAGAGGCCCCAAGAAGAGGCCTCCAAGAGGCCCCCAAGATGCCCCCAAGAGGCCCCCAAGAGGCCCCAAGAGGCTCCCCCGAGGCACCCAAGACGCTCCTGGAAGCCCCTGGGGCCGCCAAGAGGCCCCCAAGACGCCCCAAACGGCCTCCAAGAGGCTCCCAAGAGGCCCGAAGAGGCTCCGCCAAGGCACCCAAGACGCTCCTAGAAGCCCCTGGGGCCGCCAAGAGGCCCCCAAGACGCCCCAAAAGGCCTCCAAGAGGCTCCAAAAAGACATCCCAAGAGACTCCGCGATGCATCCAACAGGCCTCTGGCCCTTCTGCTCGTCCTCCCCTCCTCGTCCGCCTCCCCCTCTTCCTCCTCCCTCCTCCCCTCCCCCACCTCCTCCTCCGATTCCTCCTCCATCCTCCCCTCTTGGGATATGGCGGCATCCCCTGTCCTTCGTTTCTCCGTATGCTCCCACACTTCCCTGATCGAATCAAAGCAACTCCTCTGGGCATCATTGCTGAAAAGATGACCAACAAATCCCGACAGTCGGCACTCTTTGCTAAAGTGGCTGTTTTAGGATGGGCTGGTGGGGATTCGCGAAGCGTGAACAATTTGTCTCTCTCGCTCGTGGCCGAGACTTAGGCTCGGTGGGCCTTCGCCCGATGGAAGGAAACCCATACTCGAACGTCGAGAGTCGCAGCTACCTGGCGCCAAAAATAAACACCATCACGCTTAGCCGCACGGATGAGTCTGCCCACGGAGCAGCGCAGCGCAATCGAGCTTAGCCACATCGTGGATTATACTATTCTAATAGTGCGCTTCAAATCTCCCGCCGGTGATAGCAGGGGCCAACTTCAGAACATCAAAGGGCATACCCTTAAGGTCGCGGATGGAGGCGGGCCCCCAGACAGTCCACCCCATCCACTCGCGAAGGGCACGGGCAAAGGGCAAAGATAACATATCTTGGGCTTAGATCGAGAACGTGCTGCCGAGGCTGAGTTCGGCGATCCTATTGGTGCAAGGGCATCGGCTATTAGCACCCATATATATACTGACATGGTCAAGGAGATGGCGCGTGTTGGCTGGATTATGCATGGTGGACATGCACTTCCTACAGAGAAAGGTCGTGCATCAGGAGGCGTGTGCATTCCTTATTCGCTCGCATGTGGGTAGTGGGTCACCAGACGAAGGATGTCCCCATCCAGGGCGCGCTGCCATATGTTTCATTCGATATGCAGAAGCTCGGGGTCATCGTGATCGGCACGGTGCACACTTTCGTGGGCGAGGGTCTCACGCCGCGACATTTGAAGCGCACGCGTCGCCTTGGCACCGCTGTCTTGGCGCACGAGACCACGCGCGTGATTGGCGGCGATTGGAATGACCCACCACGCGCGATCGGGGAGGCGATTCCATTGCACATGATTGATGGCATTGCACGGCGCGACGTCACGCATCCATCGTTTGTTCTTGACGAGCACGAGTCTACTACCGATTACTACTGCTATCAAAAAGTCGCTTGATCCGATGGTTGCGCATGCCGGGGCCCTTCTGGACGCGCCCGCGGGCCCTCGCAGACCCGTCCAACTCCTCTTCAAAGCGCGATCGGGCGAGGAGAAGACCAGAGTGGCTACGCAGTGCCGGGCGCCCCCGACGAAGCGCTGAGTAGGGGCCCCATACTTCCAGATCTTAGTCAACATAAGTCAGATGCTTTGTTGGATTTGTTTCGTGCGAGGTCGGCGGCTGCCAGAGCCAGTGCGCTCTCCGAGGCGACCAGCTGGCGAAGGGCATTCGTGCCCTAAATGCCGCTTCATTTCAAACTTGTACGTGCGCTCAAGAAGTTAGATAAGAAGAGCCCCTTCAACGAGGCCTGGGAGAAAGGCGCGAAGTTTTGGAATTTTCTATTGCAGGCAACCGGGAACACCAAGTACATGGATTATGCACCGGGTTTAGAGTGGCTGGAGTTGTTTTTTTTTTTTTTTGTTTTCCTCCTGGGGGAGACGCCCGGAGCAGCAGCGCGACGCGGGGCAGCGCGCGCCCACGGACACTCGTGGCACCGAATTAAGGGAGGAGGAGGAGGAGGAGGAGGAGGAGGAGGAGGAGGAGGAGGAGGGCCCACACCAACCTACGGCGAGGCGGTTTGGCCTAGCCTTGCCAGGACGCGCGCCTTCAGGGCAGCCAGCCGTTCGGCAGCAGGCGGCGCTGAGGAAGGCCGCAACGCCGCCGCGCGCGCCTCGCAGATCGCCTGCGTGGCCGCCGCGTCGGCAGTAGCCCGGGCCGCCGAAGCGGCGCGCGACGCGGCGGCGTGCGCCCTGCACCGGGCCCCGCGCGCCGACGGGCTCGGGCCCCGCCTCGCAGGCCAGGGGGCGGCAGGGGGCGGCGCCTCCGGCACTGCTGCCGCCACTGGAGCCGCTGGCTCCCGCGGCGCTCGGGCGCGAGCGCGGGCTGGCGCTCTCGGCCGCCGCATGGCCGCGGCGTCGCGCTCGAGCACGCGCCGGGGGCGGCCGTCCGGCCCGAGCTCGACCCTCTCGTGGTGGTTCGCCGCGAAAGTGACAGCCCCGAGGACAGCGGCCTCGTGCGAGACCAATTTCTCCGCGACCAGGAGAAGGCGCTGGGCCGCAACGCACGGCAGCGGGCAGCCGGCTGCCGCCTTGGCCACAGCATCGGCCAGCCGGTTGGCCCGCCAGTCCACCGCCGTGACCGCGACGCCATCAGATCGCGGAGCCGTGCCGATCACGGCGGTCGTGCCGTGTGCCGGCATCCACGTGAGCTTGCCCGAAGTCACCAGCACTGCCACGTCGCCATCAAGGACGGTGGAAATGCGCGACCAAACCTGGGCCAGCATTCCGGATGGCTTGGTGGCGTGCACCGTGCCAGCTGCGGCCGCTGACAGGATCGAGCGGCAATCCGTGCGGATGGACGGCGGCACGATGGCGATGGACAGCACCAGGAGGACGGCCCATAGCTCGGCGGCTGCAGCGGTGCGAATCCACGGCGGAGGCACAGCGCTGCCATACGCAACCAGGTCCCCGCCGGCCGACACGACGAGAATTGCACATCCAGTGCGCCTCAACTCCCACCGCGGCCCAAACTTCATGGACCCGTCCGTGTACCAGCAGAGGTCTGTGCGGCTCGCGTCTGGCGGGCCAGGATGCCACCGGACGGCAACCTCTACCTGCGGCACTGGACGCGGCAGCCGGAGAGCGAGCAAGCCTCGAGTCCGAAGCAGGTCCAAACGGGCCGCCGGGAGCGATAAGACCAGGCGGTCGCACTCCTCGGGCGGGTTGGGCCATCCTTCGGGAGGCAGCGTGACCTCGCAGGCACGGCGGTGGAGCAGAGTGCCGAGGGCAGCGCCGCAAAGCTGGCAGCGTCGATCAACAAAAGCGTCGGCGTTCGGCAGCTTCGCGATCCGGACCTGCGGCCACTGCCCGCCCGTTGCTGCGGATAAGAGCTGCGACCGACAGCGCCCCGTCCACTGCGGCACCGTGTGGCCAGGTTTCCCGCGTCCTTTGAGGAGCAGCCCAATCGGGCGGTCCACAAGCAGAGTGAGCATCTCGGTCTTGCTCCGGTGCACCCGCGTCGGGGTCCCCAGCGATGAGAGAAGGGAGCGTGGAAGCTACCCTTCGCGTGCGCCATCGGTCCACAGACCTGCGCACAGCAGCGGCGACCATCGCAGGGGACATGAGGATGAAGTCCACCGGCTCGCAGTTGTCGTCGTAGAAACACCTGGGGGACTCACGGGACCAACCGAGGCGCCAGGCAGTGGCGATAACGCCGGCCACGGGGCCTGTGACAGCAGACCACACCGACCGTCCCTGAGCTACCACATCCTGCAAACGATGCCGCGCGATGCCGAAGACGCTCTCGAGCTCCGAGGAGGGCGCCCAGTCCTGCCAGTAAGCCAGACCCCAGTGTCGTAACGGCGTCGCGTGCGCCGCGTACGCGGGGTCCAAAATACCGCCGCCAGCGTCCAGCACACGTTACGATGGGCACCCGGCGGCAGGGCCGCGCTCAGGGCAGCAACCCTCACGCGGTGCAGGTGCGCGTTGGACGCTCCGACAATGTCGATGCCGTAGAGCATGCCGGGGCTAGCCATGGCCCCCACCACGCGAGTCACGTCAATCCGCTGGCGGCGAAGGGCGTGGATCCGCGGTGTGCGCTGCTGGAAGGCCTTGAGCCGGGACTTGAGCACCCCGACAGACCGCCTCCGCCCGCCCGAAAAGGGCGTGCCATGTAGCTTCACGCTACGCTTCGGGACGAGAATCTGGCGCCGCATGCTGCGCGACAGCCAGACAGCAAGCCTCGGCTTCGATGCCACTGCAAAGGACTTGGTCGGCGACACAGTGAGCTTCAGGCACACCTCGAACATGTCCACGAAGAAATCCGTGCTGCGAGATACAGCGTCCACGGCCTCCGCGGAAGTGCCAGAAGCAGCAATGGTGAGGTCATCCACGTACAGGTACAAACGAAGCATCGGCCAACGTAGCGACGCGATGAGCATGGACTCGTGCAACAGCAACTGGAGTTCCATGGTGGCGAAGCCGGACCCGGCTGTGATGCCGCGGGTGGCGATGACCAAGACCGAAAACGCGCCCTCGACTCCGATGGCTCGCGCGAGCCGGTATGCCGCGAGGGACAGGCGCAGGGCGACAAGGTTGAAATCCAGGCGCACCGCGGCCGCCGCGATGAGGTAGTGCGGAATCCGCTCAAACGCCTTCACCAGATCAAGTAGGGAAGCGACGTGCTGCTGGGAAGACGCCGCCGCGGCCTCGGCAGCGAAAAACGCTGCCCAGGCGGCGCGCTGGGCGCCGCGGGGTCAGGGTCCAAAAACACAGGGGATTTGCCACATTTCTGAAATTCGGTGCCACCCCTCACGCAGATCCGCGGGGTCAGGGTCCAAAAACACAAGGGATTTGCTACATTTCTGAAATTCGGTGCCACCCCTCACGCAGATCCGCGGGGTCAGGGTCCAAAAACACACGGGATTTGCCACATTTCTGAAATTCGGTGCCACCCCTCACGCAGATCCGCGGGGTCAGGGTCCAAAAACACAGGGGATTTGCCACATTTCTGAAATTCGGTGCCACCCCTCACGCAGATCCGCGGGGTCAGGGTCCAAAAACATAGGGGATTTGCCACATTTCTGAAATTCGGCGCCACCCCTTACGCAGATCCGCGGGGTCAGGGTCCAAAAACACAGGGGATTTGCCACATTTCTGAAATTCGGTGCCACCCTTCACGCACATCCATCGCAAGGCGTGGTAACCCAAACTGCGAGAACTCCCTCGGCCCTTTAATCGCAAGGTGTGGTAACCAAGCCCGTAAACCATACACGTCTTACCAATCGCCAGGTGTGGTAACCCCTCTTGTGATCAGTTGGTTTTGCTGATTGCGAATCGGCTTCGCATGAAGTTTCGATACTGCTTCACGACAGCGCCAAGGCCTCATGACTTAGCTCTTCCATGGCCCATTCTCCGGGAGAGGGGGCCGGCGGCAGGGGGCGAAACCCTTACGGATTTGTCTTTCGGTGAAAGAGACTGTTGGCGACTTTTACCTCGTGGGGTTTCAAACTGGGCATTGCATTTTTTCCACAACTGCCGTATGTCCAGCCTTGGTGTGAATCGCCACAAGCTGTTCCATGCCGGTCTCGGCAAGCTGACCACCTCCACTGCTCTCAACGCTGAAGGGGGGCTCGGCGTTGGTATTGCCGAAACCTGTGCCTATCGCATTCTTCTGTCCCCAGACACCGCCCAAGGCTGGCTTAAAACCGATCAACCCATCGAGCCTGGCAATAGTTGCACCACACCCAATGCTTCCTGTTGCGGGCGCATCCACACTTGGACCATTTACAACCACCAGAAGGCGTAGGACCAGAAACAGAAACCATGGGCAACCCGTGTTGGTGTGGGAGGAAGACGTTGTAGTATAAGTGAAAAGTGGGGGCTGGTACCCCAATCCTTTACACGGGAAGCTGGTCGGGGCCGCGCGATCCCCTGTGCCAGAATACTCTCGGCCTCTGGGCCAATGCTACGGACTTAGCCAAAGTGGCAACGGACCGGACCCCCTCTCCCCCTCCCCCTCCTCCTCCTCCTCCTCAACGATCGACCACGGTCCTGCAGTCAAGACTCTATCGAGGCAGGGAAAGGGCAGGTCCCAGCAGCCACGAAGCTCAAGGAGGACCAGAGGAAGGACGACGCGGTGGACACAGCGAGGCTGCGCCGCCCACATCTTCACGTTCCTTGCGGGTACCGAGGCAGGCCAGAACAGAGAGGCGCTCAAGTACTGCTGGCAGGAGGCGATCATGAAGCTTGAGCTCGCGGACGTGGCCTCGCTGAAGGGGGCCTGGCGCTGCGGCCAGTGCCATTGGTGCCGCAGCCAAGCGAGGCGAGGGGTTGCAGGCGAGTGGACACGTGAATATCTTTTCATGGCCGACGCCGCATGTGATACCTCGGGGGTCACGGTGTGTACAACCACCACGCATGACATAAATTCTTCCGTACACGGGCCTCGCACATGCGAGGCACTACTGGGCTGGCTGGGACACGATTTTCAGATAGAGGACTGTGCCTGGTGAAGTTGGCTGGCCTCGGTGGTCCCTTGGCCTGAATTCTACTTCCTGTACTTTGGCATCCTTAGAGTTTTTCCTTAGAGTCGATTGGGCGTTAACTTGCGGATGGCTGTCTCTTTGGCCAGAGACCGGGCATGAGTTGAGCTGGTTGCTATCTTCTCTTGGGTGTGGACGTGTGCCTGCGATCGCCTGGCTCCTGCAGGCCTGTCAGATGCGGGTGTGTGAGCGCGGGCCCGGTGGTTGCCAAGTCCTCCTCTGACCATCGGCACTGCGGCTCAGGGCCAACGCGTCCAGGGCCGAGGAAGGAAGAGCCAAAGCGCCTCACAATTTTCAGGTTTCTCAAATAGTCGCAAGCAATCTCCCAGCGCGTAGGGGAATGGGACATGAGGCGCTTCGGCGCCTGCTGCCGCAGTCTCGCGCTCAAGTTCTACCTGCTACTGCACTGAACTACTGAGTCTCTCTGCAACATTTCGGAGAAGATTTCCACATCCTTCTCCCCACTCCGGTGGGGGGTGGCCCTTCGGGGTCTGCACCATCTTCGGATGTGTGCTAGTGAGTTCATTCAGCTCGCGGACATGGCTCACGAGATCAAGCACCTTCAAATTCGCGTCCAGCAGAGCAAAGATAAGGACAGGCATCAAAGACATGGATGGCACAATGAGGCGGCGGGCCCTATCGGCCAACGCCCAACTCAACAACGACTTAGATCGAATCCTATGCGCGTACTCGTCCGGCAGGTAGCGGAGATCACGATCGGAGAGGCGCCGATGGGGAGCCTTGGAAAGGGACGCGAGGGCGCTTTTGAACAAGCTCGAGGGCGGCTCGAACCCAGCGGGATGACAAGGATGGAGGCCATGTTTGGAGCGAAAGGCTGCGACATCTGATTTAAGACACGGATTGCGTCTAGAGAATATGCTCTGGCCTCCTTCACCTCCCCCCGCATGCGAAGCACCGGCTTGGACAGCCAAGGTGGAGTAGTCCCAGTAGCTAACAGCCAAGATCGGAGCAAGCCCTATGGGAGGTGGGCAAGGGAAGGGGGGAACATAACCCACTCGAGCATGTCTTTGACTTGTTGGCCGCCAGTCCCGCGCCCTGCCTTCCCCCCTGGAGAGTTCGCGGGGGCCGGCGGGGGCCAGTGTGGTGCGCCCACCACTGCTGGCGAATAACGCATTTTGCTCAAGCCATCTTGGCTCAAGTCGGGATTTGGTCAAGGGGATTGGGTCAAGGGCATTCAGGTCAACAATATCAGATCCGTCCTCACATCTTACACTTCGAGACCACATCGATGGCTTGGCCTGGTACCCCTGTGAGGCAACTGTTCAAACAGCACAGGGTCCACAGCCCACTTCATGAGATGGATGGGCTTGAGGACGACAGTGGAGTAAGGGGTTCAGGGACAAGAGGTTCTGGGCCATCAACGGGGGGGAACACCACGAGCGCAGTCACAGGAGCTGCCCTTGGACTTCAAGAAAAATACCAACAGGGGAACGATGCATTAACGTTGTCTTCTATGGCGCGTCTTCTGGAGGAACATTTGGCGCCAATACGCCAAGACATATCAGCCGTAAAGTTGCATGGAGCTTCTCGCGACGACCTTGACGGAGCTCTCCAACCGATCATACAAGACATGGAGGCCATTTCGTAACAAGTGGAGGAACTGGAAACGAAATCGGCCCAATACACTCCGCGCTCGGACGGCACGGAGATCACCTGGGGGGCAGTGCAAGACTTACTTTGAAGATCGGTGCTGAGACGATTCTGTCTACTACCCGTTCGGGGAACAACTTGGCAATTACGTGGTTGAGCGAGGAGTGGAAGAATTGGGGGTATCTCCACAACGACGGTGATTACAAGGCGCTGTGCGAAAAATGCCAGAAGTCTTTAGAGGCGATTGGGGACAAAGGCAAAGGATTAGGGAAACCATTGGCCAAATAGGGACAGCACCGGTCAAACCACGTTTCACCCCCTACCTTGACAGGGGATTTGCATGTGTACAACAAGAATGCGAGATTACGAACGAATGCGCAAATAGTTGAATTAATGGCTGAGTTGACAGATGTTGATTGGGATATCAAGATGTTCAGCGAGACAAGGGCCCTTTCAACAGAACTTACATTAGAAGATGGGCATACATTGTTTTCACATTTGGATGGTTATGCTGCTGCGGGTTTTGGCGTCTTGGTGCACGAGCGCCACGTCCAGAGTATTCGCAGGGTGGTTGCGGAGGCTGGCCGCATGATCAGATTAGACACCGCATTGGGGAAAGGTTCATACCCATTTATTTCAACGTATGTTCCTTATGCTGGTTTCTCTCTGGATGAGTTCACAGAGATCTACGACCAGCTCGATAACATGGTGCGCACGGCCCAGAGAAAAAAGAGGTCAAGTAATTATTAGCGGCGATTGGAATACTCAGTACGATATCGGCCCAACGGGGGCAAAGACTGAACGAGTTCGTAGCGTGCCATGGCTTTCAATTAGCAAACCTTCCACCAAATCTGAACTACGCAAACGCGTGGACTTTTCGATCGAGCCTTGGACACACAAGGTGCATTGATTTCATCTTAGTGCCTGGCTCCCTACACGTGGTGGACAGTAGAGCGGTTGATTTCTTAAGCTTGGGATCGGACCACAAGGCCGTACTTGCACACTTGTCAATGAGAATCCGTACCCGGAAGCGCCAACAGAAGCGGAACCATCGAGGTTGGCAACCACGTGATGATGCTGATTACGGTCACGATTTGGAAACATATTTGCACGATAGTCCGCCAAGTAATCTGTCCGACCTGGACGCGGGCATGGCCGCCGCTGCACCGGGGCAGGCCCAACAGCAGGAGGGAGCAAACTTGTTTCTGGAATCAGACTGCTTTCCAAGAGCTCTTGCGTCAACGTCGTGCTCTCCCATACGGGTCCGCAGCCAGACGGGACATGTCCAAACGTATTCGCAGGATTGTGCGCGCCGAGCTGCGGAGCAGAAAAGCAAAGCGCACCGAACAGATCCTCGGCGAGTTCTGCAATCTACAACGGCTTCCAGCAACAACGTTCTTCCCAGCCAGAAAACGAAAAAGGATGTAGTTCATGCGCAATGTTCTACTGAATCTTTGGCGGGCTTCTTGGAGAACATCTTCTCGTCTACAGCTGTGCCGCCGCCGGAAATGACCGACCGACGCGTGTTCACCAACATTCCCCAATTCACCAAGATGGAGCTGAAAAACAATCCGGGCTTTGAATAACAAGAAGGGCACCGAGACTGATGGCATCGTTGCGGAGATGTTCAAGCATGCTTCAGGCACGTTCATCGAGTGACAATTGTTTTTCTACAACCAGACTCTGTTGACTGGAGAATTGGAAGAGGCATGGAAAGACACGTTGGTCGCAATGCTCCCCAAATCCGGGGATTTGGCACAGCCGCAAGACTGGAGACCGATTGCCATGCTCAAGACAACTTACAAGATATTCTCCCGAATGCTGTACCATCGTCTGAGTGACGTCCTTGAGCAGGCGCAAGGGCCAGACCAGGTTGGCTTCAGGCCGAACCACTCGGTCGATGACGCGTTCTTGGTCTTTGAAATGGCATGCGGTAAATGCTTAGAGTGGCAGGTGCCGCTGCGGTTCGCCAATCTGGACCTACGCAAAGCTTTCGACTGGATCGAATACGGGCCTCTCTTTGACGCCCTCAAGCGCCAAGGAGTCGATGCAAATTACTCTGCATTATTGGCGAGGCTGCATTCTGGGCACATGGGCAGCGTGTCAGGCGCACAAGCTTTTCGCATCCAGCGGGGTGTAAAGCAAAGTGACGTCATCAGCCCGATGTTGTTCAACGCCGGGTTGGAGTTGGCAATGGAGAGATGGAAAACCCGCATAGTTCACGCCGGGTGATTCATCGGAGCGGACGATAAACTCACGAACATACGGTATGCCGATGACATCATGTTATACGCGACGCGGTCGGTCTTCATCTGAACCCAGAGAAGACAAATATTCTCACCACGGAGGAGGTGATGGAGAATTTGTTCATTGAGGTGGGCGAGCACATGCTCAAAGTCATGGGCGGCAATGATGTTTACAAATATTTGGGTAAACGTATACCGGCGAATTTGCATAATCGCAAGATGTCGAGTTGGGGCGCAGATTCCAACGAGCTTGGCACAAGTTTCACGAACACCGTCGGGTCCTCACAGACCATAACGTTTCTTTACGACTGCGGCTGAAGCTGTTCCAATCTGTCATTGCGCCGACACTATTGTTCGGATTATCGGCCACAGCTCTGACCAAGCATCAAATACAATCTTTGGACGTCCTTCGAAACAAGATGCTACGTTCGATTGTTGGTTGGAGGCGTTGCGAGGGCGAGGATTGGGCAGACACCATGAGACGAATGCGGAACAGGATTGCCCATGCAATGCATATTTTCCGATTGTAGAATGGAGCGGACTATTATGTCGCCGCTTGTTTAGATTTGCCTGCCGGATCTTCGGACAATGAATGGGCCCAGAAAGTCATATTGGGGAGCCCGCGCTATACACACAGGGCTACGAGGGCGCGCGGACGCCCTCTGACGAGATGGGAGGACCGCCTTCAAGGCTTTGCCCGTGATGTTTTGCATACTGTATCTCGCTGGTATGAAAGTGTATCTGAACGTGATGAAGACGCATTTGTCGAGTATTGCATTCACGCGTGAGGACCGCCCCCGCTCTTCTCCTCCTTCCCCCCCCCCTCCCCCTCGGAGGCACAACGTTTGCTCTCCGTTGCGCGCGTGTTTGTTCAGGCCATTGCGCTGTATCCTCGCCCGTTTACGGGCTAACCCATGTGGTTTGACCGGGCCTATGCCTGTCTGTCTGCTCCCGCGATGGAGGGTAGCCAGTCGGAGTCCAGCACTTCCTATCGCCCGAGGATATGGTTGCTAGCTCGCGTACTTGCTCTTAGTCCACATGCTGCTGCCGTTCCTCCTCCTCTCATCCTCCTCCTCCTCCTCCTCTCCTCCTCCTCCTCCTCCTCCTCCTCCTCCTCCTCCCATCCTCCGCTGTTTCATCCTCCTTCTCCCTCCTCCCTCCCATCCTTCTCCACTCTCTTCCACACCTACCCCTTCTCCCCCCTCTACCTACTCTTCCCCTATACTCCCCTCCTCGCCCCTCTTCCCCCCTACCCCTTCTCCCCCTCTCCTCCCCCTCCATCCTCCTCCGTACTCCTCCCCCCCTCCTCCCCCTCCTCCTCCTCCTCCTCCTCCTCCTCCTCCTCCTCCATACTCCTCCTCCATCCTCCTCCTCCTCCTGCTCGTCCAGGGGGGGAATGGAAGCAAGATGCGGGGGACGGAGGCGCACAGGAAACGGGCACGAGGAAATGGCGAGTGACTCCAGGGCAATCTGAGGGAGCTTCCCTCCCTCAGCCCTCCCCTCCCACCACTCCCCACCTCCATGCTCCCACGCCTCCTGCTCTCTTTCTCCTGCTCACATTCTCTTTTCCTCCGCCATCTCCTGCAATCGAGGTCCCTGAACCTCCCTGGCCTCTCTGGGGCCTCCGATATGCACAGCTGCTCTCCCCGGCAACTGACGACGTGAAAAAAACAAACGTCACGCACAAACAAAACCACGACTGGAACTCCCGACCAAACATCTGTCTCGCGGGACCTCTTGGGCCCGGTCGTTGTTACGAGGTGGTGGCATGAGGCGGGCCCGACACGGGGCAGCGAGGACCGCTGCGCGATCTCTCTGGGACGCCCAGACATCAAGGGACACCGACGCGGGCGCCGACGACGCCGGCAGCGGCGGCGCCGACGACGGCCGCCTCCGTGCGTCGTCAGCTCAGAATCAGCCCCCCGACCCATCCAGGGCGCCATCCTGGCCAACTCTTCGAGCCGCGCGCGCCCGACTATGGCGGCGAGGGCCTCGGAAACGACGACGCCGACGACCCCGCGACGGCGCTGGAGGATTCAAGTGCGATGAAAAGCGGGAGTGCTGTAAAAGACGCTCGTGCGATGAAATGATATACCGTTGTATCGTGTTTTGCAATGTCCTCCTCCTCCTCCTACTCCTACTCCTCCTCTTCCATTCCGTTCTCCTTGCCGATGTCTCCTCCCTGTCGCACCCCGAGGCAAATTGCTAGGGCGGGCCGGGCGTTTAGCCTGAGACTTCCTCACCATTTATGAATCTGAAACTTACAAAGGTGACAACAGTTTCACAGATGGAAAGCGGGTCGTCTCCAAAATGTGGCTCTCGCCTCAGCGCCGCGCACATTCGTTTTGAACATGTGCAAGAGTTTCGCGGATTGAGGGCCAGTCGTTTCCAAAATGTGGCTCTCGCCTCAGCTCCGCGCACATGTTTCTTAAACATTTGCAAGAGTTTCACGGATTGAGGGCGGGTGGTTTTCAAAATGTGGCTCTCGCCTCAGCGCCGCGCACACTCGTCTTAAACATATGCAAAGAGATTCACAGAGTGAGGGCGGTTCCTTTTCACAATGTGGCTCTCGCCTTAGCGCCGCGTGCATTCGTTTAAGCATTTGCAAGAGTTTCACGGATTCCCATGATCAACGTATCAAAAATGGTGTGTTGGAAGATTCAGGATTATGCGGGTGCAACAATTACATTGATTCGTGGTGTTCATATGAAAACATGTCGTTATGGCACAAATCCGGAACAAAAGGCAGCAGTCAGGTTGATACGAGGGGTTGAAATCCCGAGAACAATGTTTAGGCATGCTTCAGGATCTTCAAACGGTTGTCTTCCAACGAGGCAGTTCCCTCAATAGGAATGAACCGTTGTAGGGGCCTATGAAGAGGGAGCTTGGAGGACGGGTTAATTCCAACATCGTTGATGACTCTTGGGTTTACACTGCTCCTCCTCCTCCTCCTCCTTCTCCCAACGAGGGGGGAGGGGGAGGAGGGAGGAGGAGGAAACGAAGGGAGGAGGAGATGATGCAGGAGGAGGAGGAGGAGGGAAAGGACGTCTGCTCAAGGCGTGCATCGCGCTTTGTTGCATCGCATGTGCACGGGGCTCGCCCAGGGGCGCACCCTGGCCAGGATCCTTCGGGGGCGCGCAAACATGGATTAGCGATCCATGGATCTAGGCGCGCGGTCGCCAAACTCATGGATCGGAGAGGTGCCCTCACCAAAAAGCGGCCGGTGCCGCCTGAAAGTCCGCGATTCCCCATGGATTCCCCGCGATTCCCCATGGAAACGGGACCCGTCGCTAATCCACGCCCCCGTAATCCATGTTTGCGATCGCCTGAATCCTGAGGGGACTCGGGCGGCGGCGGCGGTGAGAGCGCCCCAGCCGGCGCAGGGCGGCCCGAAGGCCTCGACAGCCGACCCCCGCACGGCGGCGGCGGCGGCGAGGCCGCGGCGCCTTGCACGCCTCGAGCTCGGAGATAGGCGCGCCGTTGGCACGCAGGAGGCGGTCGCCCTCGGAGGGGCGTGGGGGGAGGGAGTCGGGCCTCCTCGTCCTCGCCGTCCACCTGTCGGTTCCCCCCCCCTTCGTCCTCGCCGTCCACCTCGTCTCCCCTCCTCCCTCGCGTCGTCGTCGTCCTTCGCCTTCACATCTTCCACCTCGTCGTCGTCGTCCTCCTCCTCCGTCTCATTGTCCTCCTCCTCCTCGTCGTCGTCCTCCTCCTCCTAGTCCCCCTTCCTCCTCGTGCTTTCTCCAGACCTCATCCTTCTCCGCCTACTCCTCCTCCTACCTCGCGTCCCTGCG
Organism: Prorocentrum cordatum; assembly: GCA_963575745.1. Classification (NCBI taxonomy): domain Eukaryota; class Dinophyceae; order Prorocentrales; family Prorocentraceae; genus Prorocentrum; species Prorocentrum cordatum. The sequence continues at coordinate 903,104 of CAUYUJ010015482.1, read as the reverse complement.
AAGGCCACACTAATTAAATCCTCGATGGCTTTGCTAAATTTGGATTTCCGCGGGTCGTTTCTGTTCCAGGTGGCCATCAGAAACTGATCTGGGGCGGAGCGCTGTACGATGGTGATGGGCGAGAGGCCTTTAGGGCCCAGGCCATGACGCCTTCCCCCGGCGGGGGGGACGAAATTGAGGATCGAGGTTCCTCCAGATCTGGGTGTCACTGCGCGGGAACATTATTACCCCTACCCCTGTCCAAGGATTTCTGTCGCCCGCCGCGGATAAGGTGTTGTTCCACTATGGTGGCGAAGCCGCTCCATTGACATTGCGGCCCACGCATGAAAATGCGATATCGTTTCGTCGGAGAGTCAATGCATTGGCGCGCGCGTTGAAACCAACTGGCCGACAAATGGGGCCAAAAGACTCCCTAAACTCCAGACGGTTACTGCACAAACGAAGAACGAACAATATTAGCACGCAAGCAAAATCAAACGGGAGGACATCAACCCGTGTGGCAACCTTTTCAGGGAAAATATATCGAGATGGAGACCTCCAAAATTGTCCAAATCCACCCTCAACGGATCGGCCCCAAACGGTTTGGGGATACTTTTGCGGACCCAGGAGGGACTGAACAATTTGCCCCTAACCAATGCACTCCTGGCCCCCGTGGGCCTGTGAACGCCCACGCGTCAAGACACGTCGCGCCCCCAGGAACTCTCTGACGAGGCAGAACAACATCACAAACCGTGTGCAAACAACTACCCTCGAACTCGTTCCACGTCGCCAGCCATTCCCGCAATCGAGCCCGGGCACAACCGCTTCTGCTCCGCGCGCCCCCGCAGAATGACGAGCCCCAACCCCCAAGCAACCCAACAATCAGTTCAGCGAGTCGCCCCCTCCACCAGCGAGGCGCGCCTGAGCATCGCCGCCAGAACGGCGGTAGGCCCCCGCTGGTGAATCCGCACGCTCCTGGGCGGCTTGGGGCCATCGGGACCCTCTAGCAAATCAGTGGGCGATCTGGGGGTCGGTGCGTCCCCCCAGTGCCTGTAACCTGCATCGTTGCCCCCGAGGGCCTCGCCTCACGATAAAACTGGGCCGCGGGAGACGGTTCGAAGCTTCAAGCCGTGGTGCGGCCTCTGGGGTGGCTCCTTGGGCGCTGCCGTGGCCACGGCCGGATCCCCTGGGACACTCTTGGCATGCTCACGGCGTGGGAGCCAGGCATCCGACGTCTTCAGAAGAACACGGTACGACCGACTCTTCTCACCGTTCGGGCCTGTGGAGGCAACGAGACGGTCGAACAACGGCATCCGGACGAGATGTCGGGGGAGCAATGTTTTGAACATTTTGAAAGTCAGGGGGTGTCCTATTCCTGCTCCTCCTACTCCTCCTCCTCCTCATCCGTCTCATCCTCCGTCTCCTCCTCATTCTCCTCAATCTACACCCCTTCCTGCAACTCCAGGAGAGAATCGAGGATCGAGAACAAGGATCGAGAACATTATATGTTCGAGAACGAGGATCGAGAATATCCTTCCCTTATATGTTCGAGGATCGAGAACCAGCGTTTCAACACGCCGTGGTGACGTTGGGGGCCGTTTGGACCTCCAGAAGCTTCCAATATGTTTCGAGGGCTCCTTGAGATCACGCGAGACCCCGTTAAGATTCCAAGCAAGCCTGCTCCTCCTCCTCCTGAACACCACCACCACCACCACCACCACCACCATCATCATCATCATCATCATCATCATCATCATCATCATCATCATCAGAATCAGCAGCAGCATCAGCATCAGCAGCACCAGCATCAGCATCATCATCATCACCATCACCATCATCAGCATCAGCATCATAATCAGCAGCAGCATCAGCATCATCAGCACCAGCACCAGCATCACCATCATCACCATCACCATCATCAGCATCATCAGCATCAGCATCATGATCATCACCATCATCATCACCACCATCATCACCATCCTCATCATCATCACCATCATCATCATCATCATCATCACCATCATCATCATACTCATCATAACCATCATCATAATCATCATCACCATCGTCGTCATCATCCTCATCGTCATCCTCAATATCATCATCATCACCATCATCGTCGTCATCATCATCATCATCACCAGCAGCATAGTAACCATCAATATCGTCATTATATATATATATATATATATATTCCCTTCTCGCCTCCCTTCCCTCCTCCCTCACTCCCACCCTTCCCTCCCCTCCCACTCAATGTGGTAGAATGTCCACTGTGATTGTTGTATGTGTTTGTGTCCGTTGTACGGCCGGTCAGTGAGAAATACATGTCCTCCCCCTCACGGAGGCCAAGTCGCGACGTGTCGCTATCGTCATCGCCGACGTTGTCCGTCGTCGTCGTCGTCGCTGCCTGCCATCTGTCTTTTGCTCGCTTCGTTGGACTGAACGCAATACCTCGCCGAGGGATCCGTGATCGCCCTCCAGTTTCGAATCAGACCCTTCCCGGGCGGGGTGGGCTATCGGGCCCCACATCGGCGAACGGTGCCCATGATGGACCGCGCGCTCCTTCGCGGGCGCCCGCGAACCCCCGCCGAAAAAAAACCATCGGGGGGGGGGGGGGGGCGACCCCTGGGCAGTGGCACGCCCGAGCGCCACCCCGCACAGGACGGCGCTCGGGTGCGCCACCGCCCGAGGGGGTCGGTCCAGCCCCGATAGGCTCTCGGCGGCGGTGGTCTCCGTTTCTCCTCGGGTGGTGCCTCAACTTGCTCCGCAAGCGTCCCAGCGAAGCCGGGCCGCAACTCGGACCCGAGACGCTGCCGGCAGACAACAAGTGCTTTCGACGAGCTGGTCCACCCCGCACCCGTCTCGTTTCGCTTCTCCTCTGAAGCCTGAAATTCCTGGAGTCCCAGAGACCGCCCAGGCTGCGGGCGACGGCGGAGCGAGCGCGGGCGCCAGCGCGGGCGCCTGGCGAAGGCCGAAGTGGGGCAGGTCTTCCTGGCCGGGGCAAGAGGCGCACGAGGCGTCGTCGGTCGTTGCCGTCGCCGTCGAGGTAGTCGTCGTTGTCGTCGCCGTCGTATGAGAGAGAAGGAGAAGGCTGAGGAGGAGGAGGATGGAGGGGGAGGAGGATGCTGATGATGCTGAGAATGAGGATGAGGAGTATGAGGAGGATGAGGAGGATGAGGATGAGGAGGATGAGGAGGATGAGGAGGATGAGGAGGCGGAAGCGGAGGAGCGAGAACACTGCGCGGCGGGCCGTCCGTCTCGGCGAGCCGTGGAGCGCCCGACAGCGAGGCCGAGCGCGAAGGGCCGACCAGCTGGCTTTCGCCAAAGGCCGACCCTTGAACCAACGCGCGCGCACGCGCCAGGAGCTCAATCGAAGAGGCCAGCGAGCCGCCTCAGCAGCACCGCCTCCTTCTCGGTGAACTCCGCGTGGCTGGTCGTCGCGGCCTCGAAAGACCCGCGCAGGTCGCCAGGCGCCGTGCCGAGCTTCGAGGCCAGGGCCCCGAGCTCCGCGGCCAGCGCCACCTGCAACCCCGCCGCGCCACCAGCTGCATCGACGCGGAGGCGCTTGTTCTTGTCGTCCCTGCCTCCGTCTGCGGCCGCGGCCGCCGCGCCCGTAGGCGCACGCCGCAGGCCGTCGGCCCAGCTGTCGTCGAGCGGGTCGTCCTCCGAGGCGCCCTCGCCAGCGGGATCGCCCGCGCTCACACCAGCAGGGCTGAGGTCGAGCAGCGCGATGGGATGGCCGTCCACGTGCAAGGAGTCCTGGGCTCCTACATCAGGTCGCCGGGAGCGAGCCCGAGCCCGACGCCGCCGCCGCCTCCGCCGAGGGCGCGGGAGCGCGGCGTCGTTCGGGGGGTCACCAGGTTGCGCCGCGGCGCCATTGCCACCGCCTGCCGCGGGCGTGGGCGCGGGCGTGCCGAGCACCGCCGCCGCCGCCCGCAGGAGCCCTTCGGCCGCCCGCACCAGGCGGAGAGCCTCACGACTCTCGCCGGCGCAGAGGCCGGCAGCGGCGTGCGCCGCCACCAGGGAGCCGCGGGTCGCCTTCAGGGCCCCGCGACGCGTCGCACACATCGGCATGGCGCGCAGCGAGCGGCGGGGCCACCCAGCGATGCGAGCCAGAGCCAACGTGGCTAGGAGGCGGAGGAGGATAAGGATGATGAGGAGGACGAGGAAGAGGACGAGGCTGAAATTCGAGCAGTACACAGCCGTAGCGATGACGGCTTTCCAGGACGAGCAGCGGCATCGGATTAGATTTCTCCTCCACTAAACTCTGGATCAGGTCTTGGCCTCCCTGGAAATGCCAGGGTCACTTATCGGGTCGGATGGAAGGGGGTAGCAAAAGGGCGGGTCAGCGAGCAAAGTCATGCAGATGACTTCGCTGGCGCCTCTTGGTGCCGGCAGGCGCCTCCGTATCGAGGAGCGCGCCCGGCGGCGGGGCCGCAACCGGCTGCACGCAGCAAGAGTTCGCAAACCCCCTTTGCCAGTGCCCCCCCCTTGTGGTCCGACCCGAACCTTGGGGCCATGGCAGCCCCTGGCAAGAGCGCCGCCTCGCGGGAGGGCGGTCTTCCTGCTGCTGCTCCTGCCTCCCCTGGAAGCGTTTGTCGGCGGCGAGCGCTTCGCGGCTCGGCTCCGATGCCTCCTTCTCCTCCTCCTCGTCGTCGACCTCCTCCTCCTCCTCCTCCTCCTCTCCTCCTCCTCCTCCTCCTCTCTCCGTCTCACTCCTCCTCCTCCTCCTTCCAGGAAGGCCTGAAACTACGCTCAATCAGCACACCCTACCGCCATCGGGGCAGGGTGCGGACAGGCCACCCAAGGGATGGCTGAGAAGCCTGCCGCGAAAATCGTCGTCGCTCCTCCCTGGGGGAAATACAGACAACAGAAACATAAAAACTTGCGGAGGTGCGCGCTTATTTCATGGATCGGTGCCTGGGTCCCCGCGCCGATCTAAGAAATCCGGAGGCACCACCAGGGGGGGCCCAAGCCCCGATCCAAGAAATGCGCGTGGTGCCCCGAATGTTCAATTGCATGTCAGTTAATATGATTGTTAGTATTCATTTTCTTAATCTTATCTGATTCGTCTCCTTCTTATTCGTATTATTACTATGCTTGCTATTATTAGTAGTATTGCTATTATTATCATTAATATTATTATTAGTATTAGTATTATTGTTATTATTATTATATGATTATTATGAATATTATTATTATTATTATTCGTATGCTTCTTCTTCTGCGAGAGAGAGAGGGAGAGCGAGAGAGAGAAGTCTGCAGAGAAACTCGTCGGCGCTCCTCCTGCTCCCTCTCCATCCGCCTTCCCTGCCGTCGGTGCGCAGATGGCCCCTACGGGCCCCCCAAGTGGGGTCAGCGGTTGCCCATCCAAGCGTGCCTTGCTGCGCTCACCTCCGCATCCATCCTCCCCCCAGCCCTGCGAGCACCTCTCTTTCCCCCCCCCCCCGCCCTTCTCACGCAGGAGCGACGAGCATACGTATCCACATCCATGCCCTCGCGGTCTGTCGGCGGCGAGCGAGGAGGGGAACTGAGAAGGAGAAGACCTTCTCAGAAGGCGGCGGGACTTTTCAGAACCCCCTCGCGCCTTCGGAAAGGCTTTCTGTGTCTGCGGGAAAGGCTTAGGAAACTTCTCAGAAGGCCGGAGAACTCCCGAGGCTTCTGAGAAGGCCCGCCCCTTCTCGCTTCTCGCGGTCTGGACTCCGAGGCGCGATCCCGTGGATACCCGATCCCGTGGAAACGCTGCGAGCGGGGCACCCACGCCAGGCCGCCATGTGCAATTCTCCGCAAGGTCTGGGCCGAGGACCCCAACCCGTGCGGCCGTGGATAACGAGCACGTGTCCCGCCCGCGGCCCTCCCCGGGATCAAAGCTTCGGGATGCCATGCGGCGTGAGGGCGCTCTGTCTTCTTTTCGACCAGGCAGAAGACGCCGACCAGCAGGAGAGCATGGCCACAAGCCCACGGGCCTCCGATGCCATGTTTTCTAAGAACTGTGCGGTCCCTGGGGGACCCAAACGTGCCTCCAGAGGCTGAGATTCATGAGCACCGTCGGCATTCAAACAAAGTACAGGACAAGGCGCTCGCCCACCACAAGATGACCCCTGAAGGGGGCGAACCCGTCTGACACTGGAGAAGCCACCAAAGGCCCTCAACGGCCTGTGGAGGCCCACGGAAACCCAAGGGCCAAATACTTCCATCCTTGATGCTAAATCCTGAATCCTCGAACATCCTCCTCCTGCTCAACCCTCGAGCCTCGATGCTCTCGACTGCTTACAACACCGCGCCCCCTTCGTTCCGCAAAGACCCACGAGACATCATGTCGGCTGGCCGGACTGGCCCATACATTGTTCCTCATCCCCACTGCTTGATACCAAGCTCGATCCATGCGTCGTTCTTGTTATTCTACGCCTTCTCCTCCTCCTCCTTCTCGATCCTCGAGGTCCCAAGTTCGAGGATCGAAGCGTTCGCATGTGTTCGTTTTCTGTCAGCGATTCTGGGCCTGTGGGGGCGTCGGGGAACGCAGAGGCCACCGGATGTCTCTCGAGACTGGCCGTGCTCCTCGTACACGCTGGACGCCAGCAACCAGCATACTCTAGCAAATATTGGGACCCAGGCTAGAAGAACATCCCCGAAGAACCTGAGACCCTCCGCCGGCCACCAAAGCGCACAGAACATCCAAGGGTATCCTCCCCAGGATGCACAAGAACATCCAACAAACACATCTCGGACCGACTGTACCAATACTATTACTCCCTGGACCTCGCCCAGGATTTCGGGGCGAATCCAACGGTGGCGTCGAGGGCCTCCCAGGACGGCGGAACAGGGGAAACAGGGGCAAGTGGTAGCGGGGTTGGTGCCTCTCCCTCCTCTGACATGAACCTCCGAATGCCGGTCCTGGCCCTGCTCCGCCAAACCACGCTTCGAGCGTCTGTCATCCTGCATCGGTATCCCCGCAACTGACCACAGGAAGAGCAGGAAGGGAGCGGGGCCCCCGGTAGAACCGGGCGTCCGTCCTGGGCAGTCGTCTGACGCCCTTGGGCCCAGGGAGAGCTCTGGGAGCCCGAGAGCCGCGAAAGACCTCCGCGGAACCCCTCGCCCTAGGTCGGGCGTGTCCCCCCTACAGGCGGATTTTCACAGGAAAATGGACAGTAGCCCAAACATGCGCACGGATAGACAAAAAAGCAACAACAAAAACTCCCCTGACTATTTTTGAACGTTCCTCCTGTAGAGAAACATGCTCGCCTTAGCCCTTGCCCCCATCCACGGGCTGTTTTCTGCATGCTGGCTCTGGCAGGCGGCCGCAACTCCTTGATCGCCCAGACGCAGTCCGGTCCAGCGGCGCCAGGGGCCTCCGGAAGGAGGAGTAGGAGGATGAGAGGAAGGACCAGGACCAGGACCAGGAGGAGGAGGAGGAGAAGGAACAGGAGCAGAAGGAGGAGAAGGCTCGAAATAACGAGGAGGAGGAGGACTCCGCTCAAGATCCTCAGCACGGCTCGCTCTCTGGTCGCCGTCGCCCTGCCGCCGTCTAGCTCCAAGCCGCAATCCGCCAGCGTGTCCCCCCCGACCTCCACGCCTTCCTCTCTCCCTTCCGACCTCGTCAGTCCAGGCGCCCAGCTCCGAACAACCATTATTCCTCTCTCTCTCTCACTCTTTTATGTGAATATATACATATATATATATATGAGACTGCATTAGCGCTTCGCGCCATGTAACTTATGCCTTGCAGTTTGGCATGCCGGCGGGTGGGTAGACAGGAAGGCAAAACAGAGACAACGTAGCGATAACTCCTTGTTCCCTTTTCCATGCATCGAAGTTCTAATAATGTTATTCAGTATCCTTGCCTCATGTTTCCTCTTCCTCTTCCTCATTGCCCCCCATCCTCATCAGCTCTTGCTGCGGAGGCTCCTCCATGGAGAGCCTCTTGGGGGCCTCCCGAAAATTGTTAACAGCTTCTTGGGGCCTTCTGGAGGCCTCCTGGGCGCCTTCTGGGAGCCTCTGGGAGTCTCGGGACACCCTGCTTCCAATCGCGGTCTCAATGAACGTCCGGATCACGATGTGGAATGCTTCGGGAGGCGTCTTGGGGCCATCTTGTGCCGTTGTGAAGCTCTCTTGGACTGCATGGAGGCCCTTTCGGATAGTTTTGGTGAGATGTTCGAGCCTCTTGGGCGGTCTCGGACACCCGGTCTACCGAAGAACAGAGCACTCCCAACATCACACGAAAACAAGTGAAACCAAATGTTTTGCATTCAGAAAGTCTCTTGGGGGTCTTCTTTGGGTCGTCTTCGGGCGTCAGGTGGGTGTGGGGTTTCTCGGGGCCCTCGGGGGGGCCGTTCGGCCGCCCCCCTCACAGATTTGGGCCCGTTGCCTAGTCCTACCAGGGGCTTCAAGGAGCTCCGGAAAGCTCGGGGGGGCTCCTGCAGGGACGTCCAGGGGGCCCCCAGGGCCTCTGATCCGTGCAGTGCCCAGTTTCGAGGGGGGGTAGGGGGGCAGAGTTGTTGCAGGGTCTGGACTCATAACGACATCTGGAGAGAATGAATATGTATGCACATACATGTGTATATAAACATATGTATGTGTATGTACATGTATGCATCTGTATATATATATGTATATATATACATATATATGTATATAAGTATGCACACAGCTGTAACACGCATGCATACAGACATACCTACATGCACGTATGCAGTCATGCATGCATCCATATACGCGCACATACACACAATCGTACAAATACATACATGCATACATGCACGCATGCATGAATGCATGCATCTATACATACACACATACATACATACACACACATGCATACACGCATGCATGCATACGTAAATACATACGTACGCACGCACGCACGTACATACGTGCCTACCTACCTACTTACCGGCATACATACACACATGCATACATACATACATGCATGCATGGATGCATGTATGCATACATGCATACATACATGCAGGCATATATACATACATGCATTCATACATACATTCATACATACATTCATACATACATAGTTACATGCATACATACATGCATACATGCATACATACATACATACGTACGTACACACATACATACATATATACATACATACATACGTACATACATGCATGCACCCCCGTCGGTACTGGGCTGCGGGGGCGTTTCGTGGAGCTGCGGATGTGGTCTGGCGTCAATCGCTTCGCTCTGAGACGGGGACCTCGAGAAAGGAAGAGAGTGCCAGCGTCTTCTATGATATGCTCAAGTATTATGAAACGATTGACTTAGACGTTTTAGAGCAGCGTTGTCACCAACACAATTTCCCGACCGTGCTGACTAGGCTTACCCTTTATGCGTATAGGTGTGGCCGCTTTGTCTCCATCGCTGGCCTCCTGGATGGGCCGCACTTTGTGCAGAAAGGAGTCATCGCTGGCTGCAGCATGGCCACTACTCATATACGCATTTATGGTTTGTCTTCGTTCGATAAGCTCCCCTCTGTTCCCTCCCTTGATTTTGACATATATATTGATGATACTGGAGTGTCATGCACGGGGTCCAGAGAACATGTTATCTCGTCCATTGTTACCGTCTCTCTCGCTCTCCATCATGCTATTACTGATGAGAATGAGATGAACTGTCAGCTTGCTCTTGACAAGATTTGTACTGTTGCGTCCTCCAAAGGCCTGGCCACCGCGCTGGCTGCGGCCCTGGGGCAGTTTGGAGGCAAGTTCACTGCCTCGACTGTGAACCTCGGAGTTGACTACTGTGCTGGCACCTCGGTCAGGGCCTCAGGGCGGAGCTCGAAGCTCAAGAGCCGTGTGGCGCTGCTCTGCAGGAAAGCCCGTCGTCTCAAGCGTCAGGCAGGTTACCTTGGTCGCAAAGCCCTCAGAGTTTTCGCCGCGGGCCCCCTCCCTGGAGGGGCCTATGGGGCGGACATCCTGGGGGTGAGCGACCAGGTTCTCCTAACCATGAGGCGGCAAGCTTTCAAGACAGTGAGGCCTTTTGCTAAAAGTAGGTCTCTCACGGCGGTCAGCCTTCTGTCGGACGACCCGTGCTGGCGAGCTGCTTCGGCCCCCATCCTGCGCTGGAGCAAAGAGGTCTGGCTGGCCCAAACTCGTGAGTTCCCCTGGTCCATTCCTCATAGGGAGCTCCGAGACGGCTTCAGGAGTGTGTTTGCGCTGCCTAGGGTTACTTGGCCTACTGTTAAGGGCCCCGTGTCTGCCCTTCGCCTTACCCTCCTTCGCCTCGGTTGGACCATGGTTGACTATGCCACTATTTTTGACGACCGTGGTTATCGTTTGCAGCTCGGCCTGATTCCCCCCAAACTGTTGGAAACTATGTGTAAAGAGGCCTACCTGCGTGGGCTCGAGCGGGATCTTGGGGGTAAATGGGGGCTTGAATGCAGGGCGTGTCTGGACATTCCCAGAGCTGCTTGTGTCAGTAAGAAGTTCACACCCGCGCAGAGGGGCTGGATTCGGGCTTGCTCTTGTGATGCCATTTGGTCTGCGGACAAGGCCTTGGAATGTGGGTATCAGGTAGACCCGCTTTGCCCTCTCTGCTCTGCTGCGCCCGACTCAGTGTTTCACAGGCTTTGGCAGTGCACGGCGACGGAAGTCCAAGAGTCGCGGACTCAGCTGGTCCCGGCCTCAGTCGTGCTAGACGCCATCGCCGTGTGGACAGCTCAGGCGGAACCTGACCCTCATGTGCGAGCTCTTTATACTAGAGGAGCTTTCGCTCATCCCGCTGATGTGTTGCCGCGTCCTGTTGAGGAGGGAACTAATGCCCTTCAGTTCGTCTGGCATAGTGACGAGCTCCCTAGCCCTGAAGGTCCCAGGGTCCCAGTGAACGGGGAAATGTGGGGGCACGTCTTCATAGATGGGTCCTGTCAGCGCCACCCGATCAAGGAATTGTCTAGAGCTGCCTATGCGATTACTATGAACGCTGAGGATGGCACGTGCCTTGGAGAGGCGAGAGGCCCTGTCTGGGCTCATCTTCCTCAGACGCCTCAGGCGGCTGAATATGCTGCCAGATGTGTCGCCGCACAGTTCTTGGTGTTGCCGACCACAATTTATTCGGACTGTGCGAACGTTGTGTCTCACAGCACGTTGCCCTTGCCTGAGAGGTACTCGGGCAAGAGGTCTTATTCAGGAATGATCATGTGTGCCAACAACTTTGAGGGCGGTTTTTTGGAAGGAATTGTTAAGGTCAAAGCTCATTTAGATGTGCACCAGGAGGGCATCTCGGAGAGAGAACGTTTCCTCAGGCGTGGAAATGCTGATGCGGATGTGGGGGCCAAACATGCCCTTCAGCTTCACCCATCTGACCCGACTGAATTAGCCAATGTGGACAAGCTTGTGGAAGCGGCCAGGGGTTATTGCATCCTTGCTGCTAACTTGCTTCCTCTTTGGCCTAAGCTCTCTCTCGACGTTCCCTATCTCCCTCCTCCTCCTGCTGAGCATTTAAGCTCCCGCAGTAAGGTAGGCCATCGTTGGGAAGTCTGGGCTGACGTCTGGAGGTGTGCGGTGTGCCTCCGCGGGAACAGGGGCTCGTCACGGCCTCCCCCTGGTAGGTGCCCCCAGGATTCTAAACTGCATGCGGCAAGGCAAGATGCTCTTGGGCATAGGACTGTTGCCTTCGACTGCTCTGACAAGACAGTGCTTTTCATATGCCTAAAATGTAAATGCCACTCCACAGGTGGCAGGATTTGAGGCCTAGGCGAAGTTTGCAAGAAGCCTACCCGTGCGGGCCGTCAGGGTTGGGCCGCCTTGTGTAAGGGAATTCACCCGCAGTATTCTAAGTCCAGCAAAGGTGTCACAGTTGATGACACCTCGCTAGTGCGCTGCTTCAACTCGTATTTGGTTTCGAATCCTCAATTTTCGGAGGAAGATGTTTCGAGCTCTGCGCCCTCTGGCCCGACTGGCAGTGCTGCCAGCGCTGGAGGGCAAGAGCGTCCCAGCTCCACAGTGCCAGCTATTGCAGCCATTGCCAGTGCTCCTGCCTGCAGCGTTGCGCCCAGCTCTTCCTCGTGTGATGTGGTCGCCTCGGCCCCAGCCACCAGGGAGTGCTTGAATCGCATTGCTGCGTCTCTCCGCTGCGAAGCGGACGATCTGGGAACGGGCGGGACTGTGGAGGCGGGGTCGGGGGATTCGGATTGATTTTCTGCGTTCTCGCCTGCCTTTCTCTTTTGGCAGGTTTGAACCTTTTGTTCGTGCGTTGGTCTTCGGAGCCTTTCCTTTTCTTTCGGTTTCTGTTCTCAATCTTATCCTCGGCCGTGCTTTGCTTCCTTGGCTTTCAGGCTGTTGTGGCATAGGTTGCTGCTCGCGACCTAAGCGGCGACCGCCTGTCCGCTCAGGACGCTCTCCGCGTTGCCGATTTTTTCCAGCTGAGGGTCAGCTGGCGCCTGTCCTCGCCTGTCTTTCGCCTCCTGTGACAGGCTTGGCTCTTGTGTGGCGAGTTTTTTTCTTTTGTGCACTGTCTCTGGCATGTCTGCCAGACAGTGGGAGCCCGAGCCGAGGGTCGATCCGTGCGGGGAGGGGGCCATAGTGGGCGCTCCGAAAGGAACTCGCGAAGCCCCCTCCCCATAGCGGCTCTCGCCGAGGCGAGGTCTTTCAGTGCTGGCAGGTCCCGCCCTGCCAGTTGCTTGCACTATGCGGTGGGTCCGTGGAGATCAAAAAATACATACATGCATGCATGCATGCATACATACATACACACATACAAACATGTACACACATACGCGCACATACATGCATACGAAACTACATATATACACACATCCATACTTGCATATACACGTGCATGCATGCATACATCCATTCATACATTCATAAACACACACATGCATACACAAGTGCTTACACTCGCACACGAATGTACATATATATATATATGTATATATATATATATAAGTATGCGCAAGGTTGCATACATACATTCATACATCCGCCCGTCCATCCACCCATCAATCACTGTATACATACATGCATGCATGCATGCATGCATGCATACACATATATACACAGTCATCCGTACATGCATGCGCACGATCCTGTTTACATTTCAGTGGAAGGAGATGAGGGCGAGGACGGGGAGCAGTGGGAGGAGATGAGGGCGAGGACCACGCAGATGCCCAGAGATCATAAACAAACGTAAGAAACCAACAACTTCTTGTTGCCGAGAGGCTGGGAAGGTGGGGGCCGCCAGGAGCCCCAAAAACAAGGTGAGCAACCTCCGAAAACGCAACAGTCATCGAAGCCAGATCCTCGGCCGCCCCAAACGTGCCATCGCTCGGACGTCCATCCCCCGTGCATCATTGTTGCAGTCGTAAGCGTTTCTTCTCTGCAGATGATCCAAGCAGCTCCCAGCTTGTCCAGTGTTTTCTTGCGCCAGCCTCGCCGAGAAAATTGCGCGCGTCCGAGCGATGCCAAGCCCAAATATCCCCGCGATCTCCAGAGGCCTCCTGCATGGGGCCCGGGAAGGTAGGGTCGGAGGATCGCGCCGCATCGTCGATGCATCGGTGACGTCGGCGTTGCATCGTCGGCCCGTCGGCGTAGAGAAAGCCGGGCTCCAGATCGGTCGGCGATGCGGCGGAATCCTCCGACGCCATCTGCTCGGACCCCAGAGGAGGCGGAAGAGGAGGAGGAGGACGAGGAGGAGAAGGAGGAGTAGGAGCAGGAGAAGGAGGAGTGGGAAACCTGGAGACCAGAAGACCCCTCGATCTCCCTCCCTGGGACGGCCCCCCTCCGGCGGTGGGCGCCTCCTCGAACGCGCAGGGGCGGCCCTCGGTGCTGGCCTGCCCAGGGACGATGGGTCCGCGGCCCGCCCCCGCCGGCGTCGACTTCGACGTCGTCGGCGTCGTCGTCGGCGTAAGCGTGGGCGTGGGCGTGGGCGTGGGCGTGGGCGTGGGCGTCGTGGTCAGCGTCGTCGTCGTCATCCTGTTCACGACTGCTTGTCAGTGCGTGCTCCCACGTTGCCACCTGGCCAGCGAACAGAGGGTCCCCACGGGTGGTGCAATCGTCCTCGCAGAAGGCCGTATACGTATCTCTGTCAACGAGGAAGTGGCGGCGCCGACGCTGCAGAACGCGCGCCGAAAACGACACAGGGCGCACATACCGCCCGCCAAAGGGGGCGAAATGCCGCTCTCACCTTGGTGCCGCTCCCACCTGTCCTGACAGTCGAGCTCCCACTTGGGCGCGGCGTGCCGCCTTCGCACCCCACGTCGTCGACGCGCGAGCGCATAGAATGTCACTCTCGCCTCGGGAGCAGACTTCGCCTGAGAGTGGCGCTCCCGCCTCGGCGAGCCGTGGATCTGCCACTCGCACAAAGAGTTAGAGCCCCGCCCCGCACGAGCGGGCGACTCGTCGCCCTCGTCCAAACTCCGTGCAGAGTTCGCACGGAAATGAGGCCACAATAGGGGCCCGACCGCAAGAAACCTTCCGCAAGAAACCCAACCCTGACACCCCTGGACGTCGCCCGATTCACAACCATCCTGTGGTGTTGGGTCCTCGTTTTGAAGAGACAGAGCCGCGCGTCCCTCCTCCTCTTCCTCTTTTCCTTCTCCCCCTCCTCCCTGCCTGCTCCCATCATCATCACTAACATCATCGTCATCGTCATCGTGATCGTCGTCGTCATATCATCATTACGAACCTCATGGTCATCATCATTTCCATCATGGCCGTCATCATCACCATCATCGTCATCATCACCAGCATCGTCATCGTCGTCGTCACACCCCACACACGTTTCGTGGCCTCATGGGGAGTCGCGCCCACGGTCCCAATTGCGCAGTCCGCATGGCGGCGCCGCCCCATCTTGGCACACCCCTCAAACGTTTCGTGGCCCCATACGGAGCTCAACCTAAGGACACAGACCCAGTGTCGAAGCCCGCATGGCGGCGCCGTCCGATTTTTGCACACCCCTCACACGTTTCGTGGCCCCATAGGGAGCTCCACCGTGAGTCTCAGTGACGCAGTCCGCATGGCGGCGCCGCCCCATTCTGGCACACCATTCACACGTTTCGTGGCCCCGTAGGGAGCTCCACCTTAGGTCCCAATAGCGCAGTCCGCATGGCAAGGCCGCCCCATTGACGCACCCCTCACACGCTCCGTGGCCCCATCGGGTGCTCCACATCAGGTCCCAGTGGCGCAGTCCGCATGGTGGCGCCGCCCCATTTTGGCACATCCCTCATACGTTTCGTGTCCCCAAAGGCAGCTCCACCTAAGGCGGCGCCGTCCGATTTTGGCACACCCCTCACACGCTTCGTGGCCCCATAGGGAGCTCCACCCTGCTCCTCCCCGTGCCCCGTCGCGGGGCGCATCGCCGATCGAAGTATGCTGGCACATCACTTGGTCACGCCCGCATTGCTTCGACACGGAGTGCTCGCTTTGCGCACGCGCTTTCGGACGGTCGCACGTAGGTCGGCGGCGTAAAAGGACAGACTCTCGCGAAATGTTTGGAATGGTGTGTCGCGCCTTCTCGGACGGTCGCACGTTGGCCGGTGGAGAGGAAAGCGCAGGAGTGGGTGGAAATTCGTTGGGAGTTTTCGAGTGCGTAGGAAGACAGGCCCATCGCGAAATTCGTTGAGGTGTTCGCCTTGCGCAAACGCTGTCGGACGGTCGCGCTTAGGTCGGTGGCGTGGAAGGACAGAACCATCGCGACATGTTTGGAATTTTGTTCTGCGCTCGTTGGAGCGTTGGCTTCGCGCGCGCGTGTTCGGAGGGCCGCACGTTGGCCAGTGGGGAGGTATGACTTGTAGTGGATGGAAGGTTTGGGTGAGATTGTCGGGTGCGTGGAAAGACAAGACCATTGTGAAATGTTTGAAATGGTTATTGGGGGCTCGCTGGAACTCTCGCTTTGCGCGCGCTTTCGGACGGTCGCACGTAGGTCGGTCGCGCAGAAGGACAAAACCCCCGAGAAATGTGTGAAATGTGTTTTGGCCATCGTTGGAGCGTTCGCTCTGCGCGCGTGTATTCGGAAGGTCGCACATTGGCCGGCGCGGGGGACTGCATGAGAGTGGATTGACATTCGCGTGGAAGTTGTCGAGCGCGTGGGAAGACATAACATCGCGAAATGTTTGAACATTTGTTTGTTTTTCCCAACCATCCTGTGGCGTTGGGTCCTCGTTTTGAAGAGACGGTGCCCCGCGTCTCCTTCCTCTTTCCTCCTCCTCCGCCTCCTCTCCCCTCCCATCATCACACCCATTTCGGCACACCCCTCACACGTTTCGTGGCCCCATAGGGAGCTCCACCGAAGGCCCCATGGCTGCCGTCCGCATGCGTCCCGCACACCCATTTCGGCACACCCCTCACACGTTTCGTGGCCCCACAGGGAGCTCCACCGAAGGCCCCAGTGCTGCCGTCCGCATGCGTCCCGCACACCCATTTCGGCACACCCCTCACACGTTTCGTGGCCCCATAGGGAGCTCCACCGAAGGCCCCAGTGCTGCCGTCCGCATGCGTCCCGCACACCCCTTGCCGTCCGGCACACCCATTTCGGCACACCCCTCACACGTTTCGTGGCCCCATAGGGAGCTCCACCGAACACCCATTTCGGCACACCCCTCACACGTTTCGTGGCCCCATAGGGAGCTCCACCGAAGGCCCCATGGCTGCCGTCCGCATGCGTCCCGCACACCCATTTCGGCACACCCCTCACACGTTTCGTGGCCCCACAGGGAGCTCCACCGAAGGCCCCAGTGCTGCCGTCCGCATGCGTCCCGCACACCCATTTCGGCACACCCCTCACACGTTTCGTGGCCCCACAGGGAGCTCCACCGAAGGCCCCAGTGCTGCCGTCCGCATGCGTCCCGCACACCCATTTCGGCACACCCCTCACACGTTTCGTGGCCCCATAGGGAGCTCCACCGAAGGCCCCATGGCTGCCGTCCGCATGCGTCCCGCACACCCATTTCGGCACACCCCTCACACGTTTCGTGGCCCCATAGGGAGCTCCACCGAAGGCCCCATGGCTGCCGTCCGCATGCGTCCCGCACACCCATTTCGGCACACCCCTCACACGTTTCGTGGCCCCACAGGGAGCTCCACCGAAGGCCCCAGTGCTGCCGTCCGCATGCGTCCCGCACACCCATTTCGGCACACCCCTCACACGTTTCGTGGCCCCATAGGGAGCTCCACCGAAGGCCCCATGGCTGCCGTCCGCATGCGTCCCGCACACCCATTTCGGCACACCCCTCACACGTTTCGTGGCCCCACAGGGAGCTCCACCGAAGGCCCCAGGCTGCCGTCCGCATGCGTCCCGCACACCCATTTCGGCACACCCCTCACACGTTTCGTGGCCCCACAGGGAGCTCCACCGAAGGCCCCAGTGCTGCCGTCCGCATGCGTCCCGCACACCCATTTCGGCACACCCCTCACACGTTTCGTGGCCCCACAGGGAGCTCCACCGAAGGCCCCAGTGCTGCCGTCCGCATGCGTCCCGCACACCCATTTCGGCACACCCCTCACACGTTTCGTGGCCCCATAGGGAGCTCCACCGAAGGCCCCATGGCTGCCGTCCGCATGCGTCCCGCACACCCATTTCGGCACACCCCTCACACGTTTCGTGGCCCCACAGGGAGCTCCACCGAAGGCGCGCGTCGCTTTGACCCTCTCGGGGCGATCAGCGCGCGTCGCGCAAACTCCGCATTGCGCTCTGCCCAGCGCCTCGCCCGCCCCTCGTCGCTCTGCCTGGCGGCCAGAGCCACGCGCGCTACGAGTCAGCCAGCAATCACTCTCTGATCCGCTCAGCGGACGAACCGCGCGCGTCACTGCGACCCCTTCGGGGCGACCGGCGCGCGTCGCGGGGGCTCCGCCTTGCGCTGCGCCCGCAGCCTTGGTCTTTGGAGTGCGCGGGCAAAGGAGATGGAAAAAATGAGGGGAGGGAGCGAGCGCGATCCTCGTGTGTGGCGTGCCGACATGGGCGTCGCGGCGCGCGGGCGCTGCCGCCGGGGTTCCCAGGGAAGCCCCCTGCAGAGGCGACGCTCCGAGTCACGAGTACCGAGAGTCACGCAGACCCAAACTGTTCACAGTCGTATACATACATTTACACTGGGCGTATCCATGCACGCATTCATGCGAATAGAATCAATCGCGCGCAGATTCATTCATAATCAGACTCGCTCGCGATCCGACTCGCACGCGCTCAAGCTTTCATATTCGGACCTATCGTCTTCGTTCGTGTTGTGTACACTGCCACGCATTTCGGCACACCCCTCATACGGCTCGTGGCCCCATAGGGAGCGCCACCGAAGAAGATATTCACAATTGCGGTACTCTCAACTGCATATGGTTGGGTCCTTCGCCAGGCTAATTGTTTTCGTTGGAGCCCCGGGGGGGAAGGCATGATTGTTGTAGCTTGCAAGGGGCCACTAACGCCAATTATGTGTTCGCGGGTTCGGGACGTTGTACATGGCTGTTAGGACTCAGAAGAGCACATTGTATTCAACATTGCAACAAGGAGCTGTGGTGAGCATTTCCTTGCGTGTTTGCCTACATCTTGAAATGCTGTTTTCGGTTCGGTGTCTCTGTAGCCGCCGTCGCGTGCATGGCGTGTTTTCGCAGCTGTGGCGCCCTGCATGATGTTTGTGAGAACGCGCGCTTATTTTGAACGGCATCGCCGTCGTAATTGTTATAAACGTAGCGCGCGCCGAATTGCGACAGCGAGTCTTTGCGCGATCCTGCTGCGCGCCACCGACACAGAATTGCGTCATCCATTGTGCTGGGTCAGGCGACGAACTTAAGTTGCGCATTGCCCGTTTACCTCCTAACCGCCTGTCCGTTGTGTTTCGTTGGTTTGTGTTGTCTCGTTGTTGTTTGTTTTGTTGTGTTTTGTCTCTGTGCGCTTCGCTTCGCCTAAGCCGCCAGAGAACGAGACCGCCTGGCACGCCCAGTGCAGCACATCGTGGCCCCAGAGGGGGCCCAACAGGATGTCCCAGTGGCGCAGTTTGCATGCGCCACC
Source organism: Prorocentrum cordatum (assembly GCA_963575745.1). Lineage (NCBI taxonomy): Eukaryota > Dinophyceae > Prorocentrales > Prorocentraceae > Prorocentrum > Prorocentrum cordatum. The sequence continues at coordinate 884,180 of CAUYUJ010015482.1, read as the reverse complement.
TCCACCCAGCACAGCGTTTCGTGCCCCAGAGAGAGCTCCACCGAAGGTTCCAACGGCGCAGTTCGCATGCGTCTCCCCCGCCCAGCACAGCGCTTCGCGGCCCCAGAGGGAGCTCCACCGAAGGTCCCAAAGGCGCCGTTCGCATGCGTCTCCCCCGCCCAGCACAGCGCTTCGTGGTCCCACAGGGAGCTCCACCGAAGGCCCCAGTGGCACAGTTCGCATGCGTCGCCCCCGCCCAGCACAGCGCTTCGTGAGAAATCCACCGACGGCCTCAACGGCGCAGTTCGCATGCGTCCAACCCGCCCAGCACGGCGCTTCGTGGCCCCATAAGGAGCTCCACCGAAGGTTCCAGTGACGCAGTTCGGATTCGCCTTGCCCATCCAGCACAGCGCTTCGTAGCCCAATGGGGTGATCCACCGAAGGCCCCAGTGGCGCAGTTCGCATGCGTCTCCCCCACCCAGTACAACGTCTTCGTGGCCCAAGAGGGAACTCCACCGAAAGTTGCAGTGGCGCAATTCGCATGGATCTCCCCCCCAAGCGTTTCGTTGCCCCATAGGGAGCTCCACCGAAGTTCCCAGTGGCGCAGTTCGCATGTGTCTCCCCCGCCCAGTACAGCTGTCGTGGCTACATAGGGAGCTCCACCGAAGGTCCAAGTGGCGCAGTTCGCATGCGCCCCCCCCACCCAGTACAACGCTCCGTGGCCCCATAGGTGGCTCCAGCGAACGCCCAGTGGCAAAGTTCGCATGCGTCTCCCCCGCCCAATACAACGTGTCGTGGCCCATAGGGAGCTCCACGGAAGACGATATCCACAACTGCGGTACTCACAACTGCGTATAGCTGGACTCTTCGCCAGACAACTTGTTGGCGTGGGAGCGTCACGCCTTCAACAGTAAAACCATCGAAACCCAAGAAACCCAGGACCCTGGAGACAATCAGGGTGTTTCTTGGCATGGACCTCCACTGTACCGCGCGGGCGAGACGCATGCTCGTTCGCCGAATCGCCTGACAGCGGCAGCGGCAGCGCGGCTGTGCGGGAGCGGGCAAAGCATCTGTCGTCTCCCCCCAGCGCCGCGCAGCCTGCTCGTGAGAGCAGCAGCTGCGTCGGCGCGGCGCACGCTTCGTCTTCAGGCGCCTGTTCATGGGGGTCACACTTCTGGGCGTCAGAAGTGGACTTTGTCAAAATCCCTTGGTGATTGGCCACCTCCTCAAGAAACAGAGAGGGCAATCTACATCACTAAACTGTTGAACGTGTTTTGGAATTTCGTGGGAAGTCACATATATATATATATATATCTACAATCTCCTCTCCTCCCCAGCCGGCCAGCCGTGTTTATCTAGAGAGCGTGGCAGAGGCGCGCCACTCCACAGGATCAGGCCGGCGAGGAAGCATGCATTCGAACTGAAACAGACTGCCACGGCTATCACCCAGCTGGAGTGTGAGCAAGACAGAGCGGGCGGGCGCGGCGGGAGCGATTGCTACGGACAGCTGTTGGTGAGGGCAAATCACAACATCAGAGCGGCCAGCTTCCCTGGCCTCGAAGATTTAGATTCATGTGCAAGCACGTCCATCTACAATCTCCTCTCCTCCTCAGCCGGCCAGCCGTGTTTATCTAGAGAGCGTGGCAGAGGCGCGCCACTCCACAGGATCAGGCCGGCGAGGAAGCATGCATTCGAACTGAAACAGACTGCCACGGCTATCACCCAAGACACTGCAGCAACGCCAAAGTTATTCTACTGGCCTAGGCCGTATCTTTCTAGCGCAGCCACTCTGTGGGCAATTAAAGCAGAGACAAAAGAACACACGAATTTACAGCACAGACCATTGGGGTATGGCTCAGCGATTTTTGTGAGGAACTTACCATCCCTACGGCCCTCTAGGATCTCATGAGGCTTACCGGAACGATCACATATTCCCCTCCTCGACGAACAGTGACGAACGGCCCCCTCGTGTTGAACATGAAAGGACAGAATACGAGTACGTTTTCTCCAGGGCTTCCCGAACATGCAGAAATCCGTGTAAATAGAGTTGGCGCTGGGCAGGTTGGAAAGCTGCAAGAACTGAGGAGTCCTCCGCACCATCGAGCTATGCGGGTTCTCGACCGAAACCGGGATAGACAGACGGCGACACAACATGATGAGCGAGGTAGCGAATTTCATCAGGATATTTCCGATGTCGACTTTCCGTTGATCTTTGGGCCCCAGTCCAGGGAGCCCCATAATATGTTCTGACGACCTCAAAGGACCAGGGCCAGTACGAGTAGCCCTCCGAGCCATCGACCAGGAATTGCAAGGTAAGCCAATCCACAGTGCGGCGATGAAGCCCGACATGACCCAACCACGAATTATAGATTGACAGCGTCTGTTCAGTAGATCGAACTTGTCCCCATGAATGAAGTCCCACTCAAAGATCGGGATATTCGAAACAGCGGCCTCCCTTCTCCAAGCTCGTGAAAAGGCTGCCGATCCACTGAACAACTCCAGGGCCACTCCCCTGGGGCAGGTCTTCGCTACCCCCGGGAGGTACTGCAAAGGATCACGGAAAGAGACTCGCGGGCCTTCATGGCCCTCTCCAGCTGCTCGGGCGTCAGGCGCTGGAGCACCTCGGCGACGCGGCCCCCCTGCTCGTAGCGGTGCATGCTGGCCTTGGACAGCCACCGCCCTCGCCGCTGAGCCTCCTCCACGCTCCTGGCCTTGCGCGCCAACTCGTGGGAGACGCCGCCGTGCCGGAGCTGGTAGAGGTGGTGCACGCCGACCTCGCGGTAGCCGAGCCGGTCCGCCGCCGCCGTGAAGGCCTTCGCCATCTTCGCCTGCGACACGTTCAACAGCTTGTCCGTGTTCAGGTCGTGGAGCCGCTTCCACACGGGGTTGAAATCGGTGAACTCGGGGTTGTCCAGCAGCATGGCCTCGTCGAAGAGCCCTGTCTTGCTGGGCTCCCGGCACTCGGCCGGGTGGAGCAGGAGGCTCCAGCACGTCACCCCGCTCCGGGCCCCGCCCACCGGGGGAACGAGGTCCCGACTCCGCATCGGCTTCAGATCGATCGGGCGGAGGTAGCCCAGGAAGATGAGCACCACCAGGGCGGCCAGGATCCAGCTCCCCCCGTGCTCCACCATGTCGGCGGCGATCGCGGCCGCCATCAGCCACGGGCAGGGCAGGCGCGACCGCTCCGGGGCCTTCTTGAGAAACCCGATCTGGGCACGCCGCGCACGCTTGAGCTCGACGCCGCCCTTGGAGATGTCGGTCCAGGTGAACGCCGCTGCGGCCCGCACCTTGCTGAAGTCCGCCGCCGTGGCCCCCTGGAAGTAGAGCTCCGTGCCGTAGCTGGCCAGTGCCCAGTCGCGCTCCGGCACGGTGCCCAGCTTGAACCTGCGGCTCTGCGCCCACTTGATGAAGTCGCCCATCAGCTTGCCGTACGTGTCCTCCATCGGCCGCGAGACCGACCGCGCCTCGAGGTAGGTCAGGTCCGTCTGCAGCAGGCCGTAGAGGGCGGCCTCGCTTCGGAAGCGAGCTCGCTGCTGAGCCCTCGCCTCCCTCGTGTCGGGCGCCACCTCCGGCCCGCGACCCCGCTTCCCATTCGCGGGGGCCGAGGCCAGCGGCCTCGCCAGCAGCCCGGGCGCCATCGCGCGCCCAGTCTCGGCCAACGGAGGCCGGCGCAGCATCCGCTCGAGGTGTGTGCGGAGGCGTGGGAGGCTCAAGGGCTGCCCCAAAAGCTCGCTCGAGAGAGCGCGGCGGCGGAGCATACAACCTGGAGGGCCCGTCGGCTGGGTTCGACTCGCTGCAGACCCATCGGACCCGAGGCGATACTCCCGTGCATAAACACCACGCTCCCCATTGACGGCATATACGGTTCATCCCAGGCACCGAAGACCTCCCCTTGCTCATCATGAGGACAACGGACATCGCGTCAGCGAGGAACAAGATTCTTTTGTGATGGTTCTTTGAATCCCGCAACTGGTGCTTGAGGCTCCACAGAAGAGCACGCGCCTCGAGCAAGGGCATGTGCTCCGTCTTCGCCCACCGATCGGCTGAGACGGTCGTCCAGCCGCGGTCGAGCAGCTTGACAGGGACCTCTGGAAAATCATGTGCGCTCTCACTATCGCTCGGGGCCCAAGCGTCCTTGCTCTGGGCCTTGAGCTGGTGCCCGGCCATGGCGGCATGGGTCCTGGCGTGAGCGCCCTCCTCTGAACTCCGGGAGAAACGCCAGCGCTCGTTGTGCTGGCCGACGGCCCTCACCAAGTCCTCGTCAACGTTCGCCACAGTGACCCCTCGTCCCCACGGCGAAGCATCAGAGGCAGTGACTTGCGTGGCCCACTTCGCCGAGAGGCCCCGGCGCAGCAGCGGGAGCAACGCGGCCGCCCACCGGAGCTCGCGGCGGACCGCCGGCCACAACTCGGCGCCCTCCTCCTTATACTTGGCCGAGAAGAGGTACACCGCGCTGAAGATCGACAAGTACTCCCGCCGGAGCAGCGCCCCGAACGTCAGGTGCCCGACCAAGCTCTCGAGCTCCCTCCCCGAGCAGCGGCCACGGCGAAGCAGTTCGCCGATGCCCAGCCGCAGCCGCCAGAGGCGCCGGGGATTGACAGCGACCGCTGCCGAATCCGCCTCGAAGCGCCACCCAAGCGAGTCCCCGCCCGCCTGGCAGGACGCTCCGTGCGTGGGGAGCCCCACCTGCTTGAAGACCTGGTCGACGGCGTCGGCGGCCTTCCTTGCGACCGACTCGTCCTGGGAGTAGCTCGCGAAGTTGTCAACGTACTCAGTGTGAGCGAGCGGGTCCAGTCGAGGGACTGCACGCCCATCCTTGATGCGATTCTGATCGTGTAGCCCGGGAATTGTCTCCACAAGATACTCGTGAATAGTCTGGCACATCTCCACTGCATGTGACCAGCCCATGGGGACAACTCGAAGACAAGGTACTACCAGCTCATGTGGTTGAACAGCCCCCTCGACCGTCTCAGTCACACCGATGTCGCCAGCACGTACCGACTCGAGTCCAAAAAATGTGCGTAACTCTGATGGTAGCTCCAAAACGTAGAAAGCATTAGTGATATCCACCTCTCCGAGAAAAATGAGATCTCCCTGGTCCACCTCCACTGAAGAAAAAGACTGGCCTGTCGCCAGGCTGAAGTCAGCTCCATCCGTAAAGTGGCAGTTCGACCATCGGGCGTCCACTATCAACCGCTGTCTCCCGTCCTTCTTGAAAACCGAAAAGAGGCCAACTCGCTCTCGACATGATCGCCTGAATTCGAGCAGCCCCGAATCATTCAGCTTCGAGATCAGATCCCGATAGACACGACGACTACGCAGCCGAGGATCGCTGAAAGGCCTCTTCACTCCCGTCGCCACCTTACGACGCTCCGCCTCCTCATTTGGCAATACTCTATCAACTAGGCCCTTCGCAAGCTCAACGCCGGCGGCCCCACACAGAGATGACAAAGGCGCTGGCCGATGACCCTTCTCCGGCAAGGCGAGCTGGCTAACGTCGAAGGGAGCCACGGTACAAGATTCCCCATTGTAGCCGCGGCGGGCCCAGAGCTCCCGCAGGGCTCCCGGGCCGTCGAGGTCGTCGGGTGGCTTCCCCGCCGCCTCGGTGCACTGCGCGATGTAGTCAAGACACTGCTGCTGGCCAAGAGTCGGGGACGATCGGCACGGAGCTGAGGAAGACCCACTCGGACCGACCGCCATCTCGTTCAAAGCCACCACTATGTCGCGAGACCACTGGTTGACGTGAGTCCGTCGATGACAGCGCCTCCTGCAACTTCGTGAGAGGCGGCCCACGTTGGAGCAGCTCAAATCAGCCCCGAACTCGTCGACGATCGGCAGAGGAAGCAGGTCCCGCTGACGCCCATCGCGAGGTTTGAATTCAGACATGCAGGGAAACCCGGAGGTCCCCCGGGGCGGCCCCTCTCCACGGCTGGGAAGAGGGGCCATCGCTCTCGTAGGGCTACTTGGATGCCGCGGCCCGCTCCTCGCGGGCCTTGCGGATTTGCTTCAGCACCGAAGCGTCCCTCTCCACCTCCTTCGACACGTAGTCTAGGAGCTCGGGGGCCACCATCACGGTCCCGAACTCCTTGTGGGCGCCCAGGAAGATGGCGCTCTCGTCGTACATCCCGGCCCTCAGCAGGGCCGGTCCACCGTGGCCCCTCCCGCGGCCACCGCCCTTCTTGTTCTTGTCGCCTGCTGCGTCGCCGCCTGAAGCCCCGGAAGCAGCGTCGCCAAAACTAGCTGGCCCCATCTCCGAGTAGCAATACTCGATGAGCTGGGCCCGCCGCAGGAGCAGCTCCACGATCCCGAGGTTCAGCACGTCGAGGCTGTCGTAGCACAGCCCGAGCTCGAGCGCGTGAAGGATCAGCCCGTGCTCAGCGACCCCCCACCAATCAGACTGAAGGCGGAAGGCCGACATCCACCACTTGTGGTGATCCACTGCTCCGCCGCCTCTGCGGTTGAGGAAGGAGACGCACCAGCCCGCCGTCCTCGGCCCAGGCACTGGAAAGTCCCCGAGCGCGATCTCCTTGACTTTCTCCACGGCGTCCCGGAAGAGCCACTTCACGCGGCTCGACGCAGTCCCCCTCAGCGGCAGGAGGCGTGCGTCAGCCGCCGCCTCGGCGCCAGCGAACTCCACCTCCGTGCCCGCGTCGATCAGCGCCAGCAGCATCGGCTCCCCCCCGTACACTTGGAGGGCCCTGTCCTTGACGATGTGAGCCCCCGGCGCTAGCGTCACGACCGACCCGCGCTGCACTCCGTGGCGTGTCTCCACGGACACCCAGACCTTGCCTGCCATGTCGATCGCCGCGGGGGGGGGGGCAGCAGGTGGCGCCGCAGGTCCTCCAGCAGCATCTGGAACTCCAGCCGCGCGCTCGAGGGGAGGATCCCCGACCGTCGTGCCGAGAGCCCGGGCCCTCTGGTCTGCGGCCCTCTCGCAGCCCGCGATCTGTGCGGCAGTGGGCGCCCCGCGAAAGCGGTACACCATCCCGCGGGGCACCCCCGGTGGCGGCGGCCACCTCGTCGCCGACCACCGCACCCCCACGATGTCGGGGTTGGTCTCGGCGTACGACTCCTCGTACGTGTCCTCGTCGGGCGTCGTGACGAGGAAGTCAGTCGCCGACAACCCCACCGAGCCCACGACGTAGCGTTGGTGCCACAGCGCCTCCGCTGTCGCGAACCACACGAACACCCACCTCATCTCCTGACGGCCAGCCAGGGGCGGCATGGCGCACGTCGGCGAGACCTCGCCTGGCGAGCACCCACGTCACCAGCGCCGAGCCGAAGGCCACCGCGAGCAGCTGCGACCACGAGGTGACCGCAACCTCCAGCACGTCTGGATGAGGATCAGGCAACGGTGGAGCCCCCGGGCACGCAGGGATCTGCGGGCACTGCGGACACTCTGGGCACCTCGGGCACGCCGGGCACGCCGGCCCCTCGGGGCAGCGGGAGCTGTAGAGAAGCAGCGCCGGCCCGACCAGGAGGCGCTCCGCCACACGGACTCCAGCGCCAAGGAGGGCGTCAACCATCCACTGACCAGGTGGCAAGCTAGAAACCCGAGCCTGCTCGAGCCTAGCGATTGCTACGGACAGCTGTTGGTGAGGGCAAATCACAACATCAGAGCGGCCAGCTTCCCTGGCCTCGAAGATTTAGATTCATGTGCAAGCACGTCCATATGTATGTATGTATACACATACATAGACATCTGCACATGCATTTAAATGTAAATATGTACCCGTGTGTGTACTTACATACTTCATTTGTATACATTCATGCTAAGCAAATGTTGTTTTGCCTCCGCGAGGTCAGCGGCCAGGTCCAGAGGGAGGTGCAAGGGAAAGTCTGTTGAAATTGGTGGGCAATGCGCGGACGAATGAAAAACCTTTCTGGCTTAGGAGCTGAATAATTAACCAGGCTACACCCTCGTGGGCTTGACGCCTGGCACCCATAAATCAAATGCCTCGAGCGAAGCGCGTCTGGCCATCGTCGCCGGCCTTGCGAGCGCCCCGGACACGGCCGCCACCTTGCGCCTCTCGAAGCGGCCCGATCGCGGAGGAGAGCCTAGAAGTCTCAATGTCTGGTGTCGCTCGGGCTGCGAACAAGGCGGGTCGGCGCGGAGCGGCCAGAACGCGCGCACCGGCGCTGTTGCTTGTGGCGGCGGTCATCGTCGCGAGCGCTCGTCGCCACGAGCAGCGTCGCGGCCTCGGTGGGAGGCCCATGATTTCAACTGGGCCCCCATGCCGTTGCCTGACAGGGCAGGGATACATCCTTGTCTGGTCCGCGCGGCCCACGCAGGCAAATCAGGGGAATGCGGGACTCGGGCTGCGCGAAATCTTGATCAGGACAGCCGGGAAGTCAAACATCACTTGCATAATGAACGACTATGCGCCAGCAATTTGGCGGGTCGGAGGCCAATCGAGAAGGGAAGAAGGGCGGAAAAATGCAAGGACATTCCAATTATTGTCGAACCGACACAAATCAAATCACATGTCAGGAATTAGCACTTGCTGATACAACTACGGCGTACTCAGGGGGGGAATCATGCGAATCTGCCGGCCACAAGGGCCACCAGGCTGTAGGGCGAAGGTTCGCAGTTTCCTGTACCAGTTGCAGCTTCCAGTATCCACTGTTACAGCTCTGCTTCTTGCTGTTCACTGCTCCTTGTTGACTTCTTGCTGCTTACTGTTCCTTGTTGATGGGCCGCGCGAGGGGGGGATGCCCAAAACGGGCATTTCTACCACGGACAAATCGTAGTGTTTGAATTGCCGGAGTGGGTAAAAATTAACACCCTCACGCAGATCGGCGGGGTCAGGGTCCAAAAACACAAGGGATTTGCCACATCTCTGAAAATCCGGTGGCACCACTCACGCAGATCGGCGGGGTCATGGTTCAAAAAACATAGGGGGATTGCCACATTTCTGAAATTCGGTGGCACCCCTTACGCAGAACGGCGGAGTCAGGGTCCAACAACAGGACTTGCAACATTTCTGACATCGGGTGGCACCCCTCACTCAGATCCGCAGGGTCAGGGTCCAAAAACACAAGGGATTTGCCACATTTCTGGCATTCGCTGGCACCCATCACGCAGATCCGTAGGGTCAGGGTCCAAAAACATAAGGGAGTTGCCACATGTTTGAAATCCGCTGGCACCCCTCGCGCAGATCGGCAGGGTCAGGCTCCGAAAATACATGGGATGTGCCACATGTCTGAAATTCGGCGGCACCCCTCACGCAGATCCGTAGGGTCAGGGTTCAAAAACACATGGGATTTGCCACATTTCTGAAATTCGGTGGCACCCGTGACGCAGATCCGTAGGGTCAGGGTCGAAAAACAAACAGGTCCCGACACTGCTTCACGGCGGCGCCCAGGGGGCCGGCGGCATGGGGCGAAGTCCTTACGGGTAACAATTTCGCTATACATGTGCAGCTCCATGCGGGCGGAGAAACCGCAGAAAACCGCGACCCAAAAAAATCGGACCACCCTCTGTCTCATCTCAGCCCCAATGCTTATGTCCTGCGGGATTTGGATCAATGCGGGCACTGCCGAAATTCAAGTCCCGCGAGGGATGGGCACCATGTAGGTGGCGGCAATGACGTTGCCCGCTGGGTATTGGGATCTACGCAGGCGGTTTCGATGTCGATGCCCCCCTGATGCCGCGAATTATGCGGGCGGTGACGCGCGTGGCCTTTCCTCGAATGCAGTTGCGAAATAATACGAACAACTGACATACTGTTCACTGACACTCAATAAAAGGTGACCCCATTAGGAAGCGAATGACGTCTTCGCCGCGCCCATCGGAAATTTCGCCGCCCGAGGGAGGGCTAACGAAAGTGTGTTCCCGCCGCATAGCTGGGCAAGTGTTTTTGAAGTTATGCTCCGGACTCTGCGCGAGCCGCGTCCCTTCGCGGGCGCCCGCTCCAACCCCACCATGGACGTGTGCCACACATATTGTTCTATTAACATTGGAGGCAGAATGGGCATGTGCGGGGCCCGCTGAGTCGATCGACCTGGCTAACTGGATCCCGCTCCTCTTCCCACTCCCTTCGCGAGCAGCGAACAAATCCATATCCGCGCCCTCGCGGTCTGGATTCCAGGTTGCGATCCATGATATAGATACCTCGTCGCACGAATACGTTCCGCGCGGGGCATCCGCGTCAAGAAGCGCCCCGCATCGGCGGGGTCGCGGCCCCAGGGGCCCGGCCCGCGAGGCTGCGAACCAGAGATGCTTTTCGCCCACGATCCTTCCTCATCCTCCGTCGCAGTCTGGGCACCAGCCCGTTCGGCTCGGGCTCGCTTCGCTGGCTCGCGGCTCCGCCCGCGGCCGCGGCCGCAGCGCCCCGCTGCTCCGCGGAGCGCTTCCGAGCGCTCCGCGCGGCCTGCGCGCTAGCGGCAGCTCGCCGCTCTCCTGGGGAGCGCGGCTGCTGCGCCCCGCCGAAGGCCATCCTCGCTCGGCGCCCGCAGAGCTCGGCACCCTCAGCGCGCCGCCCCCGCCGGAGGAGCAGACGGCGGCATTGACGCAAGCCCTCGGAGGCCCGCGCGAAGCTCCGACAGTTCAGCAGACGGTGCTTTTTCGACCCGCCCTCGTCCGCCGCCGCCCAGCCCGATCGGCCCGCCCGTCGGCGGCCCCGACGGCGGCGCGGGCGAGGCTGCTCTGGTGCGGTATCTGCTTAACTCCGTACCGCTTCCCTGGGCCTTCGGCCGAGGGCGTCCAGGCCTTTGTGCAGTCCGTCGAAAATGCAGTCTAGGCGGCGCGTGATGGGGCTCGGTGGCCAATACCTCTCACCTCTCTCCTCGTCCTCTTCCTCCTTTTCCTCTTCCTCCTCCTCCTCCTCCTCCTTCTCCTCCTCCTCCTCCTCCTCCTCCTCCATCTCCTCCTCCTCCTCCTCCTCCTCCTCCTCCCCGTCCGTCCTCCTCCTCCTCCTCCTCCTCCTCCTCCTCCTCCTCCTCCTCCTCCTCCTCCTCCTCGTCCCGTGGGGGGGGGGGGGGGGAAATTTTGTCCGCCGATTTTCGGCCACGTTCGCCGGACAGCCTCTGTGCCAAAACTGGGCATGGTGTGTGTCACGGACGACTATTTCGTGCCCTTTGAAACGTTTGTTGGTTCGGGGGATGCTAGCGCATCCTCGGCACGAGCGCCAATGCGGCCCCTGGGGGCCGCCAGGCTCAACCATGGAGGGACCTATCGTACAACAAGGTCTCTGTAGGGGCGGGTATTCGGGAAGTTGCCCGTGCCAGAATCTACGTTTCCAGATGGCCTCTGGCCACTCTGCTCCAGAGGGCCACCGTGCCCGAGAGGGTGGTGACACCAGTAAACTGGGCCGACGAACGGAGTTAATGCGCCCCTAAGCCATATCACTTCAAGCTCCTCCTTCTCCTCTTCCTCCTCCTCCTCCTCCTCCTCTTCCTCCTCCTTCTCCTCCCTCCTTCCCTCCACGTCCTCCAGCCGCCGCCCCGGTTCGAGAGGTTTGGGCGCCGTACCAGGTGCGGCGACCTCTCCCGGAGGCGGCAGCCACGCGCGCTGGCCCGCGCCCCAGTCCCGCGCGATCCGCGCCTGGGCGGCCTGCGGCTGGCCGCGCCCACTCGCGCAGCCCCCCGCCCGGCACGCCTGCTGGGCCCGCTGGCGGCGCCGGACCCCCCAGGCTCGGGCGCGCCGAGCCCGCGTGGCATCGCCGAGCGCGACTGAGACGAGCACAGTCGCGCACGCTGCTGCGCGTCGCAGCCGCCGCACGCCTCCTTGCCGCCCATCACAGCGCCATGGGCAAGGGAGGCAGCGGCAAGGGCCGCACGGGCGCGACGGGCGGCAGCGCCCCGCCTCCTTGGCAGGGCGCACCGCCGCCCCCACCGCCAGGCTGGTGGTGCGACGACTGTGGCAGCTTCAACGGGCCGCAGGAGAGGCTCTGCAAGTGCTGCTACCCAGGCCCGTCGGGCCCAGTCGGAGGCGGCGGGCACGGCGGCCCACCACAGCAGCGCCAGCAGCAGCAGCAGCAGGAGCAGCACCCTCGCCGACGAGGCTCGACATCCCCAGGGACGCCAGCCCGCCGACGCTCCGTCTCCCGCCGCCGCAGACGCGAGCGCGAGAGGCGTGAGGAGCGGCCGCGGTCGGGCTCACGCGTGCGCTTTGCGGAAGAGCCCGAACCCGACCCCGACGGCCACGGCGTCTCGGACGCCGACGAAGAGGTGCGCAGCCCAGCGCTCGGGATCATCCCCGCGCTGCCGCAGGAGGCGAGGCTGCACCCAGCCTGGGTTGACCCGCCCAGTGACGAGCGCGCCTTGGCGGCGCACAGGAAGACGCTCCGTCAGATTGCTGCTGCGACAGGGAAGCGCCTGCAAGCTTCCATCGTCCTCGGAGCCTCCGAGGAGATCTTGACAAGCCAGAAGCTGGAGTACAGTGTCCAGCTATTCATGATTATCACGGCCCGTGCGCCAGGTGAGCGCTGCGACCGCCAGCGGGCCTACGTCGCCAAGGCCCTGGGCGAGCTCGAGCGCGCCCGCGAGGCGGTCGACAAGGCGCAGGCACGCCTGCAGGAGGGCGACGCGAAGTGCACGCAGCGCGAGAAGGAGCATGATCGGGCCAAGCTGCTGCTGGACCAGCTCGAGGCGATGCAGCCCATCCCTGCAGCTGGTGGCGCAGCCGAGGACGTGGACATGGGCGCGGACGCGGAGGGCGCGCGGACGCCAGAGACTGGAGGTGCGGCGCCTCAGACGCCTCAGAGCACTCCCGTGCAGCTGGCGGCCATCGCGGAGCTCCAGAGCGGCCAGGCGACGCTCGCGGCCCAGCTCAGCAGCTCGACGGCAATGCTGACGACGCTGCAGACGGCGATGGCTGCAGCAAGGACCCCAGCAGCCGCCGCCGAGGTCCCCGTCCCACCTGAAGGCAGAGCCCCGCAGGTCAGTCCCTTCGCTGGCCAGCCCCAGCGCCTGGGCCGCATGCCGACGGCAGAGGAGCTCGCAACCGCCGCGCCCGCCGCCGCGGCCGCGGTAGCGAGCCCAGTTGACAAAGCAGCAGGCCCTGCAGCTGCCGCTGGCCCCGCTCCGCCTGCGACAGCGGCTGCTGACGGCGCACCTGCGGCGCCTGCAGAGACCGACGGCGAGGACCTCGCTGCTGCGCGCGCTCGTGCTGCCACGGCACGCCGTGCCAAGCGCGAGCAGGAGCGTGCAAGGCGCCCGCCAGGCCAGCCGCTGCTCGTGGACGCCATGGCCAGGCATCAGCAGCTTGGCGGACATCGGGGCCGCGGCAGGATGCCGGCCCCAGCTGGACGTGCTGACATCGCGGCGGAGTTCGGCGACCACGAGACGGAGGCGGCTGCAAGGCGCACGCGGCACAGCCGCGATCGCAGCCCCCGCAGGCCCGACGGCTTCGAGATGGTTGGCGGCGCTGGTGCAGAATCGACGGGAGAGTCGACGCTGGGGTGATGCATCAGGACAGGCAAGCTGCTGGGGGCGAGATGCCTGAGCCATCTCATAGCTCGCCTGTGGCTGCCAGCGAAGCCGATGTCGCGTCAGAGCCCCTCGATCGGATGGAGTCCGATTCGCCTCTCCCCCCTCGCTCCAGGCCGCCTTGCCCCATTCCCGATTGTGAGTCGATTGTTTGTAAGAGGCCTGCGACAACTTTGGCCCTGCGCTCACTCTCGCGCCAGTCTTCTACGGGCCTCAGCAGTTGCCCGGCTCCTGCTTGTTCTCCCCCCACCGTCATAGTAGCACGCGCTCCTTTTTTGAATCCCACGGAGGTGCCCTTCCCCCCCCGAGGATGAGGTTATCAGGAATGAGGTGCATACGGACGGATCTGGTGGATCTCGGGTGCAAGTACTGGGTGGACCACCGTCATGAGCTTGGTGTATGTACTCAGCTATTGGCACACAACAGTACACTTGAAGGTTATCTATGTGGTGTTGACCCCTCTCTCCTCGACTTGCCAAGTGCTTCAGGTGCTGCTGAATTTCAAGCTGCCCTATGGCTAATGCTATGGATGTTGCAGGCTCCTAGCAGATTCCGGTCCAGGCCCCTGGAAGCTTCCACGGACAATATTCTTGTAGTCAGGCCGGCCGAAGACGGAACGCACTACTCATCTTGTGGGGACTATCCTGGGTTGTTCGATGGGGCGCTGAAGCTTCTCCGCTGTGTTACCACAGTGCGTTGGAAACGCGTCTTGGGGCGCAATGCCGATCCACGGAACGAGCTTGCAAATAACATTGCACGATTCGCCTACATGGGCCTTGCACCGACTGCGCCCGACGACCTTCAACCGTGGTCTGCGCTAGGCGCCGCCGCCCTGGCTGTGGATGTCAGTTATTTCCAACGCCAGCGACGGTCCTGGGGTATACCCGAAAGTTGGCATGAGTGGAATGCCCAGCATATGTCCACCTCTCCTAGTGCCGCATGCAGGACTCAGCTCGGAAAGTGAAGACGCGATCCATTCGCCTTCCTGTTCAGGTCTTGATGCCTTTTTCAGGTTTGCTGTGGCCAATGTTCTTACATTACGGCCCAGGAGGAAAGCTGCACGGAAGGGAGGCAGGATGCGGATACTATGTCGGTACCAGGACGCAGCAGGACTAGATACCCCTGGGCGCATGCTGTCTTTGGCGCACTTGTTTGATGCCCGTCAGTTTCTCTTATCGGCACGCTTGAGACTAGGATGCGTCGCAATGGATGGACGCCTGCTGCTCAGTATATTGTGCTCACCGCCGCCGCCGAACAGAAGGGTGCAGGAAGCAGGTGGGGTAGCTTTGTGGGTGCACACAGGTATTCAGTACGTGCGTGGGTGTACGATAGCTCGCCGCCATCTCCGTGTTCTCAGCTTTGCCTCTCACCATCTTCTCGTTGCTGTGCGTGCACCACATTTGTGTGTCGATATCTTGGTCGGGCATGCTCCGCACTCCAGACGCGACAGCGTCAAGGTTGAAGAGTGGTGGGCAAATATCGAACGCATCCTGCGCCAATGCCCGCATCCCGCACCCCTGTACTGCTTGTTGGATGCTGATGCTACTCTGGCCTCTCGGGTCTCGGATCATGTTGGCGGCGTTGCCGCCGAAAATGAGAACCACACTGGGGCGCGTTTCCATCAGTTTCTGCAAACCACGGGACAAATTGCCCAATCCACGATGTTACCTTCGGCTTCTGGGGTCCATGGCACCTGGCTTCCCCCTGGGGCTCAAGGGACTGACCCACGGCATCGCATTGATTACATCACTGTGCCATGCGGACAGCTACCGTGGGTTACAGAACAGTCAATGGAAGTGGATATTGATCTCTCTCTGCGTAGTGATGATCATTTTGTGGTGTCGGCAGATGTGCATGTGTACCCATCTCAGCCATACCAGCACGCACGCACGTGGCCCCGTTTACGAGCGGACGAAGCACAGTACAATGATCCAGAGTGTTGTGCCGCATTCGTGCGTGAGCTTGAGTCAGTGCCTCGGCCCACCTACCAGACCCACCCGGACGACAATGCCGATCACTTGAACCAGCACATTTTGCATGCGGCCCAGGTTGCCTCCCCGCCCAATGTCTCGGACAGTGGCGGACAGGCCAAACACGGGTGGATATCCAAGGGTTCCCTGGCCCTCAGGGACCTTAGAACTCAAGGACGTGCGGCCCTTCGGGCCCTGCGGTGACAACTGCCCCGCCTGCTGCTCACGTGCGCGTTCGCCGCTTGGGCCACCGACGGTGCTGAGAGTGGCATCTGGTTTTGCCATCGGACTTTGAATTGGCGCCTTTCACGGCGCGAGAGCCCGCCCCACTACCCACTACTGTGTGTATGCCGCACTATCGCCAAGGCTACGGACACAATCGAGGACTGCGCTGCCCCGTTTACCCTGCCCCTACGCAGTCCAACAGCCAAGTGTACCTACCCACCTTTCAGCCAGGACCACTTAGTGGGCCTCAGATACTTAGCCCGCCGACCTACCACCGCCGAACTACTATTCCCACCGTCAGGACACTGGTTTCAAATGGGAGCCATACTGGAGCTTTACCAGGGGTGGATGGGATTTTACTCGGCCGCCAGCTAAATATTTTTGTGTGCTGCCACGTACGTAACTCAACAATCCACGGGAATCGATTCCGCCTGGCATTATGCTGCCATTGCCAAGGGAGTCAAAAACGCCTGGGACCGACGGCAGTTTGCCGACGCTTATTCGGCTTTACTACGTACCGGGGCAGAGCCCAAAAGGCGCAAGATTGATCGTGTTCTCCCGGCCTTACGCGACATCACGGGGCAGCCTCTTGCGTCGGAGCGAGCAGTTGCCCAGCGATGGCAACAGCACTTTGCCAGCCTCGAGCTCGGGGCCACCTTCTCTATGGATGATGCCCCACACAGAGCAAGGCATTTCGGACGTGCACCGTATGAAGGCATGCCGATCGATACCCCAGTCTCGCTGGCCACAATCCCGACTCTTTCCGATTTTCAATGGTCTTGCCGACCGGCCCGTCGTTCGGCCCCAGGTTGTGACGGGATCCTAGGAGGCCTGGTACGAGCGTGCCCTGCTGC
The DNA here is from genome assembly GCA_963575745.1 of Prorocentrum cordatum. Lineage (NCBI taxonomy): Eukaryota > Dinophyceae > Prorocentrales > Prorocentraceae > Prorocentrum > Prorocentrum cordatum. The sequence continues at coordinate 867,721 of CAUYUJ010015482.1, read as the reverse complement.
CGTCGCTACATACTACTACCCACTCCAACTCAAGTTCTCCCTTACACGAGTGGAGCCTATCCAGTGGAAGGGTGGATGTTACGCGGGTCTCATCAAGTCTGGCCAAGCGGACCCGACGCAATGCCTCAGCTCCAGGTCTATTCTTGTCTCGTCCCAAAAAGGAAAGGCGTCTCGGAGGCGCATGCGGAAACAACTACTTCCCTTCTTGGCCCAGGAAGCAGGCGAAACCCAGTTCGGGGGCCTCCCAGGCCGCGGCACCGCCCACGCATCCCTCATAATACGTACTGCACAGGCTCTAGCACGACGGCAGAACACGAGTTTTGGAGCCCCGTTTCTGGACGTGGTACAAGCTTTTTATCGGGCCATCCGAGAGCTCGTTATACGCGCATGCCACGAGACCGAGCTCGATGACGATACAGTTGCGACGTTGGTGCGAGCCACCGGACTACCGCCCTCTGTGATGCCTCAGCTTGCCCAGAGACTCAGTGAGCGGCCCGCGGCCCTCAACAGCTCGGATGTCGACCGACATGTGGTGGCCCAAGTTGGCCAATGCTACCGGGCCCCTTGGTTTGTCTGCGAAGGGTCCGATCAAGTATCGTTCCCACAGAGATCCTTCTTTCCTGGGCAGCCCCTAGCTGACGTTCTAGTTGAGCTACAAATGGCCGACTGCATGAAGGACGTCCGCACCCAGCTTACCGACCAAGGATATGCCCACCTTCTCCCACCACCGACAGGCAGGTCGCTGGCAGCATTACTGCCTGCCGACCCGACTGAACGACCCCAACCCACACTACCACTACTCGATATTTCGTATGCAGATGATGGAACCGTCATCCTAATCATGCCTGCGAGCCAGCTGTATGATGGACTCAGCCAAGTTCTTGTATGTGTTTCCGAAGCGTTTGCCACCCGAGGACACACACTCAACCTGGGACCAAAACGGCGGCTTTGATTTCGTGGCGCGGACACGGATCAAAAAAAGGCTAGGCATGCTGCGTGGCATGAATGTGGAAGACACATTGTTGGCGTCTCGGATCTTCTGGGGCGGATTCAGGAACCCATTGTGCACAACTATATCCATCTGGGATCGGTGTTCGATGCGGGAGGTGTCATGACTCCAGAAATCATTGATCGGTCGTCGTCATCGGTCGCCTCTCTGCAAGTGCTACGACGACGGGCGTTTGCCACCGATGACTTGGATGTGAGAGAGCGCCTTATTATTGCAGACAGTCTCGTAATGGCCAGTCGACTGTACAATGCAAGGGCTTGGCCCGCCCTCACTCGTGCCGAAGCACATCTCATACACGTTGAGGTCATGAAGGTGTATCGAGCAGCCGCCCGTGTCAGCTATCGCGAGGACAGTTCGCAGGTCTCTGATCAGTTGGTCCTGGCACGTTTGCGTCGACCCTCTCCAGTCATGATCCTACGGGCCGCCAGACTTCGGCTACTTGGGTCCTTGGCCCACACAGGTCCCTCGGTCCTTTTCGGGCCTGTTGCGGCCGAGTGGCGCGCAGCCACCACTACGAGCAAACAACGTCGGACTATCCTGGGACTTTGGTATGATGATCTCGGATGGCTACAACAGGCGATCCCCACCCTGGGTGATTTACCCCTCCCAGCCGACGACTTTGCCGCATGGGAGTCTCGTATTCGTCGCAGTCAGTCAGCATGGGAGCGCATTATTAAGGCTGGATTACATGCACACGCACAGCATGCAGCACGTGTGACGTTGGCGCAGCATGTCGAACGCCAGTTCTTTGCCGTTGTGAAGCCAGTCGGAGTGCCCGACCGAATCTACACTAACGAGCGCGGGCTCATCGTGGATCCCCCACCCCCTGCCGCACATCCCACGCATACATGTCCGTGGTGCAGCACACAGTACTCACGCCATCGAGCCCTTCGGACACATATCGCGCGCGCGCACATCGACAGCTATCAACACTCGCAAAGGGGTGCGCATGCCCCAGCGGCACATGCACTACATGCCTCACTACGTTCTACGCTCGAGCGCACCTAGTGGACCATTTATCAGTGGGATCACCACGGTGTTTACTTGTGTGTTTGCTACAGACCGACAACCCAGCCCACCACCTGCAGCCACAACCCATCCCCCAGCCACCGGGCACTACCGTCCAAGTACGTATACCCCGACGGCACGTGGTCGTGCCCACTACCAAAGCGTCCGGCCCACTAACTGAGGAGGCCACCAACCACCCCCACCTTTCACAGCAGGACGCACGCATGGCCATGCTGGAACGACGCCCGAGCAGCCTTCATACCACCACCAGCACCTCTGCCAAGACTAGATGACGTGGATGCCCGTCCAGACAGAACGCTACCCAACCCGCATGTTCCTACCCGACCAGTACACAGGCCTGGCGGCGCAGGCATTACCTGTTGCCAGCAAGAGGGCCGAGTACTATGTCCTCAACTTGTTTTGTGGACGTCGGCGTCCAGAGGATATTCAGGCACGTTTAGAGTGGACGCACTACGACGTTGGTTTTACGGTCACGGTCCTGTCCATAGACATTGATATCGACCCCGTCCTTGGGAATATGATGCGGCCCCAGACCTTGGAGGTTTGGAAGGGACACATCCGTGCGCGCAGGGTGGCCCTCTCTGGAGGTGGGCCTCCCTGCGAAACCTGGTCCGCCATTCGATGGGCTCGGAACATGGGGCCCCGCCACTGCGGTCCCACGACGACGCCTGGGGCATGCGATGCCTGGCAACGAGCTCCTAGGAGCGCCGTTCACCTAGCCGTCGGCGCTTGTTGTTGAATAGAGCACCCAGTACCAGCGTCGTGGCGACAAGAGGCTGTGAGTTCACTCGTGTGCCCACCCTTGCGTGCGATCGCGCCGTCCCCCGCGGCCTCTACAACCGATTTCGATCAGTGCGAACACGGACAGTGCGCTCGCGCGCCAACACGGATTCTGGCTTTGAGGATGCGTGCCCTGCATGGTCGCCTTGTGGAAACGCCTGGCCGCGGACGTTGCTCGCACGGCCGGAACGCCCACGAAGTGCTCTTGGGCTTCGACGGTCAAAAGGATGAATGGCGGACGGCCAAGAAGAAGGCATACCCCCCCGCGATTTGTCAGGCATTGGCCCACGGTATCGCGGGCGCGGTCAATCATATGCGTGCGACGAGCGACCCCCAGGCATGGCCCGAGGACCTGGAAAAAGGAGGAAGAGGCACCCCGCGGGGCACTAGAGGCTTTTTATGTTGCTTGGGGCCCGTATCTAGGCACGAACGAGGAGCTACGACGCGACGCCTACGCGCCGATCCTGAGAGCTCTAGGTTCTTGCCCCCCGAACTCCCAGGTGAAAAGGCCAGTTGCCGATGTGCCCGAACCGTCATTTGTGCACGACCCCAGCGCCACTCCTCGGCAGACAGGGCCTGCCGAGACAGACGAAGAGCAGGAATACGCAGGCGCCCTTGCCTTTCTAGAAGGCACAGCGTCTCCGTCACATGTCGCCCCTGCGTCCGCCCCCCCTCCTTTGCCTACTCCAGTCCAGCTCGCGGATGCACAGCGCGACATGATTCAACGCAAACGCGCTGAGGCCAGAGATAGACGTAAGGCGCGCCTGGCCGCGCGCATAGCTCAATGGACGTTGCAGCCAAATTTCGGCAGCGGCATCTCGGGCTAAGTATAAGGTTGGGTGGAGGTTTAGACGGAGGGTAGGAGGGATCACGAGCGAGGGAGTGTCCCCCCTTTTTCGCTCTCTTGCCCTTTCACCGCCAGCCGCCTCTTCCCTTGCCGCCCCGCGCTTCTTCGATCATGAAGCTATCTATGCGGTGTTGACCCCTCACTACCAGATCTGCCAAGTACGTCAGAGGCGGCTGAATTCCAAGCATGCCCCATGGCTAGTGCTAGGGATGTTGCAGGTCCCAGCGGATTCAGGTCCAGGCCCCTGGAGTTTCGGCCGAATGAAAAACGCACTACTCAGAGATAGACGTGAGTCGTGTCTTGCCGCACGCACATCCTTTGGACGACGCAGCCGGATCTCGGCAGCGGTATCTTTCGCTAGTAGAAGGTTGGGTGGAGTTTCAGGATCAGGTTGGGAGGAGGTTGAGGAGGGATCACGAGCGAGGACGCGACCTGCCCTTTTCGCTCTCTCGCTCTCTCGCCGCCAGCCGCCCCTCCCCTCGCCGCCCTGCGCATCATTTGTACCCTCCCTGCCTGCCTCTCGCCGCGCTGATTGATCAGTCAGATTCGTTACGACGTGCCTGGGTGTGGGTCAGGTCCAGGTGGCCCTGGCAAGTAAGAAGCCAGGGCCTGCGGGGCATGGGTCCCCGCACACTTGTGTGCGGGGCGACTGCAGTCCTCCCCCTGTCGACCGAGTGCGTCCCCCCCCTGCTGGTGCGGCCTCTCCAAGGCTGGCCGGTGGGGGGCAGCGCCGTATCGCACCCCCCCGCCCGCGAGGTACAGTGGCTGGCTCGCCAGCCTGCCAGCGAGCATGCCCTCTCTCTCTTGTTGCACGCTGCCTGCCTCTCTTTGAAGGGACGGGCGCAGGGGGGATCAGTCGGGTTGCTGGGCGGGATCGGACATTTCATCGCGCGCACTCTCTTGCGCACACGACAGCGCCATTTTGGCAGCTTATCGTTTTGTGATTTCTTGGGCAGGGAACCAACGACACAACGCCTGCAGGACCGCCGTCTTCCTTTATGCAACATGCCGCCTTGCTCGTCCTAGTCCTAGCGCGGACCACGATTTTCAGTCGCTGCCGAGCGGGCCTGTGCGCCTTTCGCCCTGCCGTAAGGGTTGAACCCCGCGGCTGTCAGCTGATGATTCTCTCCCGTGGGTCTCAGACCGCGGCGCGTCTCGTCTATATGGGTCGGATTGGTGGATGGGGTAATTTGGGATGTGGGTGTGGAGTACTGGTACTGCGCACTGCAATCCTTAGGTGCCCGTGCGATCCTGCATTTTCAATTGCATCGCTAGCCGCAGCGCCACCGTAACTCGACAGGCTGGTTGCCTCAACGAGCAGGCAATCCAATCCACGTCCTCCTCGCCCTTCTCCTCTTCCTTCTCCTCCTCCTCCATCCTTCCTCCCCTTCTTCTTCTTCCACCTCCTCCTCTTCCTCCTCCTCCTCCTCCTCCTCCTCCTCCCTCCCTGGACGGAGCGACTGGCCCGTCGGGCCCGCCCACGCCCCTGGTTGACGGCAGCTGGCGGGACGCGATGCCCGCGCGGAGGGCTGCCGTGCACGAGGAGGGCTCGACGCCTGGTGACGCTCCACTGTCGGTCGGCGACCTCGTCCGTGTGAGGTCGGCCCTCCTGGCGGGCTCCGTTGGATACATCTTTGGGGGCTGAAGGGGCCCTGGGACACACACATAAAGAGACACACGTAACAGGATTCAGCATATTTCCCCATATGTTCTGGGTTGTTGTCTTCCCCCCCACTTCCCATCTTTTCCAATATGCTCCTGGGAATCGACGATGAATTCTGTCTGTGTGGCTTTCTCCCTCCCGAGAAACATCGACCTGGAATCGGCGGTGCATCGCCGATGGATCGGCGACAGGCCCCCGACAGCGACAACGCACGTGCCTGGGAGGGGAGGCCCATCGAACTCCCACCATGGGTGATCCATGGGCGGTTGGCGTCGAGGCATCCCCCCCCCTTGAGCTTATCCCCGCCCTATCGCTGCCCCTGGGTCTGGGACGTGGGTGGCACCACGGGCTGCGGCAGCGGCGGGCGGCTCCGCGGGTTGGCGGCGCGCACACCTGGCCAGCTCCTTTTGTGAAGTCCCGAAACGGTGCGGTGACAGACCGTGCGGTGACCTCGAAATCCCCCAAGACCTCACCGCACGGACTTGGGACCTCGGATGCCCAAGTCGCCCGAGATGTCCTCGGAGAACGACCCGAGTCCCAAAACCGTGCGGTGACCCCGATTACCCACCGACTTACAACACGGTGTGGTCACCACCCCGTTTGGGAGCCCCAGATCCTTTTTCAGAAGGGGGCTCGCCGCTTCTTTCCACGGTTTCCCGCCGGCGGTGTGCAGTCGGGTTTGACTGGAGAGGGCACCCGAGAGAACACAAGACCCTTCCGAGGCATGGGTCGCGAAACACAGAGCACAAGGGTACCCTTGATCGGCAGAGGCGGCCAACTAATCAACCTTGACTGTACAGAGGGCGGCACCACTTCAGCAAGGGGCTGTCGCCTGAGATGCCGTCCGATTGCAGGACCCAAAGTTCACACAAAGACAGGACGGCAGTCGCTCTTGCAAGCGGGGCTGTCGCTGAACGCTTCCTCGAATCTCAAGGCCCGATTCGCTGGCCGTGTCGCTGGCCACGTCCCGCGCGGGGCACTTCGCTGGCCATGGCCTGTGCACCTCCGAGCACGGAGGGCGCTGCCTGTCAACTCTCTGGGCCCGTGGAGTGGTCGTCTTTCAAGGCGGGGAGCCTCGCAAAGAAGGCCAACCTGCACGGACTTGTGAGGGGACTCGGGGCCCGGGGGGGCGATCGTCCTCAAAAACTCTGCCCCTTCCTCCTCCGCCTCGTCCTCGTCCTCCCCTGCTCCTTCTCCTCCCTCTGGTTTCGCGTTCTAACCGTGGGACTCTCTCTTTCGTTTTCTATTCTCCCTCAATGGAATGCGATCCGCCTCCCCCTCCTGCTCCTGCTCCTCCTCCTCCTCCTCCTCCTCCTGCCCCTCCCCTTCATCCCTTCTCTTGTTTTTGCGGCTGAACCGTGAGACTTGTGTTTTTTTTTTCTCTCTCTCTCTCTCTTTCTGTTCTCCCTCAGTGGCGTGCGATCCTCCTCCTTCTGCTGTTTTTCCTCCTCCTCCTCCTCTTCCTCCTTCTGCTCCTCCTCTTTGTCCTCCTCCTCCTCCTCTTCCTCTGCCTCGTGCTCGGCCTCTCCTCTCCTCCGACCCCGTCTCCTCAAAGCACATGCTCCCCGTCGCGCCCCCGTGCGCGACGGTAGGGCGAGCTGGACGTTCCGCCTGAGACTTCCTCAATTGATGGTCCGAAAGCTTGCAACGTGCAGCAATGTCATGGACGGAGCTTGGGTCAGTTCTCAAAACGTGGCTCCCGCCTTGGCGCCGACCACATTGGTAATAAACATGTGCAGTGCTTCCACGGGTGGAACACAAAAAAGTTTTCAACCTGTGGCTCTCGGTGAAGCGCCGCGCGCATTCGTCGAATGCAGAATTTTGCCGCCGTTTCGCGGATGAAACACGCGTCACTGTCGGAATGTGGCTCCCACAGCAACGTCGCGAAGGATCTTCCGACAGCACCGCGGATGCGGGGCGGCTCCTTTCAAACCTGTGGCTGTCGGGCCTGTTCTCCACCACCACCACCAGCATAAGTTGGAGGGCGGAGGGAAGCGGAGGAAAAAAAAGGAGGCTGTGGAGGGCCCCCTCCCCCCGTTCCCTGTGGTGGAGGTGGTGGGAAACAACCCGACCAGCGGCCGTCGCCTCCTAACGCCGCCCACGTTCGCATAGCACGTCTTTGCAAGGAGCTGCACGGGCGGAGTGCGGCTCCCTTTCAAAACTGTGGCCCTCTCGGCTCGGCGAGGCGAACTTTCTGACGGGCCTGTTCTCCACCTTCACCACCAAAGCAATGGAGGGGAAGGGGGTCCCCCTCCTCCTCCTCCTCCACCTCCTCCACCTCCTCCTCTTCCTCCTCGTCCTTTTCCTCCTCATGCCGATGGCTTCCGCAGCCCCTGGGGGCGGTCGTTGTGCAGGACGCACGGGGCGCCGCCCGACGAACGCTTGCACTTGCACAATGCCCGAGCGCAAGGCGCGCGCCCGACGAGCAAGGCGTGCAGGGCGTGCGCAAGGCGCGCGCCCGACGAGCACTTGCACAATGCCCCCTTGGGCTAGGAAGCCGGAGCGGCACCGGCACAAGAGGTACTTTCCGTACTTCAATGACGACAGATTTCGGCGGCATGGCTGGAGGTCCTGCGCACTTCGAAGTCTCCGCCTCAGTGGCTTCACTCCGGGTCACGACCTCGAGGGCTACCTTTCGACGTCGTTCGCCTCGATATCTTCACCTCATTGCATTCCCGTCGAAGTCTTCAGCTCGCTTCACTTCGATGTTCCCACCTCAGGTTTTCACCTACCTCGAAGTGTTTCCCTATGGCAACTTTTCCAACTGGGACAATATGGTGAAGCGCGGTCCCACTTCTCCCCCAGGGCTTTTAAAGCCCTCCCCGCGCGCCTGGGCGACAGTGGCCCCACGTGCTGGCCAAGCACGGCTTTCCCCAGGGAGGTCGTGTTACGACCGATGTTCACTACTAGAGCTGTACAGCTCGGGCACGCAGGTGGCCACATCCAGCTAGCTCCAGCTGGCACCCCACCTGTTTTTCTCTTGGAGTCCGTTTCGGCGACCGCTTGACGGCCCCAGTGCCGTTGCGAGCACGGCAGCCCTCGACATGGTCGGATTTCGCCAGCTTGACAGGCTCGGCGGGGCCCTCCTGAGGGAGGTCAACATCAGCTGACCGTCGGCGCCGCCATTCTGGCCCCAAAGAGAACGTCGGAGGTTTTCACCTCCAGGACACAGCCCGGCGGCAACGCCAGCGGTCCCACACGCCTTCCTTAAGAAACACGCGCCTCCTGGACACGGCGCGGCGACAATGCCGGCGCTGTTCTTGTCAATCGACACGTCGGTAGCTTTGCGCTCTCGGACACAGCCTGGCGGCAATGCCAGCGGACCTGCGTATGTTCATTTACTTGCGCGAGGCATGTGCCTCCAGGACATGGCCCAGCGATAATGCTGGCGGAACTGTCTTCACGTCGGGGGTTTTGCCCTCCAAGAGACAGCCCAGCGGCGACGCCGGCAACCCTGCACTTACCCTTCCGAGGCGCGTGCCCCCAGTTCACAGACCAGCGATCTTGCCGGCTATCGTTTCAATGCGGCACGTCGGAAGTTCTGACCTCCAGGACACAACCCGCCGGCAACGCCGATTGTCCTAAAGCCTCTTTACGAGGCACGCGTCTCCAGGACGCGGCCCGGCGCCGCGCGCCTCGCAGGCTGCTGCGCGGCGCGCAGGCACAGTTGCATCAGGCTCACGCCATGGACTGAAAAGGGGGGCCTCTAGACGCCAGGCCGCCATGGCGATGCCACCCTCTCGTGCTGCGCGGGCCTCGCGGCCCGCGCTTGCACGCGCCGCGTCAGCCTTAACCTCCAAGTGTTTCCTCTCTTCTCCTTCCTCCCTCGACCTCGGAGGACTCGGAGGATACACGCGCGCTTCGTGCGCCCAACGCGCTGGAACGTGGAGGGTGCAGTGGAATGCTGGCGGGTTCACTGTGGCTGGCGGCCCTGTGGCGCATTACACCCTGCGGGCAAGGGCACCAGAGAGGTACCCAATGAAGATAAACGCGCCCGGGAGCGAGGAGGACGAGGATGAGCTGCCCAACCTCGCCCTTACTCCCTCCCCTTCCTCAGTGCCGCTATGTGGCTCAACGCTGATACGCAGGGCAGTGGCTCGCATTCTGAGCCACCTTTGGCAGGATGCACTCAGGGGATCCCTCGGTGAAGCTTTCATTCGGTCCGACGTTCCCGCAGGTGCCCGGCACCCGCCCAGGGGCTCTTGCGCACGCGTTCGCCCGTCGAATGGCATCTTCACTTCGCGTCAACTACCGCGATGGACATGGAGCTCGCGTTGGTGGTCGGTACATCGACGCACCCATCTCGCGATCCCGCTTAGAAGGCAGTTTCGAGTTCGAGGTGTCCGCCTCGAGGTCTTCATTCGAGGGCCCCCCCTCTAAGTGCTTCACCGCGAAGCCGCCAATTGCCGAGAACTGTTTAGTTCCGGACCACATTTTACCGACAAAACCAGCGTCCCTGCACGATGCTACTGCTCTGGGTCTGTCGCGAGGCAGCTGCCTCAAGGACAGAGATAGGCGGCAAAACCAGCGGTCCTGCAATCGCTACCTTCTGGCATTAGGCTGGCAGGAAGACTGGGGCGCGTGCGTCTACTGGTTGCCCATTCATGTCATCGTCGCGAGGCAGCCGCCTCAAGGACAAAGCTTGGCGGCAAAGCCAGCGGCCCTGCAAGCTCTCGCACTCTTGGGCTGATCGTTAACTTCTGGCTGTAATTAGTCTTGCGGGGGAACTGGGATGCGTGAGTCCGCCAGTTCCCCATTCATGCCATCGTCGCGAAGCAGTTGCCTCAAGGACAGAGCTTGGCGGCAAAGCCAGCGGTCTTGCAAGATCTCGCTTGCCCTCTTGGGTTGAAGGCTACTACTTTCTGGGTGCAGACTGGAGGGGGAAACAGGATGCGCGCATCCACCAAGTGCCTATTCATACCATCGTCGCGAGGCAGTTGCCTCAAGAACAAAGGTAGGCGGCAAAACCTGCGTTTCTGCAGGCTTCCATCCTCCCGCGTTGATCACTGCTTGTTGGCCGCGCCCGGGCGGAAAAGGCTTGGGTGCAAGCAAACGCAGGTGTTCAATGACGTGTATTCGCGCATCCTCAGATCCTGCGCGATTGCCCTCGTCGCGAGGCAGTTGCCTTCAGGACGCGCCCGGCGTCGGGGCTGGTAGTCCTGTGCATTTTCGCGCATCCCCTCATTTCCCTCTTCCCACTTCCTCTTCCACCGCTACCTGGCCGCAAGGCCGGCTTGAGTAAATCTTGAAAGTCGGCACATTACCTCAGTCGCGAGGCAAATGCCTCAAGGACGCAGCCGGCGGCAAGGCCGGTAGTCCTGCACACCCATACGTGCCTCCCTCATCCCCTTTCCTCCCTCCATCATCCGCCGCCCCCTGGCGGCGAAACCGGGCCACGTGCATCCTCAGATCCTGCGGGACGGCCCTTGTCGCGAGGCTGTTGCCTCAAGGACGCACCCGGCGGCAAGGCCGGTAGTCCTGCACAGTCGTGTGCCCCTCTGACTCCCCCACCCCCCACCCCCTTCCCATATTTCCCCCGGCGAGTTTGTGAAGTTGCACAGCGCCTGCCTAAAATTTTACCACTGCGCCGAGCTGGCGCCAGACTCGACCGACATAAGACGCTCCTTGGCGGCCAGACCGGGTGGCGTGCATCGTCAGATTCTGCGCGCAAGCCGCTGTCACGAGGCAATCGCCTCCAGAACGCACCTGGCGGCAAGGCCGGTAGTCCTGCGCACTTTTTCGAATCCGCCCATCCTTCCACCCCCCTTCCATCCTCCGGCACTCCCTGGCGGCACGCTGGCCCTTGTCGCGAGGCAAATGCATCAAGGACGCGCCCGGCGGAAAGGCAGGTGAGCCTGCGCACTCTTACGCGTTTCCTCATCCCCCCGTCGACGGCTGCACCCGGCGACGGCTGGTAGTCCTGCACACACATACGCCAGCAGGTGAGCCTGCGCCGCTGCCTCAAGGACGCACCCGGCGACGGCTGGTAGTCCTGCACACACATACGCCTCACCTCATGTCTCTTCACCCCTCCATTTTCCGCCAGTCCCTGGCGTCCCTGCCTTTTCCCTTCCTCTCTGTTTCCTCCTATTTCGTCCCTTCCCATCATCCTGCTACACCTCCAGCTGCCGCTGTTCCCTGGCGGCAAATGCCTTGGGCCCTTCCTCGGGGGCTTAGTCCGAGCCAGATGCCCGGGGCACGCGTCGAGCCTAATTCCAAGCACCAGTTCAGGGGGTTCGATCCGAGCAGGAACCGCAATGAAAGTCTGAGCTCAAGTTCCACTCCACATGTTTCGTAAACGCGGCCCTCGCAGTAGAAGCAAAATTGGGCAGACTCGAGTCCAGCAATAGCTTTGTCAACCCTGCTGCCCAGCACCTCGAGACCCTGCCGCAATCTCAATGTCTACGGCACGGCATCATCGGGGAACCTCATTTCATCTATCCTTTTGCACAGGTGCGAGACTGGCAGTCACTGACTCGCCTCTGTCGGCTCTCGTTACGGTCATTGCTCCATCCGTAGCCTGAGCCCCCCGCTCGAAGGAGGGGGGGAACTCTGTTAACATCTCTGTCTCCCTCACGTCCGCAGGAATGGGCGTCTGAGCTGGCCAGGGCATTGCCTGAACCCCCCGCTCGAAGGAGGGGGGGCACTGACCGATTCTAAAATATTTTAGAATAAGTCCACACCCGAGCAAATAATAACGGATGGGCCGGCACGCCCTTCCAAGCCGAGTGCGGCCTCCAGCACCATTTTGGCTGTGGCCATTGGTGCTGGATTTGCTCGGCCTTTTGCCCGCTCCCGCCCTGGCAAAATCAGGAAAGCTAGGAGGAGCGCCGAGATACTCACCTCGGTAAGGGCAGACGGTTGCCTGTCGGAGGGGCCCTCGCGGCGGCGGGAGGTCTGCAGTCGCTGGGGGGCTCGTCGCATTCCCCAGGCCGATCCCCGACATCAACAGCTACGCTCCGGAAAAGGAGTCACAGGGTTATGCCTACCCTTAAGGGCATCTGCACTACACTACAGTCCGTCTCCTCCTCCTTCCCCCCTCCAACTTATGGTGGTGGTTGTGGTGGAAAACAGGCCCAACACTTTCGTATTGAAGTCTCGCCCGGCCGCACGAATGGAGCGCGGATCATTCTCGAAATGCGAGTCTCCCCCGAGCGCCGCGCGCGTGCGTCTCAGAGGTTTCCAGCACTTCTACGTTTGGCGCGACGCTCTCGTTAACGATGTGGCTCCTGTCTTAGCGCCAAGCACATTCGCCTGAACACTTTTCACGGATGGGCCGCAGGTAGTTTTCAGAACGTGGTTCACGTCTTAGTGCGGCACGCCTTTCTTGCGACTTCGTCCCGATGTTCTCTTGTGGTTATGTGTTTTTCCTCTTCCTCTCCATGTTCATTTTCCTCCAGGTTCTTACTTTCTTTCAGTTGTTCCTGATGTACAACTCGTGAGGGGGGTAAACAGTTACAACACGTTCACGGATGGCGTTTTCGAAATGGTGGTCTCGCCGTTCCCCCGCGCACACTCCTCAAATAGATTGCATTCGCTTCACGGTTTGAGGACTCCTCTTCAGAATGGGACAATCGCCTAAGCGCCGCGCGCACTCGTATCCCTTTCGCATGTTTGTGCTCTGGTCCTCCTCTTGGGGATCCCAAAACCGTGCGGTGACAGACCGTGCGGTAACCTCGGAACCCCAAGGGACCTCACCGTACGGTCCGTAACCGCACGGTTTTGGGACCCTGGAGGCTCCAATCGCCCGAGACACCCTTTGAGAGGGACTTGAGTCCCAAACCCGTGCGGTGACCCCGAATCCCCACCGACTCATCACACGGTGCGGTCACCGCACCGTTTGGGGGCCCCCGATCCTCTGCTGAGCAGGGACCGACCGTCCCGGCATCCCTACAGGACTACCACGAAACGTTCCCAGAGCCCAAACATGTTCCAACAACAAAAACAGTGTTCGTAGAACACGAAGCCGATGTGTTAACACAAGGCAGCCCCAACCAGATATGATCTAAGAACATTTCGTGCAAAGCCCAGTGTTTTCTTAGATCTTAGAACTGTCTTTGGTGGGGACATAAGAAAGCCAGGACGCCTCGCCACTGCTTGACTACTTCTCCTCCTCTACCCTCCTCTCTCGTCGTGCTCCCCCTGCCGCGAGCTACCCGCACATGGGGGCGGGGGGGATGCCTGTAAACGTAGCACGGCGCGCCGGCGAGGGAGTACCCATTCGAGCATTTTCAGTGAGCACCCTCGCGGACACCCCCAAAGGTCAGGGCGCGTTGACGACACCCGCACATCCCACACCCGCAATAATGCCTTCGCTGTTGCCTGGTCCTGTTCGGCAACTCTGCTCTCCCAATGTTCTTGTCTCTCCCAGCTCATCCCGCTGCCTTTCACACACGTAGGGACTAGCAAGGCTCAGGCAGATCGGTCCCTACCCAGCGGACCCATCTCTCCCTGCCTGACAGACGTTGAGCTGCGTGGGGTGGGCATTCCCCAGTATGATGATTGACATGGCTGTGTGTGGAGGAGGCTACCCCAGCCCGCCTCTTGACAGTGCTGTGGGCAAGAGTCTTACCCAATCTGTCTCTTGGTATGGCTGTGGGGTCTGAGCCTCTCTCAGCCTGCGTGGGGCTGTGGGGCTCATATGGCATCGACGGCTGTGGGGGTCATATGAGTGTATGGTGGATGAGCCTGCATTCCGCAGTCCGCCTATGTTGGAAAATGATTGCCTCGTGGCGAGATCGGGACATCTGGGGCACAAGCTGCATTGCAGACGGCCCTCTGATCACGCATTGGCACATTGGACACAACCCAAGTGAGACAGATGACGTACTGATTCCAGTCAGCCTCTTGATCCGGGTGTGTGGGTTAGCCTTCCCCAGCCTGCCTACTGATGTGGGTGTGTGGGAGTGTGCCTTCCTCAATGTGCCATGACTCTGTTTGGGGAGCCTCCTCTAGTCCGCCTCTGATTATGGCCAGGGGGCCGGCGAACATTCAGCCAGACTGCCTCTTGGTATGGCCGTGTTTGGGCGGATCGTCCCAAATCTATCTCTCGCTATGGCTGGGTGGCGGTGGGCTTCCGCAGTCTGCCTGCTGGTATGTCTATCTGAGGATGGTGGTGTGGGAGGCCGTTTCGTGCGCGTATGCTGTCCCAGGGTGGTCCAAGATGCTCCTCGATGGTTTGCGCAGAGAAAAGATGCACGCGTCCGAACGATGCGAAACATACGGCGTTGTTGGGGTGAACTGTCCCAAACTACGTCTCGACAAGAGAGTGCGGTGCTGAGCCGTCAACCGTCTGCCTCTTAATGTGGCTGTGTGGGTGAGCCGTCTGCAGTCAGCCTCCTGTTGCGGCTTTGTGTGGGTGGGGGAGCAGTCCCCAGTCTATCCCTTGGATTGGCTTTGTGGGGGTGTGCCTTCCCCAGCCTGCCTCTTCGCATGCCTGTGGGGGGGAGCCTTCCCCTGTCAGCCCGCTGGTATGACTTTGCGGGGGGTCAGGCTTCCCAAGTCGGCCTCTTTTGCTGTGTGGCTCTATCGGTGCGAGCTTGCCCAAACCTGCCACTTGTAATGGCTGTGAGGGAATGGGGGTTCCTCAATCGTCCTGTTGATGCAACCGGTTCAAGGAGAGCCGTCTCCAGTCTGCGGCTTGATGAGCGTGTCTGCGGGAGTGCACAATTCTCGGTCTGCCTCTCGATGTGGCTCTGCGGCCGCGAGCCTTCCGACACTTGCCTCATGACATGGGTGTGTGGAGGAGGAGGAGGAGGAGGAGGAGGAGGAGGAGGAGGAGGAGGAGAAGGAGGGGCAGGAGGAGGCGGAGGAGGAGAGGGAGGAGGAGGACGCGGAGGGGGAGGAGGAGCAGGAGGAGGAGGAAGAGGAGGAGGCGGAGGGGGACGAGGAATGGGAGGAGGAGGAGGAGAATGAGGAGGACGAGGAATGAGTCCCCCCTCCTACCGCTGCCTCCGACCACCCTCTCCTCCAGCCTCCCATCCAAGACGGCCCAGTCCAGCGCTGCCTCGCTCGCCTGGCGGCTGGCGAACTCCTCCTGGCTGTCGTCCGCTCCTGCGCCGTCGTCACCCTCGTCCCCGTTGCCGTCGTCAAGGATCGAGGACTGTTTCATTATCGTCGGCCTCGTCGTCGTAGTCGTCATCGTCGCCGCTGTCGTCTTCATCGTCGGCGTCGTCGTCGTCGCCGTTGTCGCCGTCGTCGACGTCAGCGTCGTCGTCGTTTTCGGAGATCGAGGGCGCCGTCGTCGAAGATCAAAAACGTCGTCAATGACCGACGGCCTTACCGAGTTGGGTCGCCGTCCCTGCCGCGGCCGCGCCGCTGCCGTCGCGCACTGGCATCTTAAAGGCTCCCTCTCCCCCTCCTCCTCATTATGCTTCCCCTTGCTGTTACCCCTCCTCCCCCCCCAGCTCCCTCCTCCTCCTACCTCTGTTCCGCCACTGTTCCTTCTCCTACTCCCCTTCTCTTATAACCTATGCGTACTTCTCCTCCTCCTCCTCCTCCTTCTCGTCCTCCTCCTTCTCCTCCCCCTCTTCCTCCTCCCCCTCCTCCCCCTCTTCCACCTCACGCCAACTCCCTCGTCCCCCTCCTCCGCACCGGCTCTTGGCAAGTTTCCCAGCTCATCTCGGGCGGCCCCGAGAACGCGGGCTGGCCGCGACAGCACAAGGCAGGCGGCCATGCGAATCTGCATGCTGCTGTGCGTCCCGCGCGAAAAGAATACTACAGCGTACTCGCGGTAGACCGCTGGACAGACATCAGCACCACCACAGGCAACCAGACATCGGCAGCGCAAAAAAGAAACGACTTCTCAAAGGCGGCTGGCCATCTCGGAAGCCCGCTGAGAAGCCGTAAGAACCATTCAGGAGGCAGGAAGCCAATAAGCCTTCTGTGCCTTGTGACAGTACCCAGCCTCGCTGACTTCCCCTCTGGTTTCGCCGCCAGATCGGTGTGCAGACGGAAGTTCTTTCCTTAAGGGCTGAACGCCCCAACATGCCGGATGGGGAAGCAGACTGTGCAAGTCCATCCAACAAAAAAGACTACAGACGATCCACGACCCACTGGCCAGCTCAATTGGGTACCATCGACAAGCCATCCATCGCACCCCGATCCTCGATCGCACCTCCACCTCCCCAGTGGCCCAGAGGAGCACGTGCCGCCCATGGGCCCGAATTGGGCCTACTCATCTCGAACCCACGCCAGGCAATGCAGAGCAACGCCCAGCAGTGCAGCACCATGCTATACAACGCGCAGCAGCTCAAAGTAACGCAGAGCAGTGTGAATCGTGGCGGTGCAACGCCCACGGTTCCAATACAGTGAAAACTAAACCCAAGCGACGCCGATCACTACAGGGCAACGCAGTGCAATGCCCAGCAATTCGCTTCAGGTTTTCTCGGCGCGTTTTCCTGCCCACCTCCCCACTGTGCTTTCGATTTGCGGCCACAAAAAAAGAAAGGATATCCCCTGAAGCGAAGACCACTACAGCTAATATCGTCCCCCCCGCAACGCCATCCTTATTCAGTATTCGTACTCCGAAATCTGCCCGCCACCCACCCCTCTGGACAGCAAACAAATACTCGTCGTAGCCACTTCTGCCGGGCTAAACAACTGCGACTGCCTGCGACTCCTTATACGACACGCAAGTGTGATGTCCCCCTGAGGCGTAGAGCACGACGGGAAATATCGCCCCCCCCCCCGCCGCACCGGCAACGACATGTGGCACACACAATCCGACATGCTTCCCCTGTGCTCGTCCTGTATGAAGGGTGGAAAACTGGTGGCCTCAACAACAAGGGCAATAACAAACGAACGAACGAAATCAGCCATCGCAGGGAGGCCCGGCGTCCCTGCAAGGGAGGCAGCCGCGCCTGCAGCAAGCAGGCCTTCGACGAAGGCCACTGAAGTGGACTTGAAAAAAGGAAGGCCCCCCTCAGCGCCACGCGTGGTCTGTAACATGCTGCTCGCTCTCCTGCCACATTGGCTGATTCGATGCTGCGACCGCCACGGGGTCCGAGCCAGCATGTCTTGCGTACGATACAAGCCCACCTTCCCATCTGCTGCCCCGGCCAGGAGCGAATTGGGCACCTGACGTATCCCCTCGATTGCTCTTCCCACCGCCCGTGGTCCCTCCATTGGTCATTCGTTTGGCCCCCCGTTCAACTGGCAGACATGGGATCTCCCCAATCCATCTCTACTCCGCCTTCGAATTGAGAGCCAACCCAGCATGTCACTCTTGCCTTCCGTGCTCTGTCTTCCGCGACACGCATCGCACTCCGATCCCAAGACGCATACTTGTCTTCCTGGCGTATGGCAGGCCCACACATGCGTCTAAGCATGCACCGCCGCGTGTTTGTGAATGTGCGTTTCTGTCTCGCTGTGAGATCCCATGTTTCGCTACACCACCGAACTGTCTTGGACACGGTCGCGGCGACAAACTACAACCTTGTTGATTTGGAATTGTCTTTCTTCCTTTAATGAAATCTCTTGACAAGCTAGAAAATGTTGCCGATCCAAGCCGTAATCTCGGTGTCCCCTCGATTGCTGTTCTCACCACCAGTGGTCCCTCCATTGAGGCAATCCTTTGGACCGCCGATTAGATGGGGCACATACGATCTCCCCAGCCAGTGTCCATTTTGCCTTCGAATTAGGTTCGACCCACTGCGCAACCCCCGCATGCTGTGCTTTATCTTCCGCGACACGCGTCGCTTTCTGGACCCATGACACATGCCCTTCGTCGGGGCGCCTGGAAGGCCCAACCATCCGTCCAAGCAGGCACCGCCGCCGCGCGCTTCTCAATCTGCCTTTTCTGCTCATTGTGAAATCCCATGCTTCGCTAGGCCATCGAGCTGGCTTGTTCTCGGTCCCGCCGAGAAGCTGCAATCTAATTGGTTCATATATACACGGTTTCATGACAGTCGTTGACCGACTGAAGGAGTTTGCCCATCCAAACCGTAATCTTGAATCGAACTCGAATTGGCTACCCCAGTCGTCCCGCTGATTGCTCTTCCGACCAACTGTGGCCACCCCATTGGGTCAGTCATTCTAGGTGGGATACAGACTATCTCCCATTCGTTGTGGTTGTAGACCCGATGCTGCAAAACCAAGGACAAAGCTTACCAATGGATGCTCAAACTCTTCGAATGTTATCTTCTTGATTGCTGGTGCAAATGTTCCAACACATTGGATGCTGGTTGCCCAGCGTTCAAGTTCACGAATTTCTGCAAGCTCGTCCCGGATTAACGCACATGTGCGTGGATGCTTGCCCTGATTGTGGCACCAACGTAGTCCTATCTGCCAGCATAGCGTGAGCCAGAAGGTCTTTTTCGCAGAAGGTGTTGCCGATGATGCGTCCGTACCCTTCAGCTGCCTAGTAGTTGTGTTCACTGTGCTCGCAAATAATGGCAACGGCGTTGGCTCCCCTTGCTGAACGCACAAGAGAACGTCGAAATATGTGCTTCGCGTGTTTGTGTATAGCTGGATGTACGCCCGCTGGCCACGGTACAACTCCTCCTTCCCCGCAATAGCTGCGGGCCAACGCAGCTGCATGCATGATCTCGTCAGAATCCTTTTTCCAATGCTATGGATGAAGCTCAGGCTGTCCACCCCGCGCAAGACTTCTCTCCCCAACCATGCGCATACAACGCACTGGGTTACAGCATCCAAAACGCGTGCGAAGCTCAAATTCTTCGGGTGTTGCAGGACTGTCCACGGTATGCCCCGTCCGCCTCAAGAGTACGCTGCTGTAGACATGAATCAGACACAGAATGAGTGCGATCAGCCTGTAGTTCTTTGGGGGAGTTGCTTCGCCTTTGCATGAACAAGACAGCGATGAACGAAGTACGCCACTAACCTGGGGCCCGAGACACGCCAATCAACAGGTCGGCAAACGTGTCCCTAATGTTTATATCATGCCGCCCCCCGCACTCTTTCAACAATTCCGCCACAATACAATCTTCAGCACTTGTGTTGTTCCGGGTCAGTCGGGATACGCACCAACCCAAATCGTCTTCTATATCGTCTGCTGGTATATGTGTGCGTCGTCAGGCTGCCTGCGGCTCCTCCAGCGGACCATGACATAAGACGTGCAAAATGAAGCGAACATCTCTGCTATGTCATCCCTTCTTGACTGTATTCGGTCGCTGGCATCCTGGAGTGCTCGCCATGGAACTCCCTTATCGTCGGCCGCCATTGGAGTCTAGGTAACTTGTTGGTAGGACCTTTGATGATCAACTTGTCCGACTGCTCGTTGTGTTTTTTAGCATCTGGTTCCGTCTGGCCCTGTTCAAGCTGAGCGCCTCCTCTTTCCTGTCATCTTTGGTAGCCAATGGCCAATGGCTTAACATGCTGATCCGTCTCCTTGTTCTTCTCCCGCCCTCCCGGTACTACGGCGCATTCGGAAGCAGCTTGAAAAAGCGCCTCCGTCACTGCTGCTATATCCTTCGGGCTCTCGCGCAAAGCCTTCAACTGAGCAAGACAATATGCCTCCTTGCTGGTCGTCATTCTCACCCCTCTTCCCGTTTTCACTGGCTTCCATCGTTGCTAATTGTTCTGTCTACCCCCTAACTTCTTCCATATGGCCCCGTGGTCTGTCGTCTGCATCGAGTCCGAAATCACATCTGTATTCCGTAGCGTGTAAAGAGTTGGCGTGTAGATCGGTTAAGACAAGGGTGGAGGGCGCTTCCTTGGTGGACTCCTGCGGGGGAGCCCCATGGTGGGAACTGCTGGGTTCCGATCTTACTCGGATGCTCTTTGAATCCTATCATAATCCGATTGGGAACCTACTGGATTCACGTTGCTGCCCATTTGGGCGCTCATCGGAATCAGATTCGGGTCTTGCTGGGATCCTATCCGGGTCTTGGTAAGATCCCGCATTGAGGGGCCCGGGGGCGAGACATCGCTTCCAAGGGCAAGAAGCAATATACTTGTTCCGAGAAAGGGAGTGGGGGTCGTTTTCTGCTTCCAGCGTTTTTGTATGCTCATCTTTGGCCCTCAATGACAACTCTGTCCTGTCGTGGGACACTCATCACCACCATGACCTCGCTTGCAGGTCTGCGCTGCATGGGCAAGACAAATATGTCAAGACTGGGGAAAAGGGCAACTCTGCTCGCAATCAACCCTGCACCCCCTTCGAGGTCGAGACTGATCAAATGTTCAAACCGTGTCCGACCGTGGAGGCGAGGAGGCCCCTTTCTGCGCCCCTTCTGATGGCTGGAGCCGGAGCTGGGCCACCTTAGACCCTCCACTGCCTCCCAAAGGCGACCGACATTGGACTATCCTGCGATCCGTGGACCCTCCCAGGAACGCCCAAACGACTCCTGCGCACGAAGCACACATGGGGCGGCTCCAAAGGCGCCACTCGGGGGCGCACGGGCGGAGGGAAATCACCTCGTGGCTCCAACTTGTCGTGACCTCCCGCTCCTCCGATCGCTGCCGAGGCGCGGCGGCGTCTGTAGAAAGAACAAAAACGCCATAGACATAAACTTTTGGCGATCCGCGCGGACTTCTTGAATGTGCGCTGCACCCCCCTCCCTGACGCGCAGAGCGCGCCGAGGGCGGCGCCAGAGGCGCCGCTGGGGGGGCCCATGCGCCGATCCAAGAAGCCCGCGCGGAGTGCCAAAAGTCGATGTGTATGGCGTTCTTTTCCTTCTTCGACCCATGCTCCTCCGATCGCTGCCGAGGCGCGCCGGCGTCTGGAGGCGCCCGCGCAGTCGGCGCCGGGGCGGCCGCCGCGTCCTGGCGGGCCCGCGCGCTCGGCCTCCGCCTCTTCGCAGCTGCCGGCGGACGCGATCTGCGAGGGGCCTCGCGGCGGAAAGGCCGGCGAAGGTCTTGGGAGGCGCAGAGGTGTGCGTCAGCACCCGCTTCGCGCCGCCTGCCCCGCCGAGGGGAGCTGCTATCGATCTCGGCGACGGCGGCACTGGCTAGGCCGCCAAGAGGTTGCCACCAACTCCCAAACCCATGATCGTCTTGTCCCAGTGAAGACCAGAAGGGCCCAGAATCGAGTCAAGAAGTAGGATGGGCCATCGACATGGATCGGATGGGTGGAAATCGGCAACCAAGTCGAGAAACATCGGATCGGAGGGAATCGGCAGGCCGTAAGGCCTCCGTTGAGGAATCGGAAATCATATCGGAATCCGAAGTCGAATCGAATCGGAATCGGAGCCATCGAAATCGAAACAAATCGGATGGGAGGAACGGAAAAGAGCCCTGAGAGGTCAGGCGTCTAAGGATGCCCGGATCGCGCCGAACGGCTGGCGGAGGGCCAAGGTATGGCCCGAAACTGCCCAGTCGAGGCAACAGCGTACTTCTTCGCGCACGTGTCCTTTCTTTGGACCTCCTGGAGGCCTCTCGTCACCATGGCTCGATCCGCCTCGAGACTGGCAGTTGGTTGGATAGCCGCCGTTGTCTCGATTGGCACTTCTCGGAGTACCTCTGGCAGGATACTTCTTTCAATCCTGGCACCTTCCAGCCAAAAAACAGCCTCCAGGAGCCTGTCTCAGTTCCCTGCGGGCCCTCACATCAACATCCGAGGCGGAAAACTAGCCCATGCGGAAGAAGTCGAAACATTACTAGGGGGTCCTGGATTAGAGATGGGGCTGGTGACAATGAGGATGGGGAAGGCAAGTGTTTTTCATTCAAATCGGTGTTTTGACAATCCGCCGGGCCAAATCCGGCATCTGGAGGCAAACAACAGCGAAAACTGGCCGCCTTGTCTTGTTGTGAGGTGCCACATGTCAGGGTCGCTCGACAACAATGTCGGCCCTCAAAGCGTCCAAAAACCTTGGAACTCCGTATGTGTTCCTCCTTCTCCCCTGGGCACGGGGGAGTGGAGTCCAGGTAGAAACGGGTGGGGCACCCCCAAGGCATTCCCCACAAGGCCTGTTTCGACAGGCCCCAGGAGACAGAAAAACGGCGACGCCTCTCCAGGACTCCTTGCCTTCACTCTGCTACATGCCCTCCTCGTCCTCCCCCTCCACATGCTCCTGCTCCTGCTTATCTCCAAGGTATCTCCTCCTCCTGCTCCCAGCCATCTCCACCTCCTCCTCCTCATCCTGCTCCCTGCCGTCTCATCCTCCTCCTCCTTCTCCTCGTGATCCTCCTGCTCATGCTCCTGATCCTGATCCTGCTCCTGCTGGTCCTCCTCCTCCTCCTCCTCCTCCGACCCTTTCCATCGACGAAGACATCGATCCTCCTCCTCACCCTCCTCCTCCTGCTTCTCCTCCGACCCTTTCCGTCCAAGAAGACATCGACCCTCCTCCTCCTCCTCCTCGTCCTCCTCCCCCTCCTCCTCCGCCTCTTCCTCCCCACCCCGTCTCCTCCGACGACGACCGCGACGGCGACGACGTCCACGATCTCGACGACCTCGACGCCGCCGGCCCCGCGACGCCCTCCCCAAGACGACGCGTTCGACGCGGGGCGGCCCGCGGCGCCTGGCGGGTCGTCCTGTCCCGACTGCTGCCGCGGCCGCTCCCCCTCGGCGCCCTCCGCAGCCGCCTTCGGCCTGGCCTCGGCGCGCCAGCGCGGCGCGAGCATCGGCCAGGGAATGGCGAGGGCCTCGAGCATGGGGAGCACCGAGAGCCTCGAGGACGGGACCTGCCGCCATCGGATCGGGAGGTCGGGGCGAACTTGAGGGAACGTCGGGTGGGCCCAGCGGCCTGCGTTGGCACGGAACCGACATGGAGTAGGATCGGCCGCGTCAAGATGCACAACAACGCCGCGCACGCGTCGGGCCGCATCGGATCGACGGAACACCCCGGAATCGCTTCGGATCGGGCTGGTCAAAAACGACATTGATTTGCATCGATCGTCTCAGAATGGAGCCTGGAGAATCGTCGGAGGAGATGCAGAGGCCACCGCAACTGAAGTCTCGTCGCGGAGGAACTCGATGATCCTCAGAGCGTCGCCGATGAATCGCCGATGCATCGCCGACGTCCCCCAGCCATCGGCGACGTTTGCGTGGATAAACTCGGGTTCCACATGGAGCCGCATTGCCGATGTTGCGCCATCCTGGTCCCATCTACTTTGAGCCCATCTGGGAGGCCTGGAGCATTGGCTCACCCGCATGAGCGCACCGACCACCGTCAACAACCACCCCGACTCTGGAGGCCTCCAGGCCTCTTGAAGTCGGGGATCGACTGACCCAGGCCAATCCAAGCCCGGGTCGGTCGGGCCTTGCACGCTCCTGCAAGACCCTGCAACATCCTGCAAGATCCTGCACCCCGGGTCAGTGCGCCGCTGGCCCTCCAGGACCCTGGAAAAACCGGCTGGCCCACGTTTGCATCGTCTCCCGTGTCAAGGCTCCTGATGGAGGTCTCCCACGGCCCTGCCGGCGGGGTCATCATCGCGCCGTCGACTGTTTCGCGGTGTTTGTCCTCACCCTCTCGGGCGTCGCCCTGGATACGTGGTGCGTCCTCTCCCGCGGTCACTTGAAGCTGGTGTACATGAAGCGCCGCTGACGGCACCACCACCACAGCATTTCGCTTTTCTGGTACTTCGCCTCCGGGTTCCTGTACAATGCGTTCCTTTGCATGCACACCGCCTTCGGCACCGCCTGACTCCGGGGCTTTGCCCTCTCTTGGCCTTGGCGTGAAGCCCCTCCTTCTGCCTTCCCCTCTCTGTCAATTAAAGCTGTGCGCGGCCCGCTTAGGTTCGACCGGAAGAGGCTCGCTCTCGACCCGCGAATCAAAAAGTGTTTCGCGGTGCTTAGGCAGGTTGCAGGCCCAGCGAAGCCGAAAAATACCCAAGACCTCGAACCGGTTGAGTTTCGATCCTCGGTCGACATAAAAGAGACCCCACAGTTGGGTTCGGCAGTAGCGACTACAGGCGGTCCGCCGCCATATCGGGCGAAGAAACTCAAACTCAAAAGAAATCGAAAATTCTCTACGCCCAAACCTGTGGAAATCACAAACTCTAAAAAACTTCCAGCAAACTCTAAGCCAAAACCGGCGAAACAAAACTCAAACCCGAATACAAACTTCAAGAATTCTTGAAGACAGAACCCGCGGAAATCTCAAACTCAAAGAGATGCGCTTAAAACATATCTAAAGCAATGCCTGCGGAAATCTCAAAGTCTGAAAAGAAGAAACTACAATACAACTCTGAGTCGAAACCTGGGGAGATCTGACCCAAAAAAAACTTGAAACCGGAACCCAAAACAAACTCTGAAACAACAGTCTCAAAAACTATGCAAAACTATAACAATACTCTACACGCCTAAGAACAAAATCGAAGCATAGAACACATCGAACAACACTTGCTTAAGAAGTCTACATAATAAATACAATTATGACTGCCAAGCGAACTCCAACACAACTCTGGGACAACCTTTTTTAAGAAAAAATCGAACTCCAGCTTCACTTGTTTGGTTTTGTTTCGAGTTTTTGGTTGTCGCAAATGTTGGTATTGAAGTTGTGTTGCGATTTTGGGGGATCGAGATTTCCCCAGGCTTCAGCTGATAGGTTTGTTTATGATTGTTTGTTTGTTTGAGATGTTCGCAGGTCTTGGCTTCGAGATGCATTGAAGTTCCCTAGAGTTCGAGGTTCCCGCAAGTTTTGGCTTGGAATTTGTTTGAAGCTGTTGGGGGGGAGCTTCCTGCCGCAGATGTTCCGAAGATTTCGGTTGGTTTTATCGATGGACCTCCTGCGGTACAACTGCCGAACATAACCCAAGAGATATCCAAAAAGGTTCCAAGAGACCTCCTAGAAAACACTTCCAAGGCGGTTGCTTGTCGCCGCATGCTATTTCCCTGATCAAGCCAACTCGCGTGGCGAACTGTTTCGTGGGCTGGTGGGGATACGTTTTGATCGCGAGCGCAAGCGGAAAAGGCCGCGCGCCGTCCAGAGCTACAGCTAACCAGCAGGAGCCAAAATTGCACACGAGAGAGAAATGATAAGAGAGACAACAGGAGAACAGCGGGAAGGGAGACAAACTGGGGCGGGCCGCGCGGCGCTCGCGAAGGTGGTGCCATCGGCGGCTGCAGCCGCCGGGGGTGCACGCCAGTGCACGCCAAAATGGCGGGCAATTGGCTGGCAGCGCGGTGTCCCGCGACCGCGGCGAGGGGCAGACCCCGGGAGACAGAGGGCCGCAAGCACCCGTGCTTGTACGGGGGGCAGCACGCGGGGGGCTGAGCGCGGCGAGGGCTATGCATCCCTGCAAGGGGACCAAGCCTTCAGGTGCGTCGAAGCCCATGGTGGCGACGGCGGAACGAGCGAGCGGCGACGACCGAACAATAGTGCGCGCCGTGGGACAGGCACGCCGTAAGCAGACTGAATCTGCCAGCCGCGCGTCGACACCAGTGAACAAGCCAGCTGGCATGCAGGCGCTCGACGGACGGGGGTCCGGATCGCCAGGACTGGCGTGACGACGGAGGTGTCGGATCCCGCTCGGAAACCAGAAGGGAACGCCACCGGCGCGGTAGGGGCGAACCGAGAGGCCGGCGGACCCCAGGCGAGCGTCGGAAGGCCGCCGCAAGCCAAGAGCCGCGGCGGGGGGACGGGCCGTGGCGGCGAGCAGGCCGCAGAGAGCGGGCAAGCGACCAGTAGTGACGGACCGCGCCCGCAGTGCTGCGGGAGGGAAAGAGAGGAGCCCAGGCGGATCCTTTGCGCGGAGTAGAGGCCGCTGGGCGGGGACGCCGTGTCGAAGGGGGCCACGGCAATGAAAGGGCTCCGACGCGCCTTGTGCCCCGAAGCCAGAGGCGGGGGCAGGGGCGTCGAAGGTGCCCCATGCGGCCCACGCGGGGCGCGGGGCAGGGCGGGTGGCCTGGCGCCAGGGAGCGGGGAACCACGCGCTAGACCGGCGGCGAACACCGCACCGGTGGGCAAAGAACCGGCGGGGCCAGGCGCGAACCGTCAGCCCCAGCCGGGGCGCGCGCCTGACAGTATTGGGCACGAAGCCAAGGCGGCCCCTGGGGGGGCCGCGGGGAGGGCCGGCGGGGGGGCCGGCGGGCAACGGCGGGGCGGGAAGAGGGCGAGGGCGACGCCCCAGCCCACGCGCCGCAGAGCACGGACGCGACCCGCGCTCGCGGGAGTGCGTGAGGAGGGGGGGGATGCGCGCAGAGCGCGGGAGGCCAGCAGGAGAGCCGGCGCCAAAAGGGGGGGCGACAAGGGTCGCGAGCATGGGCAGCAGACCCAGGGGGGATTGCACGGCGGGGCCTCAGAGTTGCGGGGGGCGGCCTGGAGCATTTGGCGCGGCGCGCCTGACTAACAGGGAGCGCCCATGGGAACCTCGATGCCGAGTGAGGGGGGCAGTGCTGGAGGCCGCGGCGCTGAGCGAACCTGCGGTGGACGACGACGCCGCGAGCACGGCCGAGGCCGAAAACAGCGACGTGCCGTTGGAGCAGCGGCGCCTCTGGTAGGCAACGCCGTGGGCGATGCCGTCGGAGCAGCCGTTAATGCAGATGTCGGAGAACCTGTGGGCGAGGCCGTAGGGGCAGCTGTAGGGGCAGGCGTCGGTGAGGCCGTCGCTGACGGCGCAGGCGAAGCCGTCGGCGCTGCTGTAGGCGATGCCGTGGGCGATGCCGTCGGAGCAAACGCTGGCGCAGCTGTCGGTGAAGCTGTGGGAGCAGGTGTCGGCGTGGCCGTCGGCGACAGCGTCGGCGAAGCCGTCGGCGCTGCCGTCGGCGATGCCGCGGGCGATGCCGTCGGAGCAGCCGTTGGTGCAGCTGTTGGTGAAGCTGTGGGCCAGGCCCTAGGCGCAGCCGCGGGGGCAGGTGTGGGGGCGGCCGTCGGCGCTGGTGTCGGGGAGGCCGTGGGGGCTGCTTTTGGCGCTACAATCGGCGCGGCCGTCGGTGACGCCGTTGGCGAAGCCGTCGGGGCCGGCGTCGGCGAAGCTGTAGGCGGTGGAGCTGTGAGCGAGGCCGTAGGCACGGCTGTAGGAGCAACTGTCGGTGCGGCAGTGGGGGCTGCTGCGGGCGCTGCTGTCGGAGCTGCAGTCGGCGCGGCCGTCGGTGACGCAGTAGGCGCAACCGTCGGGTCTGCCGTGGGCGTTGCTGCGGGTGCTGCCGTCGGGGCAGCCGTTGGTGCAGCTGTCGGTGAAGCTGCGGGGGCAGGTGTCGGTGAGGCCGTGGGCGACGGCGCAGGCGAAGCCGTCGGTGCTGCTGTAGGCGATGCCGTCGGGGCAGCCGTTGGTGCAGCTGTCGGTGAAGCTGTGGGAGCAGGTGTCGGTGAGGCCGTCGGTGACGGCGTAGGCGAAGCCGTCGGCACTGCTGTAGGCGACGCCGTGGGCGGTGCCGTCGGAACATCCGCTGGTGCAGCTGTCGGTGAATCGGTGAGGCCGTCGGTGACGGCGTAGGCGAAGCCGTCGGCGCTGTAGCTTAACTCACACCCTTGTCCCGGACCGTCACTGGCGCAAGATGCCGATACCTCATCACGTTGTCGTCGGCGTCTCCAGGGGGGGCTACCGGCCACAACAACTTGGGTAAAATGGTCGCCGAAGTCGAGTCGGGTTGTCTCGTCGTCGACGCCTCCAGGGGGCGGCAACGACCACAAACACTGGCGTAGACAAGTCGCAAAAGTACTGGCCCGAATCCGGCGCCAACCCAGAGACATGCTCCTTCTCCAGCTCAGGCCACGGCACCCGCACCTGCACGCAGACGCCTTCCCAAGAACGCCACCTCCAGCTCCAGCTCCAGCCCCCGCGTCGTCGTCGTCGTCGTCGTCGTCGCCGTCCGCCTTCCCAGGGGCGGCCGAGGCCGTCGCTCGTCGGTCGTACTCGTCGGACGGCGTCGCCAGTGGCGCAGCTAACGGCAGCAACTACTGGTGTACATGGCACGACCAGGGGCGCAGCTAACGGCTGCAAGAACTGGTGTAAATGGAACGACGGTCGGCGGTCGCACTCGTCAGTCGGCATCGCCGGGGGCGGAATTTACCGCTGCGGTGGCCGCCGGTGCGGCGCCCGCCCCCCAGGGCCCCGCAGGCGGCTGCTGCTGCTCCAGGGCCAGGGAACGGCTGAATTCGCACCAGGCTGAACTCGCACCTGGCTGACCTGGCACCCGAACGGCCCAGACGGACTCGCACCAGCTGAACTCGCACCCGGCCGAACACGCACCAGCTGAGCTCACGCCCGACAGAACTCGCACCAGCTGAACTCACACCCTTGTCCCAGGGGTGGCTTCTGCTGCACCAGGGTGGGTCCTGCTGTCGCTGCTGCTGCGCCTGGTAGGCACCTGGTGGCGCCCAGACCCCCCAGGGGCGCGGACAGGACTGATGAGCAAAGGCAATTGCTGCTGTTGCTGCCGTTGACTCGCACTAGCTGACCCGCAAACGGCTGAACTCACACCCGACAAAAATCGCACCAGCGGAACTCACAAACTTGCCCCAGGGGTGGCCCCTGTTGCGCCAGGGTGGATCCAGGGGCAGCTGCTGAAGCTGTTGCGCCAGGTGCCGGGGCCGCTGCCGCTGTTGCTGCGCCTGGTAGACACCTGGTGGCGCCCAAACCTCCCAGGGGCGCGGACAGAACTGATGAGCAGGGGCGATTGCTGCTGCTGCCGCTAACACGCACCAGCTGAACTCGCACCTGGCTGAATTCACACCCGACAGAACTCGCACCAGCTGGCCTCGCACCCTTGCCCCACGGGTGGTTTCTGCTGCACCTGGGGGGTTCAGGGGCAGCTGCTGAAGCTGTTGCGCCAAGTGCGGGGGCTGCTGCCGCTCTTGCTGCGCCTGGTATGCACCTGAACCCACGCCCTTGTCCCAGTGGTGGCTTCTGCTGCATTAGGGGGCCCAGGGGCAGCTGCTGAAGCTGTTGCGCCAAGTGCGGGGGGGTGCTGCCGCCGCTGTGGCGCATGACACGCACCCGGTGGCGCCCAGACCTCCCAGGGGCGCGGACAGGAGTGATGAGGAGGGGCGATTGGTGCTGCAGCCGTCGACACGCACCAGCTGAGCACGCACCTGGCAGAACTCGTTTCCGACTCCCGACATAACTCGCACCAGCTGAACTCACACCTTTATCCCAGGAGGGGGTTCTGCTGCACCAGGGGAGGTCCAGGGCCAGCTGTTGAAGCTGTAACGCCAGGTGCGGGGATTTGTGGCGTTGCTGCTGCGCCTGGTGTGCACCTGCCGGCGCCCAGATTTCCCAGGGGCGCGGACAGGAGTGATGAGTACCGTTGACTCGCTCCAGCTGACCTCGCACCTGGCTGACCCTACACAGGACAAAACTCGCACCAGCTGAACTCACACCAATGTTCCGCCCCGTCACTGACGCAAGATACCTCAACACGTTGTCGTCGGCGTCTCCAGAGGGGGTGCCTAACGGCCACAAGCACTGGTGTGGATAAGCGCAGAGGTCGAATCGTGTCGTCTCGTCGTCGTCGACGCTTCCAGGGGGGTGCCTAACGGCCACCAGCACTGGTGTAAAATATTCGCCGATGTCGAATCGTGTCGTCTCGCCGTCGTCGTCCCCAGGGGTGTGGCTGACGGCCACAAGCACTGGTTTGGCAGTCGTCGTGGTCGTTGTCGCGGTCGGAATCGCAATTTGACCAAGGAACTTCACTTCCAAGGGTGAAGCTAACGGCTGCAAATACTGGTGTGAAATGCCTGACCAACCGTCGACTGGGGTAAGCTGATCAGGGGGAACGATCCGCCAGGGGACTGCTGCTGCTGTTGCCGCACCTGCTGTTGCAGCCCCCGCAGCTGCTCAATACGAGAGGGGGGCAACATGGTGTTTCTGCTGTTGCAGCGCCTGCTGCTGCTGTTGTTGTTCCTGTTCCTGCCCCATCTCCACGAACTTGTCCACCCTCCGCATGTCGTCGTCGTCCGCCTCCCCAAAGGGGTCCGAGGTCGTCGTTCTCCGGACAAGGGGGGTGGCTAACGGCCACAAGCGCTGGTGTAAAATACTCGCCGAGTCGTGCCGCCTCGTCGTCGTCGACGCCTCCACGGGGGTGGTTAACGGCAGCAAGCACTGATGTAAAAGAGCCGCCGATGTACTGCCCCGACCCCGGGGCTTGTGGGGATACCTGTTTGATCGCGACCGCGGCGAAAAGGTCGGGCGGCGTCCTTGGCCGGTGCAGACTAGCAAGAGGAAGGGCGAAAAGAGGAAGGGCGAAAAAAGGAAAGACCAAGCGAGAGGGAGGCAAACAGGAGGCGGGCTTCGCTGCCGCTCACAGGAGGGCGCGCACCAAGGCTGGTGGGGATACGCGAAGTCAAAGCATCCGATCCCTGGTCGATCGACGACGGCAACGCACCACGCCATCTGCTGAAGGCGAAATCCCTTGGCCCCTCCCGGGGTCCTCCTTGGCCGGCTTCCCGTTCCAGATCTACTTCCGTCCGCCCTGTGGCCCGACAAGAGCCCCCCCGAAGACGAAACGGCGAATGGCCTCCACCAAGATCCGACGTCACGAGAACATTGCAAAATCACCACCAGAGCCCCACAACCCACCTTTTTGCGATCCGCGAAGGTCCTGGGCCCCGAATGCGTGCGAAAACACCTGTTGTGGAATTCACTGCGACGCCCATACCTCAATCGGCGGGGGGTAGTTGAGACAACTGTGGCCCTCCAACCTGGCTAACATCCTCCCGAAATCAGGCCCCGGGATCCTCCCAGAGTCCACCATTTCCCGCCTCTCGAGGAGTTCAGCCGTGCCGACGAGGACGCCTCCAGGAGGTCCACCAAGGACGAAACATGTAGAGGAATGCCGCCGTTGTCTTCGGCCACAACTGGGGCCTCCAACGGCGGCCAATCGGGACGATCCGGGCACCCCTGGTCGAAGATCGGCGAGGCGCAGCTGCTCGAAGGTATGCCGAGGCCGGGGAACCTCCAGGAAGCAAGGGAAGCGTCCGAAGACTTACGATGGAGGGCCGCCGTTGTGTCGGCTGTGGGTCATCGTCTTCGGGACCTCTTGGAGGTTTAGAATCTAGAGGTTGGCACCAGCTACAAGACTGGGGGTGTCTCCACGGGGCAGGAGGATCCTGTGTTTTGGTGTTGGAGGTTCGGTTGGGGCTGGAAAGATAGCGTGCAACATCAATCTCTAGACAACCACGCAACCCCTGTGAGGCGATCCCTCCGCGAGGGCCCCTTGTGTTTGAGGCCCCCCCCTGCCGGGGCTTCTTTGGTGCACGCCGTCCCAAAGGCGGGGGGACAGCGTGCAGCTTGCGGGCCGATGGCACCACATTGCACGCTATCATTCCACCCCCAGCCGTGAGCGCTTGGCCGCCTACAACAACCCGAACAACGCTTGAGCGACGATCAAAAACGGGTCTTACGCGAGATGCCATAGCGACATTACGCGGCGGCTTGCGCGGGCCGCCGGCGCGGCACGCTGCATTGGAGACGAGGGCGCTTACGCGCGACCGTACGCGGGCAGCTTACGCGTCAGTGTCGGCGCAGACAACCCCTTGTTTTGCGTTGCTCATTTGGAGAAACCCAAAGGTACCGATACGGCTACTCCCCAGACCTCTCCAGGGGCGCGTTCTGACCAGCATTTCGAGGCGAATCCACTGGTGGCGACGAGGGCCTCCCAGGAGGCCCCCCACAAGGAGAAAGCGGGGAAGGGTAGCAGTATGGGTAGGTTGTCCTCCTCCGACGAACAGCACCACATGCCGTCGGTGGACCTCCCTATGCGGCCGCGAAAGGTGTGTGGAGTGTGCTTAAGTCGATCCGAGTACGCATGCGACCCAAGTCACTGAGGCCGTCGACGGAGCTCCCTATGAGGCCACGGAGCGCGTGAGTGCTGTGCCAAACTGAGCGCCGAAACGGTGATGATAATGATGATGGCGGTAACGAGTCTGCAGATGGATGATGCTGAAAACGATGATAGAGATGTTGTTGATGATGATGACGCTGCTGATGATGATGATCAGCATGATGATGCTGGTGATCATGATGATGCTGATGATGATGATGATGATGATACTGATTATGATGATGATGATGATGATGATGATGATGACGTTGAACATGTTGTTGTTGATGATGCCGATGGTGATGGAGATAAACACGATGATGAGGATGACGATGATGCAAACATACTGATGATGTAGGTGGTGAGAATGAGGATAACATAACAATTAACAATGAGGATGATGGCGATCATGATTATTTTCATCACGATGGTATCATCATCATCAGCATCATCAGTATCATCACCATCATGATCATGATCATCATCAGCACCATCATCATCATCATCATCATCATCATTATCATCATCATGGTCATCATCATCATCATCATCATCATCATCAGCATCAGCATCAGCATCAGCATCAGCATCATCATCACCATCGCCAAAATTGCAGAGTCGACTTCCGAGGGAGGGCTGCCGTTGTCTCGACTGGCCCCCCTTGCCTCGGACCTCGAGCGGCGGCGGCGGCCCAGCGGCGCGGGCGCCTCGGGTCCCTCCTGCCCAGGCTGCTCGACAGCGTCCTCGCGATCGGTGTCCCAGGCGGCCCTGCGGGGGGGGAGGAGGAGGAGGAGGAGGAGGAGGAGGAGGAGGAGGAGGAGGAGGAGGAGGAGGAGGAGGAGGAGGAGGAGGAGGAGGAGGAGGAGGAGGAAAAGGAGGAGGAGGAGGAGGAGGAAGAGGAGGAGGAGGAGGAGGAGGAGGACGAGGAGGGGTTTGGCGTTTTCGGTTTCTGTTCGGGCCCTGGCCCCCGGTACATCGGCTCTCAGCATAGGGTGAGGTGGGCAGGCGTCTTAGAAGGGGCGTGCTTCTCAGACGGCGCCGGCCTCACATCCACAGAGAATGCCCGCGCCTTTTAAAAAACAGTGGTGCTTTTACGAAACGCTCCACCCTCCCCCGTGTCCCCCCTCTACGCGTGGCTGAAAGATGGAGGCGAGGAGGAGGGATGAGGGGGATGAATACTGGAGGGGAGAAGAATGACGAGGGGAGGCGGAGGGGTGGAAGGGAGGAGGGGGGATAACCAGGAAATGTCAAGGAGCCCTCGGCTGCGACTGGTGCCGCAATGCTTAAAATCACATACTACGATCTGCAGACAGCAGAACGGCGGTACGATCAGCAGACAGCAGATCGGCGATCCGCTTATCCGCCCTGCAGGTGGGGGTCACATTGGCCAAACGGCCGCACAGGGAGGAGGGAGAAAAGGGGAGGAGGAGGCAGAAGGACGACAGAGGAGGGAGGAGGGAGGGAGGAAAGAGAGAGGAGGAGTGAGGGAGGAGGGGGGGAGGAAGGAGGGGGAGTGACAGAAGAGGAAACAGGATTTTGGACGAGAAGAAAAGCACTCAAACATTAACCAAACAACAAATATTCAACAAATCGTCCCCGCACTATGTTTGTCCATGTTTGGGTATTCCTCCTGTGGAAGGACAGGCCAGACTCAGCGCTACCTTGTACCTTCCCGGGCAGGCTTGGAGCGGCCGTGCGGAAACCCCAGGAAAGGGCGGAAGTTACGCGGATGCGTGGGGGAAACGTGTGTTGGGGCTCTTTTTCCTCCAACGCAACTCGAACAAAAGGGCTTGCGGGCATGTTATGAATTTATGGCGTCTGAATCACTCGAGATCCCGAACACACCGCCTAGCCGAGCGGGGAGCGGGTGGTGGGCCCGCTCCTCCTCGGACACCCCCTCGGGGTCACCACTCCCTTCAGGGTTTTAGAATCAAAGTGAAATTAAACCCCGCCTCGCCTCGACGAGTAGGCGCGGAGGTCTAGGCTCGCGCCTGCAGCGCATCTAAACAATACACAGCTCAAGGCCCTACTCGGACCACACCGCCTGTTCACGCGGCCCCAAAGGCTGGCAACTGGGGTTGGTCGTCCACCAGGTATACTTGACCTGGCTCTGGGTGGCAACCGTCCTTCTGCGGTCGCCCTTCTTAGTCTTGGTCTTCACTGCTGGCTCACTCGACCCCTCGATCGGAGCGCGACTTGACCTCCCGCCGTCGCCGCCGCGCGGCAGGGCACCGCACCAGCTCGGCCTAACACACGGACAGAACCAGCAAATCAAGGAAAACCCCAGCAAAGCAAGCAGGAGCCCTAGGCTCACGCCCGCCATCAGCACAGTCAGGCTCAAGTAGTAGCCCTCAGCCGCGACTCCCAGCGTGGTCACTAGAGTCAGCGTGCTCTCGTCCATCTCCCGCGGCGCCTCGCGCAGCTCGGTCGAGGTTCCCTGCGCCGCTGTGGGGAGCGACGCGGCCACTGCAAGCAACACCTTCAGCAGGTTCGAAGGGGCCTGGAAGTCGGTCGGCATGGCCCCGAGCCCCGACCCCAGCGACCCGGAAGGCCCCCGGCACGGGCACCTCCTTCAACCCGCAGCTCTCGCGGAGCCGCTCGAGGCGTGCCCTCGGCAACACCTGCGCCCAGATCCGCCAGGTTGTTCTCGCCGCCTACAGGCTCGATGGTGATGACCTTCTTGGCCACCAACTGCTGAATCCAGTGCGTCTTGGTGGCAAGGTGCTTGATCCGCCCAGTGCCTTGACGCCTCGCCAGCGCTCTCGCACTCGAGCTCTCGCGTCGCCAGAACACGCGCACGCTGTAGCCCATGGGCGCAAAGAGCGCCCTCAGCCCACGCCCCTCGCTGAGGCCTCGAGCTCCAGCGCGCCACTCGGCTTCGCAGCTGCTAAGGGACTGCGCGTCTTGGCGACAGCTGATCCCGAGCATCGGGCACCCACGCGCAGCGATGTGCGCGCTGGACAGGCTCTTCCGCTCCTTCGCGTCGCCTGCCCAGTCGGAGTCTGTCCACGCGACAAGGTCGACGACGTCCTGCGGCGTGGTGGGCTTGGCCATCCTCACGCCCAGGTCCCTCGTGCCCTTCAGGTACCCTGCCAGCCTCTTGGGGCTCGCATGTCCGCCTCGCAGGGCGATGAGATGCACGAGGTCAGGTATTCGATGTCGAACTGAGCATGTTCGCGGTCGTGCAGGTAGAACAGCAGGCACATGGTCACGCTCCTGAACACCTTGGCAGCATCTGGGCTGAGGTCGGGCGTGTCACCCCTGGCCTCCAGCGCCATCGCGAGGTACTTCACGGCGGGTAGCGCCGGCCTCTCTCACGCGCCGCTTCGCGAGAAACTCGCAGTCGGCACCGTCGCCCTGTGGGTCTGACCACTCCACCTCGATGTCACGACCTAGGTCCAGCACGAAACCGCGCCCTGCAACTCTAGGCGCTGCGCCGTGCACGTCGTCCATGTGCAGCTCCACCAGACACGGGGGCTCGGCGCGCCAGAAGAACTGGGGCGCGGTCGGTGACCGCTCGAAACCCCTGGCCACGTGCTGCTTCGCGGCAAACTCGACCCAGTGCTTCCCTCCAGCGCGCCGCCCTGGCAGCTGCTTCGCGAGCTGCCAAATGTAGTTTCGGCGTCGCCCTTCGCGCGGCACTCTTCCAGGGCTTCGGGTGGGCACTCGACCCGCGCGTCCTCCTCCGCGGAGACATGGTAGCACGCGTCCTCCTCGTCAACAGTGAAGGTGGGCCATCCGTGCTCCAGGGCCACGTGGTCCACCACTCGGCTGTCGGCCATGCTGCTCCCTGGCGTAGGTCGTCGCGGTACTCCTGCCACTTGAACTCTCGCGCGACGCACCTTGACTTAGCGACCCTTCATCAGAGGTTTGCTCCCCACGTGTAGACATGGCCCCAGCGAGCGCTGATCCACTTGCCGGCGGCCTCGCTCCGCTCGACGAGCTTGCCCACCCCGTGCCGTTTCAGGCCGTCGAGGGCCCGTGGGGCGGAAGCCTCTATCAACTGCGAGCCCGACGCGCCATGGGGATCTGGGACATCCATGTCCCTGAGGATATGCAGGAAGTCTGGCCGAATGTCATCACAGCGCTCAGCTGCTACTCCGCTAACTCGGGACCTCGCAAGGGTGCCCTGGTTGTCGCCCCCCTTCCGTGGGTCGCTTCGGCGATGGACCCATCGGGGGCGTCAGCGGAGGCACGCTCGCTGGCGCTGCAGCCCTCGGCGTCATGGGGGCGTCGTCCGCAACGCCTCCCCCGGCCGACGTCTGCGTCGCTGGCCCCGCCTGCATGTCCCCAGCAGGCGCCTCGGCGCCGCCCGACGCATCGGCCGAAGGCGCCGCCGTGGGCGCGCCCGTCTGAGATGCTGGCCAGCCGCCGTGGGCGGCCCCAGTGGACTGGGCAGCAGCGCTCGGGTCTGGCCGCGCCTCCGCCGCCTCTTGCGCCGCCAGGTCGGCGCCCGCAGCGGCAGGGGGTGTAACAATCGGCGCGATCCCGCGCGGGGCCGTGCCCTGCCCTCGGCGCTGCCATGGCATGCTCGTAATCGCCGCCATGGCGGCGCGGTTGAGCCTCCGCTCTTCGGGCAGCCTCTTGACGGCGCTCGTCGTGACCAGCCGCCCGTCTCGAGGGCGCATCTGTGCTCGTCGGTGTCGTAGCTCTTCCCTAGCCAGACTGCCCTCGCGAAGCCCATATCACCCTTGCGGTGCACCTTGCCACTCGCCCTGCGATTCTTGCCCCCGGTTAGGCGCGCCAGGACGGACCCCCCAGGGGTGGCCATCTCCCCGGCGCAGGCGCGGCCGTAGAGGTCCTCGTGTGCGGTGCGAGCGCTCGCCTTGATCCTCAGGTTGGTGCATGCCCAGCCCGCGCGGCGCTGCAACCACTTGTGCATGGCCGCGCCTGGTCGGGCCCTGGCCCCCAGTCGAGCCTCCAGCGCGCTCCTGCTCGTGCGGAACTGCGCCTGGATGATGCCATGGGCGTTCTCGGAAGGGGCTCGACTGGGGGCTGAACGTGGGGGCAGGTCTCGCGACCGCACGTTTGGGCAGCCCTGCCTCGACCTTGTTGGCCAGGTCCATCATGGCGCCCTCGTGGTCTGGCCGTAAGATAACCTTCTGATGGAAAAATCACTTGATGAACGCCACCACGGCTGCTGCCATGCAGGGGTCGGCGCGCCGGCCAGGTTTAGGCGCGCTCCTCATGGCGCCCGTGTCGGCACCTGCGACAACCAGTACCACCTCCTCGTCCTGTTCCTGGCCATCCTCGGCGCGGGTGCCCGCCTCTGCGGCGTCGGCTGCCCCGCCCTTGATGAAGAGCGCCGGGTCAAGCCCGATCACGGAGAGGCGTTCCACCTCCGCATCAGGAAGCTCGCGGGGCCTGTCGCGCCTGCGCCCCACCTGGCAGTGCTCACGCCTGCGCCGCGCCGCGGTGGGCAGCGCTGGTTCCCCTTGTGGCGCTGTCTCTCCCCCGACCTCGGCTCGCGGACGTCGGGGAACGCGGTCGGCCCCAGCGCCTGCCCCGCCCCCGCCTGACGCCTCATCTCCTCGCGCCCAAGATCGCGAAAATCATCGGTCGCCGTCCTCGCCTTGCGTCTGCCCTCGTACTCGACGAGCCGTGCTCAGCACTGAGCCTTGATCCCGTAGTACGGGGCGTAGATCTCCTCGAGGCGCTTCTGCGCGGCGTCAACCCTCGGGCATGGCCCAACCCCCTCGAGATATGACCGTGGCCCTGCGCGGGCGCCGCCGCTTCCTGCGCCCCTGATGGCGCCGCCGTCTCCTGCGCCCGCGGTGGCGCAGCTCCTGCATCTGGTGGCGCTGGGCCACGCGACCCCCGAGCTTCTGGGCGCGGCGGAGGACCTCTCCTCGCACCGTCCACCATGGACCCCCGTGGCACCTGCTGCGGCGACCCTGGCGGGGCTGGCCGAGAGCTCGG
The DNA here is from genome assembly GCA_963575745.1 of Prorocentrum cordatum. Taxonomy (NCBI): domain Eukaryota; class Dinophyceae; order Prorocentrales; family Prorocentraceae; genus Prorocentrum; species Prorocentrum cordatum. The sequence goes on along the minus strand of CAUYUJ010015482.1, from coordinate 829,869 downwards.
CTGCATCCATCGCGTCGTGGATCTGGGCTGCGAAGTAGAACGCGCTGCCAACTAGCTTCATGTCCGCCAGCTCGCCCGCCCTGAGGTTCACGGCGCGCGGGTCACTTTCCTCGAGGACAAACCTGAACTGCTTGCGCGCCAGCTTCCCGAGGCTGAGCACCGCGTCCTGAGGGGCGAGGTCGTTGCTCACCCTGAGGCCCCCCAACCATGGTTGGCGACCCTTCTCGCCACCGACGACCATCGGGATCCCGCGGAGCCCCGCGGCACCAAGAATCTGGTCGCTCACCGCGGTGAGCCTGGGCCCAGCGGGGTCCTCCTGAACTGTCGGATGCTGCGCTCCGAACGCCTGGCCGCAAAGGCACTCGTCGCTGCCACCGCCTGCGAGGACGAGCCCTCTGCGCCCCTCTCTGCGGCAGCCTCCGACCGAACCCCTGACTCCAAAGACCCAGCCGACCTCGTCGCCGTCGGAGCCCGCGGCCACCGCGCTCACGGTCCTCTGGTCCTCAGCCCCCGCAGGGGCCTGCTGGACTGCGGCCGCCCTCGGGGGCGCTGCTGACGGCGCCCGTGGCTTGCCGGCCGCCTTGCGCCAGCATCCCTTATCCTTGCGCCCCTGCTCCTGGCACCAGCTGCATTGCAGGATCCCTCGGACTTGGCGAGGTATCTGCCCCAGAGCTTGTCAGTATTGACCCCTTGTTGCTGCCTCTGCCGCCCTTGTCGCCCTTGCCGCCCATTGCGCCACCCTCGCCGCCGCCCGGCGCGTCGCCCTTGCGCTCGGGCCAAGGCTGTTGCGGCAGGGCATGGCCCAAGATCGCACCGATCTCCATCGGCGCCACACCTTGGCCCACCGTGCCGCTAGCTGCGAAGACCTGTCCAGGCGCCATCCACTCTCTCAGGTGGGCCCGCAGCGTCACGTGCGAGACCTTGGCGGCAGTCGGAGCATTACGCAGCACGGCCTTGCACGGCTCGGGGCCATGGACGAGCAGCCTGGCGATGCGAAACTCATCGCCGAAATCCCTCCCCGCCTGCATGACGTACCTCGCCACGTCGTTGTCCCAGTCAGCGAGCTGGTCAGCGAACGGCTTCTGGTCACCCCACCTGGACATGAGCAGGCCCATGAGCATGACTGAGAACCTGTTGCCCGCCCCAGGCTCGTACTCGTTCTTGATCGCCCGCCAGGCGACAAAACCCTCGTGTCTGCATGCGAGCGCAACCATCGCCAGCACCTTGCGCTGGGTCTTGGCGATCAGCATGGCATGCAGCAGCTTGCTCGTCGCTGCCGCGCGCTCACCCATGCTGACGTCGTCCACCGCGAGCGCTGGCTGGGCCTCAACATTGTCGATGAGGTCATCCCAGCCCATCAGCGCGAAGAACGCGTGGGCTTTGATGGACCAGCTGGGCCAGTCCTCATCTCTGCCACTAAACTCCGGCAGCTTGATGTCGACTCTGCAATCCACCAGCTGCTCTCTGGGCGCCGCTGCCATGGGCAACGCACGTCCTCAGTCTTCCCGTGGATCTGATCTGCGTAGTTCAACACAGAACCACGCTCCGCTACCATGACGGAAGTTACGCGGATGCGTGGGGAAAACGTATATTGGGATTGTTTCCTTCCAACGCAGCTCGAACAAAAGGGCCTGCGGGCATGTTATGACTTGATGGCGTCCGACTCACTCAATATCCTAAGCAAAAAATGGGAGCGGCCGAAGAGACGCGTCGCATGGCCAGTGGAGGCACAAGGAGGACTCGGTGTGGGAGCTGGCCGCCGGCCGCCTCCCTTCTCTTCGAACCGCGCGGGCCAGGGGTGAGGCATTTGCCCCAGGCTTGTCCTTCATCCCTTCTCGACGTCAAACGAAAACTGTTCCCGCGACGCGGCAGCGCCCCAGGAACCCAACATTTCGATTTTCGCGCCGAACTAGGCGACTGCAAACACAAGAATCTGACCCAGTGGGCCACGATTCACGCGTCGATCAAGATTAAAAACATGCGCTTGATTTCAAGGAGGCTTGTGGGGTGCGGTCTGACCAGGATCTCGAGGATGCTCAGCCGAGGCAACGAGGCCCCCGAGAAATCCAAGTCCCAGCCAAAAGGCTAGATCCTCGAAGCTCAGGCCCCCTCCCGCTCCCCGACCCACGTCCGTCCACAAAATGGTCCCCCCCTCGCATGACCGATCGCGGATGCGCGCGGCCGTGGGGGGATGTCAGACGCCTGCACAAAGAGAGCCTCCAGCACACCCACGCCCAAAGCCGAGACCAAGGGACAGGCATGCGACAGGAGTCCCACCAGCCCTTTGGGCGTGAGTGGTTTAGAGAGCTCTCTCTGTCCTCAACCCCCCTTCTTCCCCTTCGGGGAGGGGTTTATCCCTCCCCCTACCCACTCCCCCTGGGCCTGGACAGGGAGTCCCGAGTGTTCTCAGGGGGGTCTTTTTTCGACTCCTGGGAGGGCCAAAAAAACGACGACCCTCACGAGGATTCTGGCCCCGACGGGGGGGCCGAGTTTGGCCCCTCTGCTTTTCTTTGAAGCCAAAATCATTGATTTTACAACGGTTTTGGCCCCATTTTGGCCTCCTGAAGGGGGCCGCGCTCCTCTTCCTTCATAGCAAAATCATTGATTGTACTAAGGTTTTGGGCTCATTTTGTCCTTCTCAAGGGGCAGCGCTCATTTGCGCTTCTGAAGAGATCGCCAGAGGCCCCAAGATGGCCCCAAGAGGCCCCCAGGAGGCTCCCAAGAGGCCTCCAAGAGGCCCCCAAGAGGCCCCCAAGAGGCCCCAAGAGGCCCCCAAGAGGCCCCCAAGAGGCCCCCAAGAGGCCCCAAGAGGCCCCAAGAGGCCCCCAAGAGGCCCCCAAGAGGCCCCTAAGAAGCCCCCAAGAAGCCCCAAGAGGCTCCAAGAGGCCCCCAAGAGGCCCCACGAGGAGCCCGAACGACTCACACCAGGACGAGGGGCCCGAACGACTCACAACACGAAGAGCCAGAACGATTCACACCACAAGGAGGGGCCCGAACGACTCACACCAGGACGAGCCGCCCGAACGACTCACACCATGAGGAGCCCGAACGACTCACACCACGACGCGGGCCTCGAACGACTCACACCACGCGGAGCCCGAACGAGTCACACCAGGAGGACGGGCAGCGCTCATACAAGCCCCCCACGATGGCCCCCAGAGGTCCACCAGATGGCCCCTAGAGTTCCCCAGATGGCCCACAAGAGGTCCCCAGGAGGCACCACGAGGCCTCATGTTTCGCAAGAGTTGCTGTTTTGAGATGGGCTGGTGGGGATACGCGAAGCGTGAAGAATTCCAAAGTTGGTCCCCACCATCCCTCAAAGACCTCCGCCGCTCGTCGGCCACGTTTGGGGGGGGGCGGGGGTGGATGCGAATGACGAGGGGGGGGGGGCTGGCGATGAGGACGAGGATGAGCGGGGAAGGCTGAATGAGCAGGACCTCGCCCGACCGATCGCGGAGGCGTGGGGCACTGGCCGTCCCGTCCTCGGCTCGGCGGCCAGCGTGATGCCGAACGGCTGCCTGCGGGACGTCCTAGCGCGTCGTAAAGGGTGGGGTGGGGTAATCACGGAGAGAAGGGGGGAGAAGGAAGGAGTGAGAAAGTCTCGCCTCCTTTCCAGAAAAATCTTGTCTCGGATCCATACGTTGACTGTCCTATGGCCCAGGAACAGCCCGCAGAGGCCCCCAATTCATGATAACCCCGTTCTAGCTGCTTCAGAGTCCCTGGAGGAATTGATCCGGAGGGTTACTCATTGGCCCCGGATGCCGCCGAGCCGTCGAGCCTGGCTCGACCTTTGGCTCCGCGCCGGCACCGGCGCCCGGCAGAGCAGCGGGCCCGGACCTGGGGGGGCCCGCGGCGAAAGGGCTCGCCAACGTGTCAACATGAATCAAGCCGTGTCGACGAGAAGGCAAACTGGAGAAGAAGAGTGGGCAGAAAGCGCCCTCGAACCTCCTGCAGGTCTGGCGATGGAGAGGGGAAGCGGTCCTCACGATCTGGAGCGTGAACTGCCCCGAGGACTCGTCGGCCGTGTTCGGCACGGGCCCGGTCGTAAGCAGGGCGTCCCGCATGGGGAAAGCGCTCGCGCGGACCCTCGCGCGGCGTCAGGCTTCGTCGTCGTCGTCGTCGCCGATGGAGGTTCGAGGCTTTGACGCTCGAAGATCCAAACTCTTAGGCGCTTCATGGTCTTCTTGGGGCCTCCTGGGGCCTCTCTGGCTGCCACGGCTTCGCAACTGACATCCCTTCGGCAGTGTGGTCAGAACGCGCCCCAGGAGCAGGCCCTCGGGTCGTCGTGGCTGGGAGGAGGACGGGTGGGACACGATTGAATATTTTGGCATCCAGAAACCTTCGGAGGCCTCCGGGGACCTTCGGGGGCCCCTTCATCCTCGCCCTGATCCCTCCGTCTCATTGTCTTCCTCCTACTCGACCTCAGTATCGTCGTCGTCGTTGGGAAGCTTGCCTGGTGTAGCACTATGTAATCTGGATGTTTTCTTTTGATGGCAACTGCCATATGTCGCGTTTGGTATTACCATAGGTTGGTATCTTGGGTCTGCGGGGGACCTCATCCTCATCCTCATCGTACTCTGCGTCGCCGCCGTCACCCCACCCCCCCACCCCCTGTTCCTCATTCCGCCAGATGAGTCAATGCTTGCCTCCTGCATGTTCCCTGGGCAGTCGACTGCCATGCCGAGGCCATTTAGAAGGCCATGTGAGCGCGCCCCGGGCATGCATGGCTCGTGGTGGATGCGGCCGACTGCTTCAGGCAGTCAGGCGACAGGCTCAACTTCTATCCGACGCAATCCACGGCCGAGCCGAGGCCATTCCTCGACCAAGGTGAGGCCGTGCTCAGACCGTCGTGCCGAAGTCCATCAGGTGTGTTTTGTTTTGTTCGGTTGAAGGGGCACTGGGACACACAAATACATAGACACACATAACAATATTCCCCATAGTTTTTTGCATATTTTAGGTTTTGTCTTCCCCTCACTTCCCATATTCTCCCATGTTTTCCTGGGAAGCGACGATTCATTGCGTCTGTGTGTGATTTCCCCTCCTGATTGGTACAGGTTTGAATGACACCGAGGCCCCGCGGAGGCCATAATGGACCTTGCCTGATCTGTCAAGCGCCGCGTATTGCGCATGACCCCGATGAGTTCTGCGTCGAAGCGCTCAGAGAGCAGGTTTTGACCCACCCCCTTCCCTACAAGGGAAGGCCAGCCCACAAGAAGCCTTCCACGAGAAACCCAACCCCGAGACCCCAAGGCGTCCATCGATCTTTGGTGCGGGAACGTCACGCTCTCCTCTGAAAAAACAATCGAAACCCAAGAAACCCGGGGCACCCTGGAGGCAAGCAGGGTGTTTCTCCTCTGTATCCCCCACCCTTCGCCCGACCCGCGTCAGGCCTCCCAGGCGGCTCACATATTGCCAATGCAGCCGAGGTCGGGGGCTAACTCTGCTCACCCAGTGGAGGCAGTTGACCCGCCCTGACCCTGGCGGTGGCTTCGACGTGCGGTCCTCAGAAGCAGCCCTCTGGGATGTCGGGCCCACACCAAGGTGGAGCCGCCACTAAGCGGGGCGCAGAAGTGCCGACATCGCAGAACAGGATGGGGCGAGAGTACGGACATCTATTCACCGAGTCGAAAAAACACGATCAGATGCCAATCAAGTTTCCCTACGAGACGGAGGAGCAGCAGCAGCAGCAGCATAGGCAGCAAGAGGACCAGCATTAGCACGGGGAAGACAACGGGGGCGGGGAATAGCGGGGAGGACAAAGCAAGGGGAACGAGAGAGGGGTGAGGGGGCAGACGTGAGGCTATCCATCCCATGGAAGACCCTGACCTCCGCATCTGCAAGCATGTTCTTGATTCCCGCGGCCCGAAAATGCTCCGGCTCAAGCACGCCGCGCAAACATTCACATTCGCTCCACGAATGCAACCCTTCCTTCGCGGCGTGCGATGCCAAGACGTGGACGACACTTTCCGTGTGTCGTCCCGGTGCTGCGACTGGAGCTCCGCTCTCAGAATCAGGCGGTGTGATGCGCAAGCTCGGGAGCACGACAAGAAAGCGTGATACTGTAGCCACCCGTTTAGAGACCGCGTAGACCCTTCTCTTGACAATGACGTCGCCGTCTGCCTCATCAGAAACTCTCTCGATTCGGGGACGGGGAAATGCACCGCTCGGTGCATTACCCTGTGCTGGTGCGGCTGGTGCGTGTCGAGCCCCTCGCTAGGTGTTCTACTCCCAAGGCCCCTTCCTACGCGCCGAGGCCAACTGGCGCCGACACGTGCTGCTCCAACTCATCGTGCTCCTGGTTCCTGCACCCCACCCGCCTTCTACCCTCTTTCCCCTGGGTGCCTCTCCACAATACGATGGCGGACATGCGCGGCAGCGATGCCTCCGACTTGTTTGATATAGCGTATGCATGGCATTTCCTCCTGCAAGCGTGCCAGGTGCGAAGCCGCAGAAGTCCTCAGGCGTGCAGGATCGCTGGTTTTTGGGAGCAAGCATAACCGATGCCGCCTCTCCGCATACCTCTCTCAGGCCGAGGCGAACACAGCCGTGGCGACGAGGGATCGCCAGAAGGCTCAGACAAGCGAAGACGATGGAGTGAACGGTGTCGGTATCGATATGTTTTCTCAAACTGGTACAAGAGGGTGCGCTTAGGAAATCCGAGCAGAAGGGGACCGCGCGTTGCCCGCGAGACGACACCGCGCCCGACTACACGGCGGGCGCGCGGGCGCCTTGGGAAGGGCCCCTGAAACAGATATTGGTTTTTGACAAGCATGAGGGGCCAGTGTTAAGGGGAACTTAGAGGTTCGAGGTGTTCGGGCGTTTTCGTCGGTTCTCGGCGGCTCTCCAGCCTCGGGATGCTTTTTCCAGCGGCTACGCCTCGCCGAGAGCGCTCCTCCAGAGGCGCCAGAATCGTCCTGAACGGCCGCCGGAGAGCCGAATTGTGACTCCAAAACCACGGGGCAACGTTCGGGACCGAACGAGGGGGGAAACGTCGGCGGGCGATACATCGCTGATACATCGGCGATTGGCCACCGAGAACACGTCCGCACGCTCCTGGGCGAGTGGTGGGCTCTCGGGTCCCTATCGGCGACGAATGGGCGATTTGGGGGGCGATGCGTTCCCCCCCTGAGCCTATCCCCCCTAACGCTGCCTCTGAAAGCAACGTCTCCCAGCCGGGTTCATGATGAGATACCTGAACACCTATGGTGCGCGCGTGCCCCGGACGAGGCCGCTGGAAATTCGAGAAAAAACAGCCGCCGAGCGATGGGGAAACCCGTTTTCATGAAACCCGGAACTGCTTTCTGAGATGAAAACGCCAAGAACTTTTAACATGTGCCATGCTCGAGAATCTCTGTAAAGTTGCTCAAAGCACATAACAAACGAAAACGAAAATGCCAGAAAACGCCAAGAAGCTATTTCATCAAGACAGAAGACTATTGTATATAACGACGAATGGAACCAACTATGCGCAAAGTTGCACCATTCGCCGTGGGAGCGCACCGGCTACATCCACAGGCGTTCCGAAAACATGTACAAAAAGTCCTCCTGGTGGGTGTGGGGGTGGGTTGTCTCTCGAATGAACAAAATAGATTGGGTTCTAGATTATTCGCATGGCACTGAAAAACCATCTCCCAGAAATAATTGCAAGCACCCAGCAAAATATCGAAACAGTGTCCACCCGACACGCTGGCGAACAATCGAACGAGTATCGCCGCCCAAGGCCCGACACGCGAAAACACTCGGATTTCGGTACTTTCCTGGTGCGCCGCAGGGAACTCCAGCCGTGGCGGCAAGGGAACAACAGCTCCGACAGGCGCAAGTCGCCCCGCCGCGCCGTCGCCAGGGATCCCCGCGCCTCCCTGTTTGAGTCCTGCTCCTCCTCGCCCTCCTCCCCCCCAAGCCTCTGCTCGCCCAAAAACCGACTGGCCAGGTGACGGTGCGGAAGCCGGACCAACGGCCCGGCGCCGCTGCGGAGCCGATCGGCCCTGCCCGACAGGCCCGGCATTTCCGCAGCCCCGCGCCCTGAGCGCTCTTCAAAGAACGCCCCTCGGGGCTCATCGGACACGGGCCCCGACCCGCCCGAACTGGTGATGCCGACAATTCGCAGACCGACTGGCCCAGACTGGCCTGACCAAGCCGCAAGGCCCGAGCCCGGCAGACCAGCCAAGACAGAAGCTTGCTCCTCAACCTCATCCTCTTCCTCCTCCTCCTGCTTCATCTCCTCGAAGGGTAAATGGGCGGCGAGAAACCTCGGCACCTTCCTGAAGGACCCTCCCTCTTCACTGCAAGCCGTCTTCACCGCCCAATCGCCAGACGGCCCTGGGCCTCTCCGTCCGAGGCATCCTCCTCATCCCGCCCCCCCCCCCGAGAGCACGTCGCGCGCGGAAGATCACGCAGGGTCTCCCAGCTGGCCATTTGTCGTTGTTGACTTGTGCCCGTCCTCCTATTCCTCCTCCTGTTCCTCCTCCTCCTCCTCCTCGTCCTCCTCCTCCCCCCTCGACCTCCTTCCCCTTCCCTTTTCCTCCTCGTCCTCCTCGTCCTCCTCGTCCTCCTCCACCTCTCCGCCTCCATCTCTTCATCCTCCATTTCCTCCGTCTCCTCTTTATCCTGGTCTTCATCCTCCTCCTTCCCCTCCTTCTCCTCCACTTTCTCCTCCTCCTCCTCCTCGTCCTCCTCCTCCCTCCTCCCCTCTTCCTACCACGGTAATGTTTGCAGATGTGGATTCGGTCGTGGCTTTCTCTACCAATAATCAGAAGTGGTGTTGAGCCTGAAGGTCCAGCGAACTGGCGCGTTGGCGATGATGGTTCGGGCCTCCAGCAAAATTGGCAGTTCAACCCAGATGCCCTCACAAGCTTCGCGAAGGTGGATGTGCCAGAGGCTTTCCTGCAGGAGCTCGAGAGCGCTGTGGTGAAGAGGCTGTGGCGCTTCGACGGAGCTGGAATGCAAGATGGAATTTGCAATATTTCCCTTCGATCCCTTCTTCGTCAGCTAAGAACAGGTCCCGACGGCAAACGATGTTCGAGCTTTCTCTTGTCATCCACAGCATTACCTGCATGTTCACGAGGAGTCGTAACAGACCAGCCAATGTCTCGGCTTTGCGCACGTTATCGAGTGAAGCGAGCAACGTCCTTTTAGAGGGCTTGGAGTTGTACGAACTGTGCTGATCAAGAGATTGCAAAATGTCGGATGATCACGCGCTACGTTTCTTACATACACACACATTGAGGTTGAACGCTGCGTCTGGCATCGGGGCTTTCTGCCCAAGTCGTGGGTTGCCGTCCCGCCGGCGCAGGAGGAGCCTGGTGGTGGAGCGAGGGCATTCAGGCGTTTGAAGATAAGTGTTTCGGTCGGACCTTTGAGTTGGCCCCCGTCTCCCTCTGCGGGGACGCCAGCGGGAGCGAAGACAGCAGCGACCCTCGCCTCCGGCGATTTCCAGAGCTCGTCGAGAACACGCAGTCAGAAGTTTCAGTGCGGGGTGACCTCCCAGGACCCCACCAGACAATAGCCAAAAGGGAGCTGTGTAATTGCTTGTCCGCTCATGTAGGCTATAATGAAATGCTGGTCTATACGAACGGCAATGCCAATGTTTGTACGGGGTGGTACCATTGCCGAGCATTCGCCAGTGAAGGGAAGAACGTGGATTTGTGGCACGAGATAGGTCAGGTGTTACGTACTAAACCCGACTTGCAGGGCACTGCCCTTTTCGTTCACTCCCATCAGGAAGCTTTTGGCAGCAAGGAGCACGGCAGCAGATAGACTGACTGAGACTGCGGCACAAGCTGTCAGAATTCCAGCTGTCGACAGAAAGAGAGAAAGAGAGGGAGAGAGAGACACAACAAAATGCCTGAATGAGAGGATGGCATTCGCCATCCGCGTGCGTTTAAATGCCTTGAAATTTAGATTCTTTAACACTGAGCAGGCCTTTGTCGCCGAGAAACCCAGAGGTGCCCGAGTCAGGATGTCTGGACCCAAGCCGCCTGCGTCTTGTGCTTGCAAGGAGTTTGTTTCTCAGTATTCGCTGCTTGAAAACAGTCTTACCCCGTCCTTTGACCTGAGGGAAATCGATGGCGTTGTTTTCAGGCCTCTCCCCCCCATTGCAGGGTGCACATCTGTGGGGGGCGGGCTAATGAGTCCCGTTGGATACAGTTTCACGCTGGGCTGGAGACTTGGTTGTGTGGTACAAGGGGAAGCTTTGCGGCTGAAAAGTTGGCCCAATTTGGCAAGAGGTGCGTTGGCAGAGCCGAGGGTAATCGTGCCCACCATTTGCGTAATCGAGTTCGGGGAGGTTGGCCCAAAGCTTACAGCAAAGCTGACAAGGCGACGAGATGCACGATCGGTTTAAGCTCTTTCATTCGCAGAGCCTGGGCCAACGAGTTGACGGCAGAGGGACAGAGAGACCTGACCAGACGTTGAAATGCAAAGACTGATACTCCAAATGCTAAAACCTCAACCATTAACCAAACATATGGGATCTTAGACGAACGGCTCAGTCAAGACCGGTGTTGAGCAGGACACTCGGCGCGTCACAACCTCATTGCACCAAGCCGCTGCGGAGCACGTGCGGGCACACATGCCCCCATCTGCGTGCACGATCAAGTTCGAATTGGCGAGACCTCCTTCCGGCAGTGGGTGACGTTGGAACCACGAGATACACGGCGCGCGCGTTCCATGCCCGCTTGCGCCAAAGGCCAAAGGACGATGACGTCCACCTCACGCGCAGGGCGCCATCCTCCCCGCAAGAGAAGGACGATGCTGCGCAGTGCGCTGGAATATACTGGTTCCAGGGCTGGCTTTGTCAGGTCAGTTGTGCTAGCTCCTGCCAGGGGCTGGCAATCTGTAACTCCTCCTCCATTCCTGCCACCCTCATCTCCTCCTCGCGCCCTCGTCCTTCCCTCCTCCTCCTTGCTTGATGTCACCCCTCTTCCTCTACCTCATCCTCACTGGTCATCCTCTCTCCTTGCTGCCCCGATATGGCCCTTCCCTGGCAGGCCCGGTCGACGAAGTCCCCGATTCCCACGTTGCCGTGCGGCCACTGTAGTAATGGTATCGTTGTTAACGGTATGGTGCAATGATGGGTGGCTCATCAAGAACCCTCGCCTGTCTGGCCAAAGGCAACGACTGACAGGCGGACAAAATAAAAGTTGCCCGAGCTTTGCTGGTCACAGCAGAAGCGCTGCTGGCTGCCCTGGCCCCACCGATAGGCAGCCAAACAAAAAATACACCTGGGTAAATCACACGCGTCCTTCCGTGGCGCGACACGCGACGCCTCGGACAGGACAGCCGTCTGGGCGAGGACTCATGGAGGAGAACGGAAGGGAGAGGGAGGAAGGAGAACACAACATCCAAGAGGGATACGGAATAGCAGAGGGGAGTCATCCGGGTTGTGCGGAGGAAGCAAAGGGGAGAGGAGGTGGACCAGAAAGAAGAAGAGTTGGTCCAAAAGGACTGAAGAAGGCGGAAGAGGACCAAGGAACCCCAAGACGCATGAACGATGTTGCAAAAACCCTCCGACCAAATTCCTTCCCCATGGGTCCCTACAAAAATGTGTTCTCACTGCGTGAAATGGCCAATTATAGACAACCGTCTGAACATCCAAAATCGTGCGAACAAACCGTTCCTGGGACATCAAAGCCTCGGATCAACGTGACTGTTGCGTACGCACAATCCCTAATCGCACGTGAACATACTTCGTGGGACTTTGACACACCGAATCAACCTGACTGCCGCGTCATGGCAATCCTGATCTGTGCAAAACAACAACATTCCTGGAACTTCAACCATACGATGGCTTGAATCTGCCGCAACCTTTTTCAAACGAATGCGCGCGGCGCCAAGGCGGGAGCCACATGTTGAACAGGAGCTCCCATCCATCCTTGAGGCTGCTGCAAACGTTAAAGTTTAAGGAGAGCGTGCGCGGCGATATCGCAAAATGAGCATGGTGAAAGAACAGCTTACCTTCAACCTTGACGCGGTTGCATTGTTTGAAACGAACGCACGCGGCGCTAAGGCGAGAACCGCACTTTGAACACACGCGCCCTCCATCCGTGAACCTGCTGCAAACTTTTACTACGAATGTGCGCGGCGCTAGAGCGAGAGCAACATTTGGAAACCTGCCCTGCAGACACGTCTGGGGCGACAGGGAGGAGTTGAGGGAACAAAAAGAGATGGAGAAACGTGGAGGGGGAAGAGGAGAAGGAAAGGGGTGCCGGACCAGGCGGAAGAGGAAGCACGACGAAGGGGGCGGAGGGCGAGGGGAGGGGCGAGGGGACGGAGCAGAACGGGGGAGGGGGGCACTCGCGCCCCCGCGCCCGCCCAAACTCGTCGCCCGTCTGCGTCAAAGGCTGCTCGCTGGAAGGAGGGCCGACCCGTGCGAGGACCCCGCGGACCGAGGGCCAAGGCTCCCGAGTGTCTGCTGATGAATGGGGCAGGGAACGGTACGATTAGGTCGGGCACGTCCCCCTACAGGCGGATTTTGAATGAAAAATCAACTATGGTCAAAAGTACCCCAAACTGGTCAAAAAAATGCAATAATCGTCCCCAGACTAACCTGGACTATTTTGAATACTCCTCCTGTAGAGGGACAGGCCCGACTTAACAGTACGATGGAAATCCTGGAGGCAAGGTTTTTGGGTCTCAAGAGGTTCGAGGTCTCGGGCTTCTGTCGTCGGCTCTCGGCGGCTTCTCTGAGCCTCTAGGTGCCTTCCAGCAGCCGCGGCTCGCCGAGAGCGTCCCAGGGGGGGGGAGGGGGGGGGGGGGGGCAAGTCGTCCCGATCGGCGGCCAGGCGCCGGCCATGGCTCGGAAACCAAGGGGCAATGTCGGGTGGGGATACAAAAACAAGCGTGATAAAATACCGAGTGTGCGGGGCATCGTCGTTGTATCACCCTTGTTCGTTTTTGTTCTCACACTTGTTCGGCTCAACGGGAGAAACACCTCCTGGAAGCCTCGCCCGGCAACTCGAGACCCAATGCACGTCGGATCCACGTCAGAGCTGCGTCGGCTTACGTCGGAAGTACGTCGGCTGCACATAGGACTTACGTCGGAGCATCGCCGCGCAGGTGCCGTCCCATATCTGACGGAGCGGGCATGTGGTAGATGATGCAAGTATTGCGCGCCGCGCGAGGCCTCCAAGAGATTCCTCAAGGTAAGCGGGGGGGACGAAGACACGTGCACCTTGCGTCCACCGCTTGGACCCGCGGCGGCCATTTCAGAACTACTCGGGGCCCCTTTTCAAAGACCCAGGGCCCGCAAGACGGCCCGCCCAAGAGGGGCCCAAGACGACCCCAAGAAGCCGCCAAGAGGCCCCAAACATGCCCCAGGCGGCATCCAAGAGGCCCCAGGAGGCCCCCTAAAACCCATCAGATGCACCCAAAGGCTCCATGGAAGCCCACAGGAAGCCCCAAGAGAGACTCAAGATGCTCTCTTCCTCCTCCTCCTCCTCCTCCTCCTTCACATCCTCATTATCCTCCCTCTCCTCCGCCTCGTCCTCCTCCTTCTTCTGTTCTCCTCCTCCTCATCCTTTCTCTTCCTCTCCCAAGTATTTCCTCAAGGGGTTCCACAACGGCTGGGGAAACTCATAGTCCACTAGCTTGGCCAGACGTCACCCCGACGATTCGCCGCGTGGGAGTTTCCAGACGGCAGGGGGGGCGGCGGTGATTCGCCGTACGTGTCTTCGGTGCTCGTCCTCATGATGCGGCCTGGCCGCAGGACCTCAGTCCCTGCGGGGCTCCCCCTGCCCGCAGCGAGGCCGAGAGCCTGGGCCGGCGGGAAATTACGCCGCCGAGCGCGGAGAGCACGGCGAAGGGGCTGCCTTGCGTGCTTCTGTGCTGCACTGCGGGTGCTGTTGCTACCGGGGCTGTGTGGCGTTCCCTGCTGCTGCTCCTCCTCCTCCTCCTCCTCCTCCCCTCCTCCTCCTCCTCCTCCTCCTCCTCCTCCTCTTCCTCCTCCTCCCTCCCTCCCTCCCTTCCTCCCTCCCTCCGCCTCCTCCTCCTCCGCCTCCTCCTCCGCCTCCTCCTCCGCCTCCTCCTCCTCTTCTTTTTCTCAATACGTAGTATTATTATAAATCTTCGTATTATTGTTAGACTTTTGAAAATAATTCGTAATATCCGTATTATTATTATTCGTATTATTAGTCATGTTCGCATTGTGATTCTTATTAGTAAGATTATTCTTATTATTCGATTTTTTTCGTATGAATAATATTATTAGCGTTTGTATTATTATTATTCGTATTCTTACTATTCTTAGTATGAGTATTCGTATTCTTATTATTATCATGCTTATTCGTATTATGATAATTGTTCGACTTCGTATCATTATTATGGCTATTAGTGTTGAGATTACTCTTAGTATTCTTAGTTTTCGTATTCGTATTATTCTTCTCATTTTTATGATTGGTCATATTCGTCTTTTTCTTAGTATTATTATTCGTCTCATTAATATCATCATCATCATCATTATTATTAGTATTATTATTATTATTCTTATTATAAGTACTAGTATTAGTATCATTATTATTATTCTTATTCGTTTTTTATGTTTCTTCTTCTTATCATTATTCCTCCTCCTCCTTTTCCTCCTCCTCCTCCTCCTCCTCCTCCTCCTCCCCCCTCCTCCCCCCCTCCTCCTCCTCCTCCTCCGCCTCCTCCTCCTCCTCCTCCTCCTCCCTCCTCCTCCTCCTCCTCCTCCCTGTTCCGCCTGTTCCTCCTCCTCCCTCCTCCTCCTCCTCCTCCTCCCCCTCCTCCTCCTCCTCCTCCCCCCCTCCCTCCTCCTCCTCCTCTTCCTCCTCCTGCGCCTCCTCCTCCTCCTCCGCCTCCTCCTCCTCCTCCGCCTCCTCCTCCTCCGCCTCCTCCTCCTCCTCCGCCCGCTCGACGCCGTGGGTTCGCAAAGAAGGAGTAGGAGCTCCTGTTGTTTCGCATTCAAAGTTACTTTGCCCGCGTGGCAGACCAGACTGTTGGATCTGGCCTAATAGAATTGCTTCTCAGCCGTTATGTAAGTGCGGCCTCCCGTGGCCCTGGAAGAGTTCCCAGCCACTTCCCCCACCTCCGCCACCACCGTCAGCAGCGAAGTCTGGTCGCACAGAAAGGATCAAGGCTGAGGTAGTAGTTGGCAGGGAGAAGTCTCAGTCCAAACACAAGCCCACTGTTCAGGTAGAAGCCGACAGTGAGAAGACGCATCCACCGCCGCCTCTTGTGGCAGTGAAGGCCAATCCCAAAGATAAGGCCGCTCGTCAGGTAGAAGCCGACAGAGAGCAGGGCCAGGATTTCAAAGTCAGGCATCAGTTCAAGCTTTTGATCTCGGATGTCTTCCAGCAGTACGAACCGCAGATGCTGGATCAATTGGACCATTTCTTGGACAAGTACAAAGGGCAAGAACAGTTTCTTTATTTGGCAGTATGCGAGAAATTCAATGTGGAGCCTAAGGTAAAGGTTCAGATCACCAAGAAGGAAGACAAGCTTCCAGTTTTGGACAGCGATAGCGTATCCGACTCACCTTCTGCCAGTAAACATGTCGACAGTCCTCGTTCGACTTCTCCAGAGCACGCTAGTAAGCGTGCAAAAGTTGGGCACAGCGATGCCGCCCCTTCCACTGGTTCTGCCCCGTCCAGTTCAAAACTGCTGGAGTTAAAGTGTGGTCTCCAGGATATCAAGATCAAGCACCTCCAGCAGAAGCTAGAGACACTCCAGGAGGAGCTCAATCGTGTTAAGAATCAAAACGCAGCTTCAGGCAGTGCGCCTGTTCCTAGGAGGAGCAGATCTAGCTCAGACTCCACTTCTTCAAAGTAAGTGGAGCAAATATGTTGGTAGTACCCAACTTTCTTTCAGCGGCAGAATGTTTATTGCATCTTGGGTTAAATGGCAACTTGAGTATTGGCTTAGTGAGCATAATTCATCGGCTACAGGTTTTGGTAGAATCCTTTTGTGTTGGTCCTTTCGTTTGGGTAGGACAGTTGTCAGCTACCCAGCGTTCTTTTACCTTCACGTCTTGTTTCCTTGGCCAGATCGGCAGAACTGTGAAGCAGGTAGCTTACCTGCAGTTTCTCTTCATACGTTAGTTGGGCAGCTGTATTCAGCCCAGTTTATTTTACTTCAGGGGTCCAGGAAAGTCTGGCGAAGCAATCCCCTAGTATTCTCTCTTCCCTTTGGGGAACGGAGGTCTCGCTCTGCTAGGGGACGCCCATTAGTATGTGGGAAGAAAGTTTACCCCAGTGCTTTGCAGTCTTGATCTCCTTCCCCTTCCCTTGTCCTAATGTCTTTCCCCCTCACTCCTTCCTCCCTCCAGACAGTTCAAGGAATTGGCAGCCAGGTCACAGGCGAAAGCAAGTGGCCTTCCCTGGCGGGTCTTGCCATGGTCTCACCATGCTCGAAAGTCCGAACCTGCAAGTTGGCGTTCAGGGATTGCTCTTGTCTGGGGAGGGGGTCACTGGTGGGTGGGATGGGATTCTCCGCCCCGTTCTGGGGAAGTTCTGCATTGTTTCTTTTCTTGCTTGGGAACGGCCCATTAGAAGGTGGGCAGCGTTTAACCCGGGCGAGTTGTGTTTCATGCATGTCCTTCTCCTCCTCTCCTCCTCCTGGGGTAGGGTTCTTGGCGCCGACTCGGAACTGGCAACGCCCCAGGCTTGGACTGGGGGTCAGTTGCTGTCCGCGGACCGTGCTTGAGCTTTAGTTCAGCCCCGAAGCGAATGTCATGCCCCTCCTCCTCCTCCTCCTCCTCCTCCTCCTCCTCCTCCTCCTCCTCCTCCTCCTCCTCCCTGTCTCCAAACTGCCGACAAGCCTCCCTCCTCCGTCGTTCCTTCATCTCCCTCCTCCTCGTGGGACATCAAAAGTGCGCCCTCTAGCATTACGGACTCGCAGACACGATCCTGGGGGGGGACCTAGAGACCCGAGCACAACCTGCCAAGACGACCCCCAACGACAAAATCGAGGGAGGGGGTAGAGGAGGTGCAGCAGGTTCGTGCAGTGCCAACCCGACTCCACGCGGATCGTGGCTTTCCGAACGTTCAGATCCTTCCATGTCGGCCGACACTCGGCCCCTGGCGGCGTTCAACCTCGAACACCCGCGCCTAGGCTCGCGGCCGCGCCGCGTCGACGCGACAGGGGCCTCCCGTAGGAGGAGGACGGGGAGAGGGTGAACGAGGGTTCGGGTTGTGTACAAGCGCGGTCGCAGCGCGGCGGGTGCGCTCACGGCATGAACCCGCTCGGATCCGGCTGCGCACGCAAACGCCGCACCCAACGTGGATCGTGGCCGTTCCGAGCGTCAAGAAGTCACCTTGGCCGCAGCAGGCGTGGAGAACTTGAGCAGAGAACCAACTGCGTCTCCCACAAGCATCTGCCGCCACTGCTCAACCTCCTCCCCCTGTCCCTTCTCGTCCTCCTAGGACTCCTCCTCCTCGACTCCTGCCTCTTCCTTCTCCTCCTCATCCATCCATGCGAACATGGGTTGGACAAACACGTGTCTGTAGATATGTGTTGCGACAAAGCAGGCACACCTGGATGCGTGCCACGCGAGAACGTTTTATCGCCCGGAAACACATCGAACCCCCTCTACCCGGAACGACTACCACGTGAACGCAGATTCGAAGTACGAGAACCCCCGAACCCGAACATTGAAGAGTTAGAGGCCAACGACATGGAGGACATGGGCCATGCCCGAAGACCAACGAAATGGGGGCGACCGATAGCACCTTCCAGCAACAACAGAAGAACCGTACCACGACGTGCTCCGCCTGTGGGGAGCATCATATCGGAGCGAGATTTGAGCCTGCACCCTTTTCGGCGGCACAAAAACCAAAAGTGGCGGCGTGATATATATATATATATACATATATATACATATATACATATATACATTATATATATATATATATATATGTATGTTCCAGGTTCGGGGATACTGCCAGGCCAGGAAGTTTTCCTCATCAGTACGCTGATTCGATCTGTGTGCTGCGAGTGCCGAGAGCTTACCTGCACGAGTACTGGACGCAGCACTCGAACAGAAACGGGCTGGACAGGATAGACATGACAGACTGCAAACACAGGATAAGCTTCTCGCCCTTAAAAGGCGGCTGAGAGGGAGGTTCGGGGAGGCAAAGCGCAAAGCATGAAAACGGAGTCTGCGGGTGCTTGGAGCCAGAACGGTTACGAAGCGAGAAGCGGCCTTCACGTGTCACCCTCCAGAGAACAATAGCATGTGAACAAGCGTCAATGTTCCAGGTTCGGGGATACTGCCAGGCCAGGAAGTTTTCCTCATCAGTACGCTGATTCGATCTGTGCGCTGCGAGTGCCAAGAGCTTACCTGCACGAGTACTGGACGCAACACTCGAAGAGAAACGGGCTGGACAGGATAGACATGACAGCCTGAAAACCCAAAGCGCCTTTTTCTTCCAAAGATAAGCCCTGGTATTACCGCAGCCCCTTCGATATTTCCATTGCTTAGAGAGAGTAGACCAGATAACGGAGGAGAACGCGTTGACGAGCTGCCGACACAACTGCGGCGGGCATGGCCCAGCCTGAAGAGCACGGTGCCGGCCCGACTGATCATGCCCTTGCAGCACGATATGAGGTCGACTATTAAACTCACATACTTTACGGCCAGCACAGAGACGCTGAAGATGTGCAAAGTGTACATTAGCTGAGACAAAACGGGTGCGCTTCCGTCACGGTGGTTTCGACGTCAGGAAGCCTCAGAAGTTGCTGCCAGCTCGGGAGGTTCCAAAGCCGACTGGTGCGAGGGTTTTCGATGGTCACCGGGATGCCGTGGGAACGAGCAAGCCTGAACAGGCCCGCTGAAAAATGGGCGAGATGATTACCTGCCTGAACTCGTGCCAGAACCCGAGGAGAGAGCCCAGGAACACCTTCGGGATGAAGAGCGGCACGCCATCTTTCCCGATTGGCAGCCGAGAACGCAGTGCACGGGGCACCCAGCCAGAGGCCCACAACGAGGCCCGCCCGAACCCACCCCCGGACAAGACGACATAAACGGGAACCATTGAGATCATGGCGGGGTCCTGCGCGGATGTCAATTGAGAAGACTGGGATCCCCGACAAGGCCCGACACGATCGCCAGGCCGCACTCCAGCGGGCCTGTCCGGCGAACAACTCCAAGGCAAACCGGCCCCCGCGAGGAGCTGCCGCGCGAGGGGTGGCTGCAGGATCACTGAGCCAATGCGCTCCGCGCAGAGGTTGGCTGCGAGCTGAGTGACCCGGTCGAGTCGGTGCACCTGCTCGTTGAGGCGCCCGGCTTTCACGTGGCGGTGCAGCGAGGCGTCGGAAACCCAGCGCCCCCTCTTCTTCACGCCCAGCAGGCCCCGTTGACCAGAGTGGATCTCGTGAGAGGCCCCGCCGCGGCGCATCTGGTAGATCGTCGCGGGAAGGAGAGGCCCGAGAGGCAGGTCGGCCACGGCGGCCCTGAAGCGGGCCGTCCCTCTGGCGTAGTCTACGTCGGCGATCGGCTCGGCCAGAGGGCCTCGGCCCCGAAGGTGCTCCAGCACGACGTCGACCCACTTGAAGTCCGGGTTGTCGTTCAGGAGAGACTCGTCGCACGCGTGGGTCTTGCTGG
Organism: Prorocentrum cordatum; assembly: GCA_963575745.1. Lineage (NCBI taxonomy): Eukaryota > Dinophyceae > Prorocentrales > Prorocentraceae > Prorocentrum > Prorocentrum cordatum. Next base: position 810,311 of record CAUYUJ010015482.1, on the reverse strand, counting down.
GGATCTCCCCAAGGGGCCCAGGAGGATCCCCCAGTGTTGTGATGGGCATGTGGCGCACGGGGCTGGGGGCGCCGAAATGGTTCACAAATGGTTCCCCAGATGGTTCCCCAAATGGTCGCCAGAAAAAATGGTCGCCCAAATGGTCGCCCAAATGGTCGCCCAAAACAAGCGAAAAAAAATAGCATCTCGAATGGTCGCCAAAATGTTTGTTTCGGTTGATGTGTAAACGGCCCCGCTACCCAAGAGCCGTTAGGCTATAGCGCAAAGGCGCGCGATCCCGAACATCGGGGCCGACTTTGCTCGAGGCTAATAGGGCGAGAAGGAGGATGAAGGAGAGGGGGCTGATGTGGAGGCAGAGCGATCGCGGATTGTCGCAGCATGGCGGGAGACACGGCGCAGTCGGCGTTTCCGCACTGTCCTCCTTGTCATTATCCTCCTCCTCCCTGTCCTCCTCCTCTTCCGCATCGCCCATGTATTGACGCTCCTTTCCCTCTCGCGTGCCCCCCCCCCGCCGTGCCCAGTCCCTCGTTCCCGCGCTGCCGTGTTAATATTCAGCCCTTCCGCCCCATATGTTGTTGGCCCTCAGCGTTGTCTACTCTCCTCACCCCTCCAGTCGTTTCCTTGTATCCCCCCCTCCCGTACCTTGGCTCTTAGTTCCCCCCGTCCGCCCATCATTCATCCACCCTCGCAGTCGTTCTCTTCCCCTCGATTTAGCCAGAGGCGTGGACAGGCCCCTGCCCCAAACCATGCCAGGGAAGGGTTTGGCGACCCCCTTCTGCGTACACATGGGGACTCGAATGAACGAAACACGCAATTAGACAAGTTAGGCCATGCAGCGAGCAACGTAAAACCACGAAGCGGGACACAGGAGAGGAGGAAGAGGATGAGGAGGACAGGGGCAGGGATGGCGATATGACAGTGGCGGTGGCTCGCATGATGCCACCTACGTGGCCTCTACTACGGAACAGGCGCGTGCGTGCCACCAACAAATCTCGAACCCGCAGCATTCACTACAAACATTGTTTGATTTCGCATTGTTGGGGGTGCTCGTCGGGTTCACCTATATCTTCCCTGGGGGGGGGGCTGCGGGTTGCGGCTGTGCCGCGCGATCTTCATCGCGCGAAGACCGACCTCATCGCGCTGGCTCTCTCAGGCAGAGGGCGCCCGCAGGAGGAGGAGGAGGCGGAGGAGGAGGCGGAGGAGGGGGGGGGCGGAGAGGTCGGAGAGAAAGAGGAGGAGGAGGCGCGTGACAGCCAGCGCCAGGGCGTTCACTTCTTCAGGCCAGCCTTGTCCTGGGCTTCAGCCAGGAGCGTCTTCGGCACGTGCGCCACGAGCTGCTCGGGGAGGCCTGCGAACAACGTCTTAAGGCCCCGCTTGAGCTTCAGCGGCGCCGATGCATTGCCCCGCAGCATCACGAAGGCCATTCCTTCGAAGTAGGTGATCTTCATGCGGTCGAGCGCGCCCTCAATCTCAAGCATCGCGCTGGCGCGCGCGAGGTCGGCGTCGCCGCGAAGCTGGAAGGCGGCCTTCGCCGCCGAAACCTTGGAGCCCACCAGGTCAATCTCGCTCTTCAGGCTGCTCGGGCGGCAGTTGGCGAACAGCGACGCGGATGCCCTCTCGAGGCCGGCGTGCCATAAACCATCGTCGCAGCCGAAGATCATGCTTCGCGCCACTTTGCCGACGGCCTCGGCTGCCGAGTCAAGGGCAGAGCTGCAATGCAAGTCGCCCGCCTCCGCTGCAAACGCGGCGACCTCTTCCACCCAGCGGTCGAAGAATTCGAGGCCAATTGTGTCCTTTGCCTTTTTTTTTTGGGGGGGGGGCTTCAGTTGGCCGCAAAACCTTACCCAACCAGGCAGCGCTGAAGACATCCCTGAGAAGGGCCCCACTCCTCGACCCCCGACTGCATCCCATAACTTGCTCGCCCTTCTCCTCAACATCAGTCTCCCCTCGCTCATCCTTTGTCCTACCTGTCCTCCTTACCTATCACCACTCTCCCTCCTCATTCAACCCACCTCTGAACTGCGCGCCCCTCTTCTCCCCACCCACCTATTCCAAGACAGTCTACAGCGTTGATCTGGTTGGGCCAGGGCTCACCCAACCTGGAGCCCCCCTCCCGGCCTGACTCAAGGCAGCCCTCCCCATCACGAAGCGCTTCAGGCCCTCGGAGGCGTTGTCGTTGGCCGCGCGGCTCGGCATGTCGTTGACTGAGGCAATGTAGTTGTAGATGCTCGCGAGCTCCCAATGCAAATTGGCCAAGGCCTCCACAGCCATCTTGTTCTTCTTCCCTTCCGTGGAGAGGTCCGTGATGATCCCGATCAGGCCAGAGCAGACTTGGCACTGAGTCATCATGAAGTTGCAGGTGGCTTCTGTCAGATGGGTGTCCTCGCCCTTGCCAAGGTGGGCGAGCGCCTGTTTCACATATCCATAGATCGCGTCCTCGAGCTCAGAGTTCTTTTCACGCACGCCGAAGTCCTTGTAGGTGGTAGTCATCCCCATGATGCTGCGCGCTGCCGCCAGACGGTTCTCCCGCGTGGCTGCGCGTCGGTAAGACGTCAGAGCCTCCACGAACGACTTCACGTGGCCAGAGACAATCTGCTTCTGTCCCAATGCGATCACGCACGACTTGAGCTGGCGGGCGCACGGGAACTCCAACTTCACAGTCTCGCACGTGTCGATCAGCTCCTTGAGGCCGGTGGCGTCCGCCTCGTCAAAGACCTGCTCCTCGATCTCGTCCGCAACCTTCTTCAGAACGTCCAAGGTGCACGCCTCGAGGCTGTGAGACACATGCTGCATCTGGGCAGCCCGCGCCTTGCCCTCTGCGTCCAGCGTCACCTGCCACCCAAGCTTCAGGATCCCGAACTTCTCCTGAAAGTTGCCGGCGCTACCGAACACAGAAAGCTTCTTCTCGACGTCTAGCAAGCGAGGCATGATGTCTTCATAGTGGGGACGGCACCGAATATATCCAGCGAGCATGCCTTTATAATGGCTGTTCTGCTTCATGGTTGCTATGGTGTTGATGTCACCTACACGCATGTTCGCAGAGATCGACTGGACCCGATCGAAGTCACGATTGGTGGCCAATATCTTCCTCTGCTCAGCAACGTCGGGCTGGATGATCATGGCGATGCCGCGGAGCATCGAGCACATCTCGTCCGCGGCGTCCTCGCACGGCTCGAAGTTGAGGTTCTCGTCATCGGAGGCAACCGTGACCAGGCCGATGACGGTCTTGATCACGCGCACCACAGCGTCGAACCCTTTGGCACCGTCCTTGATGAGCGGGATGACAACCTTCCTCAACAAATTGTCGTACATCGAGGTCATCGAGTCCTTCGGGGAGCCTTCGATGTGGCGGAGACGGGGTTTCAATGGATCAGACGTGTTCTCACCGTCGGAGCTCTGGGGCCAAGCCTGGACGATGTCGATGAGCTCGGCGACCTTCTCCTCAAGACCATCCGTGCTCTGCGACCAGTCCTGGAGCGCCCTAGCAGTGCAATCGTTCTTGGCTTTGGTGGGGACGTCGACGCCCTTGTACTTGAGGCTCTGCAAGATCTCACAGAGCTCGGACCTCGGCAGGCTGAACCATCCGTTCTCCGAGGCGAGTGCCTCGGCCTTGGCAGTGAGCTCGACGCGCTCCCTCATTGGGGCCCCTTCAGAGCGGCCCATTGAATCCGCCTCGGCCGCGTAGCCCTTCAGCGTGCTCCGCTGTCTGCCAAGGGCCGATCCCATGAGAGCCTGCGAATGGCTCACCTTGGCGATCTGGAGCTGCCACGTTGCCTTGACGGGGTCTGCCTGCGCGAGCTCGGCGACATCAGCAGCAAGACCGTCCGCGTCGCCCACGCTCGTCGCTGCGCCGAGGCCAGCACAAGCCAAACGACCACGCCGTGCTGCAGGGCTGGGAGAGGGGCCATCGGACTTGACACCCACGCTCGGCCTCACCGGAGCAGCAGGGCAGGCCGCAAGCGAAGCCGAAGGCAGTGCTGCGGCAGGGTCTCTGCTCGGATCATCGCAATCCGCAGGCGCGCCCTCAAGACCTTCATCGCCTAGAGCGCCGCCCACCTGAAGGCGAGATCCAAACTGCACCAACGCCGCCCTACGTGCCCCCACCACCATTAGCTTACAGAAACTCTCGGGGTGCACAGGGATGAGGCCACGGTTGGAAGGCATTGGTGCGACTTGGGCCCCTCCTCCCAGCCACCCCATCATCATCATCGACGGGAATGCCCTTCCTCTTGTCGGCATCCCTCTTCTTGACGGCCCGCTCGACGAGGGCCTTCATCGAGATGATCGGGGCACCGCTCGGCGCCCATTCGGACCTCAAGGAACCCACCGAGTGCTCGTAGACCTTCGCGGGCTGGTCGGCGTGGATGGTGGCGGAGGCCGAGGACTTCGTCTCCTGCTTCTGGACGGCCTTCGAACACGAGAGGACGAATACACGGGGGGCGCCCTCTGTCTCGTCCGTCAGCACGGCCCAGACTTCCTCACCTTTCTCGTTCCATAGCTTCTGGCTCTTGTGGCTGAGCTGCTCAGGCATGTAACCCAGCTTCTCCCAGATGTCGCTTCTCGTCCAAAAGCCCGCCCGCCTCTCTCAGGTCGCGCGCTGCGAGGTGACAACATCGACGTCGGTGCGGCACTTGGGGGGCTTGATCTGATTCTGCGTCCTCTCCTGGTGCGCCGTCTCGAAGCACGACCTGAAGGCGTGGTCGCTCTCGGTCATCTGGCACACGGTCTCGTCATTCAAGTACATGTAGCCAAGGGTGTAGGTCCGGAGGTGGTCACCGCACAAGATAACCGCACTCCTCTTGTCGGAAGCGTTGAGGCGCTTGTTGCAACCGTGGATGCCACAGACGGTGTGCGCCTGCCGAGCAGCCTTCGCCTGGCGAGTCGCCACGTCCTGCAGCCTCTGCTGAGCACCTCGCTTATGCGCTCGACTGCTGCCGACTGGAGCCGCCAATGTCAAAGCGCTGACACCGCTGGCGACGCTCACGCCGCTGGAAACTGGCGCATCGCCGCCCCCTGGCAGACCCACCGCCTTCGTAAGAACCCTGCGGCCCTTTTCTCAGCCATCGGAGAAAGTCCCGTTGATGCAGTCTCGGGGGCGACGCCGAAATCCTGGTGCGTCGAGTGGTAGCGTAGCGCCCTCAATCGCAGGGCGCCTCGATGTCGAGCCCAAATGGCTGCGGTGGAGGAAACGGGGGATAAGGCAGGATAGACCCATGGAGGGGAGGAGGAGGTTGCGTTATAAAGTTGATGACCCAGGCCCTAGGAGGCCCCTGTGAGGGCGGTTCTGGAAGCCAGCAGGCGTCTAGCCGCTTGCTGGCTGGGAGCCCCAGTAGGCCACGCCCCCTCTCCAACTCTTGCGCGCGTGACGGGGGGGGGGGGGGGGGGGGGGGCGAGTCAGGGAGGGGGAGGTAACGGGATTCTGACCCAAAACAGTGTTCACCCATCCGTTGCGTACCGAAAGCCAAGGAGATCGTTATGCATCTACTTCTTGGTGTCGCGTGTCCAACCATCATGTGGTGTTGGGTTCTCTGGTCGAAGAGACGGCGCACCGCGTTCCTCTCCTCCCCTCCTTTCCTCCGCCCCCTCCACCTCCTCGGTTCGCATTGCGGCCTCGGGCCATGTAGGCGCACACCTCACAAAGATCGTGGCCCCATGGGGTCTCCACCGAAGGCCTCAGCGGCAAGGTTCGCATGGCGGCCTCGGGCCACGTCGGCACACCCCTCACGAGGATGGTGGCCCCATGGGAACTCCACTCAAAGCCCCGCATGACAGGGTTCGCATGGCGGCCTCGGGCAATTTCGGCACACACCTCACGAGGGTCATGGTCCCATGGGAACTCCACCGAAGGCGCCGCGTGGCAGAGTTCGCATGGCGTCCTCGGGCCATGTCGGCACATCCCTCACGAGGACCGTGGCCCCATGTGAATTCCACCAGAGGCGCCAACGACAGGGTTCGCATGGCGGCCTCGGGCCACGTCGGCACACACATCACAAGGACCAGTGGCATCAACCGAAGGCCCCAGTGGCAGGGTTCGCATGGCGGCCTCGGACCATTTCGGCACAGCGTTCACAACGATCGTGGCTACATGGGGGCCCCACCGAAGGTTCCAATGGCAGGGTTCGCATGGCGGCCTCGGGCCAGGTCGGCACACCCCTCACAAGGATTGTGGCCCCATGGGAACTCCACCGAAGGCTCCAGCAGCACGGTTCGCATGGCGGCCTCGGGCCATGTCGGCACAGCCTTCACGAGGATGGTGGCCCCATTGGAATTCCACCGAAGGCCTGAGTGGCAAGGTTCGCATGGTACCTCCAGGCCGTCTCGGCACACCCCTCACGAGGATCGTGGCCCCATGGGAACTCCACCGAATGCCTCAGTGGCAGGGTTCGCATGGCGACCCAGCCCGATTTCGGCACACGCACCTCACGAGGATCGTGGTCCCATGGGAACTCCACCGAAGGCGCCGCGTGGCAGAGTTCGCATGGCGTCCTCGGGCCATGTCGGCACATCCCTCACGCGGATCGTGGCCCCATGTGAATTCCACCAGAGGCGCCAACGACAGGGTTCGCGTGGCGTCCTCGGGCCATGTCGGCACACCCTTCACGAGGCTGGTGGCCCCATAGGGAGCCCCACTGATGGCCTGAGTGGCATGATTCGCATGGCAGCCCCGCCCCATTTCGGCACACCTCTCACGAGGGCCGTGGCCCCATAGGGGTCTCCACCGTAGACGGTATTCACAGTTGCTGTATTCACTACTGCATACGTTAGGGGTTCCTCGCCCAGCTAGCTCATTTGGGGCATCTACAACACTCAATCACCTTCGTGGGCCACCACCCTCAATCCCACGGCGAATAGAACACCTATTGGGACGCTGGAAACGAATGAAATAGCAATCGGCCTGGAGGAGGACACTGGCCCCATCTGCATGCTAGACCACTGGTACTGCCACAGTTACGACCAGACTTGCCGTTGCTGCGACCTTATGCCAGCACAACATTGGTTTCAACCTTGCAGTGGCCCAGAATGTAACATCATCGTCGCAACCACAACCGCAACAGACCTTGCAACGAATCTTAGGATGGCTGGCGCTGCTACCGCCAATATGACCATAACCGCGGGCATTGGATTACTTATTCGACGCGTGCCGCTCCAAAATGCATAGTCTGCATAGCATAGTACGATGTCTGCAGCCGAGCATGCAGTCATGCCTAGTACGGCACCTATTCATTACATTATTACCAGTGCGATTGCGCCTACGCCAGCTGCTACCAATCTACCAGGCAACTACTGCGACGGTGGCACGGCGCCCCCAACTTCCAATCGACCTGATGACATCCCTGCCTGTGATCTGCGATAGGGGGCGGGGCCCGAACCAGAAACACCTTGGACTTCAAAGCCCCAGGGGCCACCCAACACAAGGCCAGACATCTGCATCCGATGAATCGGCCCCCGACCCCCAAACACATGTGATTAGCAGCGGTTGGCGCGGACAGGGGCCCCCCCCTCCCCCAGTCGATCCCCCCCCATCCCCCGAGCCTCTCTCGCAAAAGCGTGGGAGCGTTGGGCGCGCCTGAACTGTCGAGCTTCGGGCGCTCTCAGATCGGGGGTCGGCGTTCACGAGCGGCGGCGGCAAGGCAGGCGGGGGGAGAGGCTGCAAGCACCGACTGCAGAGAGAGGCGGACTTGGAAATCGACGCTGACGGCGGCGCCAACAAACAGTCACGAAAACAAATGCGAGGCTGAACCGCATAGCTTGCTCTGCTGACGTGAGTCGGGCAAGAGAGAGTCCAGAGACAGGAGAAACACTGGGTAAGGCATTGCTTGAGAGAAGAGAGGAGGCGCGGAAGATGTTGGGCGCGAGGAGAGGAGGTGAGGAAGGTGGGCGATGACAGGGCAGATGACGTTAGCAAGCGAAAGAAAGCGATAGTGAGCACAACGCTGGAGAGTGATATGTGGACACCTTTCGATGTCACCCTTCATCGGCCGAGCCCCTCGGACGCACCAGAAATGTTAGCAAACGTACAAGGTTGAGAACCGCTCGCTGAATATATCGTCGGCCTGATGGAAGACCCAGCGAACTCAACAGCAAGCACCCGCGAAACTTTAAAACAACCCAGACATCCCCTGAAGGGCCCTCGAATTGAAACGTGAACATGGTCGCCGTCTCTATCGTCATCGCGCCTATCGCCATCATCATAGGTATGATCATCTGTCGTGGTCGCCATCATCACACCGTTCATCACGCCGTCCTATGGCTCCGGCTTGCCATATTGGCCTACGTGCCTGGCTCAAAAATGAGGCGGTCTGACGCCCTACCCCTGAAAGAAATCCCGAATAATTCAACTGGTGCTCACCAGCTGGTGGTTAAGCACCTCCATCGGGCACAGCTGCGATGAGTCTTGGCAGCTGCCCGAAGAAACAACGGACCCTAGGTTCTGACTGGCTGGTGGCTTTGTCACCGACCACGCCGCTACCACTGTTCTCACCGCTGAAGGGCGGATCTCTGAGCTTACAGTTGCGACGCTTGGGCGGTGGCTCTCCCTGGGCAGCCGCTGGCGATTTCTTGGGTGGCGTGTTGGCAAACGCCTCCAAGCTCTGAGCCTTGGACGGGGTGCTCTGGCGCTCAGCAAGCCCATTAGGAAAAACAGCGACCTTCCCGTGAAACTCACTAACACGAAGGCGAGGTCGGACAGAAACCATAGGAGGACTTTCATCTAAATCTACATCAATTATGGGAACGGGTCCACCGTTTCCGCTCGAGCGTGAAGGCGCTGGCGTACCACTGCGCCAGCCCTCGCTGGCGTCGGCCGCAGCTCCCGCGGTGGACTGCTCGCAAAGACGCGCAACTGGTGACAGCGGCGGCTCCTCACGGCGCTGGGGCGCCGCACCCGGTTGGTTGACAGCAGCCAGCTCCGTCGGGCACTTGCCCACTGCCTCGATGACGGGCGCGTCTTGCTCGACCACAGCGGGCGGAGTAGGCGGAGGAGGTATGCGGCCAGCAATGAATGCATCGACTCTGGCGCACGAGTCAATCTGGCAGCAGTAATCTGAATGGGAGTACTCGAAAGGCTCCTCCGCTGCCACATCATCATCACCACGCGGGGCAATGGTGCCTTGGTGCTCGCGCGCTGCCTCGCCAGTTGCCTCCTGCGCCACTCCTTGTTGATTGTCCACGGGACCAGGTTTAGCTCCGATGACAAGTACTGTTGTCGGCAATTCGAACTCAATTTTCTGCTCGAGCGAAGAAGGCAAATGTGGACATGACACCACCAGGTTCAAACTGCCTGCCAAGATACACTCCATTGAATCAAAGGGGGATCACGGATCTCTGGGCAGCGCGGTGCAAGGCTTTGCCGAGCGCGTGAGCCAGACGCCTATGGGGGGGGCCACCAGCCTGCTGGGCGTCGATGGTTTGGGGAGGTTCCTCTTCCACCCCTCCCTCTTCCCCTTCGGGAAGGGGTCGACCCCTCCCCCGACCCCCCACCCCATGGACATGGCCAGGGGGACGCGGGTAGTTAGAGGGTCCAAGATGGCCCCTGGCGGCCCCAGGAGCGCCTCAGGGAACCCATGATAGCCTCGAGGATGGCACAAGGTAGCGCAAGGTGCACCAAGATGGCCCCGAAGATGCCCCAAGACGCTCCAAGACCGCCCCGAGACTGCTCCAAATGCCCAAACGAGTTCCCTAATGAGGCCCCCAGTAAGCCAAACTGCTTCAACACCATACGGAAACAACAACATGTGCTGCGTTCTCGCCGTTTCGCTTCCGACGCCCACCCGAGGCCTCAGGATAGTTCCAACGTGGCCAAACATATACCCAACACGGGCCCAAGAGAGCCCCCAAACGACCCCACAAGCTCCCAAAAGCGCACCAGAGCGACCCCAGAACGCTCCGAGAGGCGACTTGGGGAGGCCCCCGAGGGGCAGGGCTAATAGAAGCCCCCCGCTTCTGTGATCGGCGCCCCCCAAAAAGGCCCCAAGAGACGTTTTGGACCCTTATCTTGGGCCCTGCGCGCGGGCGGGCGGAGCGCCGCCCGCCCGCCCGCAAGGCCCAAGCGCCCACCAAAACGCTTCAAATTATTTCCAAGACGCCACCAGGAGGAAGAGGATAATGAGGATGAGTAGGACAACAACCGCCGATGATAGGCGCTCTTTCTTCGAGCACCTGGCGTTGGATGGGCTGCCGGGGATGCGCGAAACGTCGACAACTTAAGATTTGGCCCTGGCGCTTATATTGGTGCCCGACAGGCCAAAGACTGCCGACGGGGCACTGATGTGGCACACGTGCGTGTGATGCTGGTGCGCACGAATATGATGAACGCGCAGCAATTAAATACACACCCGCCGCGTTTGGACGCGAATTACAAACATTCTGGCATGGCGCAACTACGACAAACGCAGCCGCGCGCAACGCGATGTCTTCGTCTGTGCATCTTAGGTGGCCAGAAGGGACCACCCCCCTCCCACGCGCCTACCCACCCACCCTGCACTCCCCAAACCACCCGCACCACCACCGCCGCCGCCCGACAACCAATGCGCGCACCACTCGACCACGCCACCCCGTCAAACCCATCCCCACGCTGGCGCGCGCGCGCGCCATCTCCCCCCCCCCCCCCCCATCCATCCCTTCCCCGCCCTCCACCCGCCACCTCGCGCCTGATCTCCCGCCCGTACTTTCCGACCACCACCGCGCGCCCGCCCGCCCCCGCCCCCCGCCCCATCCCCCTGCCCCGCGCCGCACCACCCGCCCCCAGCCCACCCCCACCCCTCCCGCCCACCACCGCCACTACAAGCACGCCGCCTCCCTCTCCCCTCACCACCCGACCCCCCCCCCCCCCTACGGCCTGTCATTATCCGCGCGCAACCCAGACGCGAGCGCGCGCGTGCCCGCGCGCGCCAGCCCGCCGCGCCGCGCGCCAAACACGACGTGCGTTCGCGCCGAAAGCACCGCGCCACGTTGCGAAAGGCGGGCGCGCGCGCGCGCGCTAGCCCCCGCGCGCGCCCCCCACAGTGCAGCGCCATTGCGCGCCCCGCCAAGGCATCAGGCTGAGGCCCGATGCCGCGCAGCATGGAAGCGGCCACGATGCCGAGGGCCGCGCAACCCCTAACAACGAGCTCGGGCCCCATTGCAGCTGGCCCGCGCCCCGCGCTGCCGCGCGCGCGAAAACCAACCCTTGCGCAGGGGTCCGAGGGCTTGATTACGCGCCACGGGGCCTGCATAGTGATGCGGGCTGCGGTTGTAGACGCGCCCCGATGTAGCAAGTGGGCGGGTGGCGCGGTGCAGGGCGAGGCGGCGGCGGCGCTGGCGAGTCTGGGGGGTTGTGGAGCGGCGCGCGGCGGAGCAAGCAGGAGGCGCGGCAGCGGAAATGGCACCGCGCGCGCGCTGACGGCGGCGGCGCGCGAGAGGGCTGCGGCGAATGCGGGTGGGCAGCGGGCGCGAGTTGCGCGTGGGCGCGGCCCCCCAGCGCGCGCCGCCCGCCCCCGAAGCGCCCGCGCGGCGCGCCCCGCGCGCCAGCGGAGTGCCGCGCAGCAGCCTCACAGCAACGGCGCCGCGCGCAAGGCAAGCCCGAACCCGAACTGCGGCCCGCGACGAAGTTGCGATGAACTTGCGCCCGAAAGCCCATCGCGCAGCGCAGCGGGCATGCACCGCGCGCGGCCGATGTCCGACGACGACAGACCCCAGCTGGCAAAAGCCCAGCAGGCGCGGGGCAGCAAGCGTGGCCCATGCGCCAAATCGCTTCGGACAGATCGAACGCGGCGGGCTCCAACGTTGCAAGCTTGCGGGGCCCAGCATGCGATGCACCCCACATTGGTTGCGCAATGCCACCGCCCTGGGCCGCGGGAATCGAAGCCGCGACGGCGCCTGCCGCACTTCAGATGGCTGGGGGGGGGGGGGGGGGCGCGGATGGCGAGGGCGGGCGCAGCCGCGCGCCCATGTGGCCGCGCAGCGCCGTCGCGAACCCCACCTTGGCGGCGCGCCCGCACTGCCAACAGGCCACTCAGCATGCCGCGTTGCCAGCGCGACCGAAGTCTGCGGCCCAGCGCGCAGACCGACATGCCGCGCGCCGCTTGTCCAACGCGCGGGGCTTGCGCGCTCCGCCGCGAGCGCCAGCGCAGGGGCCCGTCGCCCGACGCCCAAAGCCCTGATGGTACAGGTGGGTGCTTGGGGGCGTCGACTCACGCGCGTGACCGTGCTGCCGCTTTTGGGCGCCGCCTTCTGCTGCCAGGCCATCGCTGGGCCGCGTCGGGGCACGCAGGCGCGCAAGGGCGCGGGGGCTGGGCGCGCGCGGCCGCGCCCTAGCCGCGGGCGGTTGCGATGCCCACGATGCCCGCAACTTCCGCCATCGCCGAGCGGCTCGCAGCGGGCGCGGGCGCGCGGCACCGACGCTCGCTCAGCAGGAGGCCCCGATCGAGAAGATTCGCCCGCGCTTGGCGCCGCGACCGCGCGACTACAACAGCGCGCTTGCGGCCTCGGCACCTTGCCCCGAAGACTTGGGGCAGTTGCCCCGCTGGCGCCATGGGCAGCGCTGGGGCCCTTCGCGAGACGCAGCCCGCCCCCTGACCAACGTTGAAGGGATGGGCCCCGCGGCCATGCGACGAACCTCCAGGTGGCGCCGCGGCCAAGTGGAAGCCAGAACCGCGACGGCGCCGCAACTACCAATATTGGAAAACCGTCAGCCCGACGCGCCCCGCCCGTTGGCCGCGCTCGGCGCTCGCCAGCGCGCCCTTCCCAAGCGCGATGCGCAGTGTTTGCAATCAAAGGCCCGATGGGCGGCGCGGCCGCGCGATCGCGGTGGGGGAGGGGGGGGGGGGGGACTTTGCAAAATTGCGAGGCACAGTGGGCCTCTTGGGTAACAAATGTAAGCACATGGCCTTCGCGCGTGTGACGCCACAATTGCAAAACACTGTTCGAGCGCTGTTGGGTTGGCCGAGCGCCATGGTGGTCGGCATAGGCAAACCATGTGCGCGCCGCGGCTCACCATGCATCGCCCGCACGGGTCGTGGTGTGCGTCCTTGGGCACTCGGGGTGTCACCATTTTTGGAATTTCTGAAATGGTCGCCCGCCGCGTGGCACTCGGGGTGTCACCATTTTTTGGATTTGCGGCGTAAGTACGTTGTAGTACAAACTGGACTTCTGGGCGCCAAAACGGACCTGGCCACTCGGGGTGTCACCTTTTTGGGAATTTCAGAAATGGTCGCCCTGGTCAGGGCACACCATGTGGCGTCACGTCGGCGCATGGTGTCCCGCGGCCGCAACCCCATTCCCCGACGGAGCAGTGCGCGGCGTGACAGCGACGTTGTCGCATACGCGACCGCCCGCTTCCACCGCTTACCACTGACGATCAGGAGGCGTCGCTACCGCCTGGCACGCGGCGCGATCGTTCGCGCAGGGGAAGGCGACGGCCGCCGAGGTCGAGACTGAAGCGCGCGGTGCGAGCGCCCCACCATTAAGCAACGCAGCTTGGCGACGCCCTCGGCGTTGCCCGTGCCACCGCTCACCGTTCGGCGGGGCCGACGAGAAATTGCCTCGGCGTTTGGCGGACAATTCGCGCGAAGATGCGGGCGCCCGCGCGGCGCGCGGCGCGCCGCGCCGCCTGGGCCGACCCCGAGCGCGACCGAGCGACCGCCATCGGATTCCCGCCCCACTGCGCGCGCCCAGCAATGGCATCGCGGGCGGCGGCGACGGTTCGATTGGCGAGGGTGGCATCGAGGTCGGGCGCCCAGTCCCCCCGCCCCCCACCCCTCCCCGCGGCGCGCTGGCGCCGCGCCGCCGCAGGAGCGACGCCGCAGCGGCCGCCCGCAGGCCCTGGCGGCATGGCGGCGGCGCCAATGAAGGCGCCATGGGCGCATGCGACGGCGCCGACTGACTGACGACACCTGGAGGCACCAAATGCATCCTGGCAGCGCCTGGATGCCCTTGGATGCAGCCCCGATCCTCGGGCGCCTTGGCAACAACAGTGGCTGCGCAGACAAGACAGAACTACTGTGCACGAGGAGGGTGATGCATGGATGTGGGCTGGGGCTGCGTTCCCCCTGCAGCCATCAGGGGGCTTGGCCAGCAAACGAAATCTTCGCGCCGCAGCAAAAGGCGTTGCCAGGAAATTCTGGACACCTATAGGGGCGCACGTTGCGACGGTGTTAACCTCTATCGGCGGCATCTCGCGCCAGTCGGGGCCACCCTTGCGCTTGGATTCGCTCGGCCGAAGCTCGCGGCGACAGCGTCAACTGCGGCGGGGCGAGCGATGGCGACGACAATGGCGCCGCACGCAAAGGCCAATGTGGGAGGGCGCAGCCGCGCTCTGTGGGCGCTGCGCGACGCGCGCGCCGTTGATTCGGCCGACTTGCGGTTCGATGTATCGCTCGCGCAACGTTCAGACAACTTTAGCGGCTGGTGTTGGGGCGCAGCCGTCCGCGCGCCGCGCGTGCGCGACGCCCGCGCCCTTGCTTTTGAATTTGCCCGAAGTCGGCTAGAGCGCCCGCCGCCCGACCATGCGCGGCGCGCCCTAAAAGTGCAAGCGCTGAATAGACACGCGCGCGCCCTGGCGCGATTTTCCCCGACTTCGGACAACGATCGGGCGGCCCGTCGGTTCCGCGACCACGCGGCCATCTCTGGCGACGCGCGCGGTCGCGACGCGCGCGCATGCAACGCCCCCGTTCAGGCGAGCCGCTGCGCTGATTGCCACGCGCTGCGCTCGCGGCCAGCAAGCAGGGCGCGCGGCGGGAGAAAGAGCGCGCGCGCGCCAGGGGGTTGCCCGCATCGTGCGCGCGGCGCCCCCAAACCAAACTACGCATGCACGTATCAGAACGCATTCGCCGTTGGGCGTGGTTGCGCTCATCCCGCGGCTCGCGCCCCACGACGTGCAACAACGCGACGGCCGCGCTTGCGCGATGAAGCCGCGGTCGCATCGCACTGCCGCGCGCGACCACCGAGCAATCCAAGCCGATGCGCGTTCGCCCGCGGTGCGCAGAACGGGGCGGAGGGTCGCGCGTGCAGGTCCAGTGCCTGGTCGCGGCGTGGGCGCGCGGTCCCCACGCGGCGCGCCCTTGCGCGGAGCACGCGGCTGAGCCACGTTGCAGACGAGATCCGCCACCGCGGTGACAATGATTGCTACTGGGCACTTGCGCACCACGGCTGCAAGCCAAAGCTGCGCTCCGAGTTGTTAGCCGAGGGCCGCAGCGAAACGATTTGCTGACGGCAGACCCGCGCGTCGAGCGCGCAACTGGCGAACCCTCGGGGGCCTCGGCCCGACGCCAGGCGAACCGCGCCCGAACAATGAAACCTTGAGAGGCGCCGTGGGGCGCACAAGTGGGCGCGCCCGAAATCTGACGCTGGGCGTTCGGGGTCGGCGCGCCGCGCCATTGACGCGCGGTCGCCGCTTCAACTGGCGCATGCTGCGCAATGCTAATTAACGGCATTGGGCTTACACATGATATGGTTACGGAACCAATGTGTCGACGCACCGATATGTGTCCAGCCATCCCGTGGTGTTGGGCCATCTTTTTGAAGACTTGCCCTTGCTATGCGCATTCCTCTGCTTCGGCGCGCCCAGCACATCGTTGCGTGATTCCATAGGGAGCTCCACCGAAGGCCTCAGTGGCAGGGTTCGCATGGCGGCCGCGGGCCATGTCGGCACACCCCTCGCAAGGTCCGTGGCCCCACAGGAGCTCCACCGAAAGCGCCAGCGGCAGGGTTCGCATGGCGGCCTCGGGCCATGTCGGTACACCCACCACAAGGATCGTGGCCCCACAGGAGCTCCACCGAAGGCCCCAATGGCAGGGTTCGCATTGCGGCGCCGTGCCATGTCGGCACACACCTCACACGGATCGTGGCCCCATAGGAACCCCACCGAATGCCCCAATGGCAAGGTTCGCATGGCGGCCTCGGGCCATGTCGGCACACCCCTCACACGGTTCGTGGCCCCATAGGAGCTCCACCGACGGCGCCAGCCGCAGGATTCGCATGGCGGCGTCGTGCCATGTCGGCACACCCCTCACACGGTTCGTGGTCCAATGGGGGCCCCACCGAAGGCCCCATCGGCACGGTTAGCATGGCGGCATCGGGCCACGTCGGCACACCCCTCACACGGTTCGTGGCCACGTAGGAACCCCACCGAAGGCCCCAATGGCAGGGTTCGCATGGCGGCCTCGGGCCATGTCGGCACACCCTTCGCACGGTTCGCGGCCTTAGAGTGGGCCCCACCGAAGGCCCCAATGGCAGGGTTCGCATGGCGGCGCCGTGCCACGTCGGCACACCCCTCACAAGGATCGTGGCCCCATAGGAGCTCCACCGAAGGCCCCACTGGCAGGGTTCGCATGGCGGCCTCGGGCCATGTCGGCACACCCCTCACGGGGAGCGCGACCCACAAGGGGCCCCACCGAAGGCGCCAATGGAAAGGTTCTCGGCCCAGCACGATGTCGGCACACCCCTCGCAAGAAGCGTGTCCCACAGGGAGCTCCACCGAATGCGCTGGTAGCAGAGTTCGAATGGCGGCCTCCGGCCATTTCGGCACGCCCTTCGAGGACCGCGGCCCCATAGGGAGCTCCACCGAATGCATCGGCGTCACGGCTCGCACGGCAGCCGCGCCACATTTCGGCACACCCCTCACGAGGACCGTTGCCCCACATGGATCTCCACCGAAGACGATGCTCACAGTTGTGATAGTCACTACTCTACTGCATATGGTTGGTTTCTTCGCCAAGCTAACCTCAAGTTCGCGCGCTTGCTTTTCACGGTCGGATGTTCCAGCGCATGTTTCCTAGCGGTTGTAACCCCACCAGTCATCTGAGCGTCGGTGATTTAGGGGGCGCCCTCTTCCACCCCTCCCTCTTTCCCTCCGGGCGTGGGTTCGCCCCCCCCCCCCCCCCACGCCCGCCCCCGCCGCCCCCCCCCCCCCCCCACACACACACACACACACACGCACACACACACACCACACACACACACACAACACACACACACACACACACACACACACACACACACACACACACCAACACACACACAGACACACACACAGACACACACACACACACACACACACACACACACACACACACACACCGCACCCCCTCACATTGACCTGGGCGCGGGGGGGGGGGGGGCGCGCAGCTAGAAGGGCCGGGATGGCCCAAGACTGCCCCAATAAGGCCTCAGGGAACCCAAGATAGCCTCCAAGCTGGCCCAAGATAGCGCAAGGTGCCTCAAGATTGCCCCGAAGATGCCCCACCACGCTCCAGACCGCCCCTCGACGGCTCCAAGCGGACCAAAATGGTTCCCCAATGGAGCAACCGAAGAGGCCGAGCATCGCTTGAATAAATATGGGAGGCGCTTATTGGATACGCGAACGTACATATATGAGCGCAGAAAGACGCGCGACATGACCTTGTGTAAATGCAAGTGGCCTGCACTGTTGTCAATTACCATGGCTTGCACGCCTGTCGGCGCACGCATGCGCACACGCGTGGCGCGTGCATGTCGAAGGCGGTAGTGCTTGTTCCTAGGCGCGAGATGCGTTGCGTGGGACAGTTGCGCGCGTGAGTGCTGCGGTGCCTGTGAGAGCGCACAAATGGGTGAATACACACGTTGGCATTATTGCATGCGAGTGTGCATACAACGTCCTATTCACATGTGATGATTAGCGCGCGTGCAATACTGCGAAAACATGGCTCTGTTGCGCGGGTGGCACACTGCACCCCCGCCCCCCGCCTGGCGGGTTGGCCGTCGACTCGGCGGCCGAAGACGCGCAAGGGCCCATAGGCCAGGGGGCGCTCGAGCGGGGGAAAAAGGAGGAGGAGGAGGAGGGGGAGGAGGGGGAGGGGGAGGAGGTGGAGGAGGAGGAGGAGGACCAGGAAGAGGAGGGGAAGGAGGAGGAGGACGGAGGAGGAGGGGCCTCCAAGACTGCCTCCATGGGGGCCCCAACGGACCCCCAGGGGAAGGAGAGATGGAGGGCCGCTATCCACGGCGGCAACGGTCGGGGCATATTGCCCAACGGCGGCGGCGATGTCGGCAACGACGGCTGCAATGTCTCAAGTGCTTTTGCGGCCACATGCCTGCAAGAAGCAATCTCGAGCGGGCGAGCGGGCCCGCAACTAGCGCCGCGCCTCCTCGAGCCGCACTTTGGAACGAGAGGGGCGTGAGCTGAAAGACGGAAAGGAATAGCCCGTGGGGAAAGAGGCAAGTGGGAGGGAGAGGTCAGTTCGGGAGTGAAGCGAGGGAGGTTCAAACCACAGCGCGGCGAGTTAAAAGCAGCGCGCGCCAGACATCTCCACTCAGAGGCAGACCTCACTCGCCCCTGCGGCGAGGGGCTCGAACGCGCCCTTTCTTGCCGTCACACACATGGGCAGAGGCAGCCAGCCGACGGAAACGCTCAATCTTCTTGCTAAGGTAGGAGTGCTTCTTCTTGTAGAGGAGCGCGATTCCGTTGATGGCACTCAACCTCTGCTCAAGAAACTTGACCCGCTTGCGAAGGGCTGCCACTTGCTTGGCATTTTACAACACTTTACGGCGAGCCATCGCCAGGAACTGGAGCAATCGAACACAACAGGGCGGGTGGCCACAATCAATCCTCGGGCCGGGATGCGAACCCACGGGATGTCAACGATGCGCCAGAGCTGTCTAAACTAGGGAAAAACAAACACAGAGAACAGACCAGACACGAGGCACTGGGCTGCAAGGGTGGCAGCCCAGAGCAGGAAGGTTGAGGCAGAGAGCGGTAGACAGACAGTAGAAGCAGACCGAGAAGAAGACGGAGTGAAACTAATAAAGAAATCCCACATACGTCGTAACCGGGGCGAGAGCAGCTTTTCGTTGTCTGTTGTGTGGGCTTCTTGTATGAATGTTGATACTGGCTCCGCTTTCATGGTGGGATGGATTCACTGACATTGTGTTCATGTGCTCGCTCATTGTTGTTACGCCTTGAACTTGTTCAATTGTGATTAGCGTTCACCCTTGAATGCCCCAACCTCGGCTTCTCATGTATGCTTGAGTGCTGCTGCAAAATGCGAATGCAATGTTGGTGCGCCTACATGCGTTGATCCAGAGTCTTGGGCTGGGGGTGGGGGTCGGCACATGACATTGTTGGTGTTGTTGTGATGCAGTCCCCCTGGAGGCCATGGAGTTCCTTGAAGGGCCCTGTTTGATTTGTTTTGCAAGTCGCTAGCGAGGCGCACGATGCCTCGCGAAACAAATTCACACCCTGCTGGCCGCAAGCGACGGCCTCAGATATCATGGGGCTCAGGCCCCATCGCCAGGCCGCATCGGCCTCTCCGCAGCAAACAGCTCCTCCGAGCCTGGAACTGCCGCCAGCCGCTCCCTGCACTGCGCCCGCTGCAGAGCACCTGGCACGACGTGGTCAGCAGGCCTCCGCAACAGCATGTGGTCGTCCTTGGAGCAGCCAGGACACTGCTCCAACCACCACACCACCAATCCAAGAGGACGCCCTTGAGATGGCCTGGAACCTGCGTGCGTCTTCCTGGACAAGCGGACCTCATGGGCACCGCGCTCGGCAACCATCTCATCCCTAGCTTCGTAAAACGTGAACTTGTCGCCATTGCCAAGGTGGAGAGTGCAGGCGCCACCTCGGCGCTCGACGTAGCGCGCGGCGGGCCCCGCTGGAAGTGGAGGTGGCGGGGGCGGCGGGTCATCCCGAGGTGGGTCGACGCCGCCATGCCCGCCGCCTGAGGGTGCTGACCCTCCATCGCCGCCTCCTCCTGGATCACCTCCTGCATGATCGTCGCCGTCGTCAGGATGGCCGAACGCCGCCCCATGCCAATCCTGAGCGTGTAGGTCGCTCGGAAGGCTGCCCTCCTCACCCGAGGCCAACGGCTCAAGCTCGCCCTTGAAGCCAGCGCCCGAGCTCTTGCGGGACGAGGGCGAGCCATAGGGTGCAAAAAAAGACCGCTGGCATGCGAACCCTCGCTCGACGAGCCGAGCCCGCCACTGCAAGCGCCTGACAGATCGCTGCCCAGCGCGCTCCCCCCGGCACCGCCGAGGCCGCCCTCGAGCGCCGGCAGCTCCTCCGCCGGCTCCTCCTGACTGGCGCGCCCTGCTGCTCGACCGCGCCCTTTGAGATGCCGAAGCGCGCGATCGCACGCCCCACCACGTGCTGAAGCGCCTTCTGCTTAGCAGAGGCGCTTCAGCTGTTTGGCGGGCAGGCGGAGGGCGTGGCGTGCGAGCGCACGCTTCGGCAATTCAAACCTGGGCCTCGGCCCCGACGACCGCCGCCACGACCTCGCCGGCCACGAGGTCCACGAGGCCCACGAACACGCGCGCCCTCATCACCGTCGCAGCCGTCGAAGCCATCCCAGAAGCACTTGGTCATGGATCCGCCGTCGGAGATGTGGGCGCCGATCAGGTTCACAATGTTCGGGCCCACGACGCCGACTACAGCCTTCGACGAGACGACCTCGAAGATGCGCACATACCAACGAACATCCTTCCGAAGGCTGTCCAATAATCTGCGTTGACATACCCACTCCCATTCCGATGTCACCTGGAATTCACCAACGTCTGCAAACATTGGCGCCATCACATCACCTGGACGGCTCAAGGTTGTGAACGTACCATGCCGAGGATTATCATTCTGCCACGCTGCGTGTAGCCACAACTGCTGGACTGCGAACTCGTCAGGGACATCGCCATCAACAGTTGGAGCGGTAACATCAACTCCCGTGACGCTGTACACAAAGCTTCAATCATGCAGCTTGGCGTTCACGAGCTTACCACTGCAGAGGCTGACGATGCTACGGTTGAAGTTACTGAACATGCGCGAAGTCAAATTACCAGAAAGCCCACACAAGCAAACACCAGAAGAACAACATACTGTCCGCGAGTATGTTCTGCCCTCTGTAGGCAAGACCTTCTGCGACGATGCATACAAGTAAGGCTTCCGCCAATGCTCCCACACCTGATCACATACTTGATGAATTGCCTGCCCAAGCCTAGTTTGCCGGCTGACGTTTGCCAAGGCCTTAGCAGCCTCCGTCACCAGGTCGAACTGCCCCTGGACGTGAGAGAACATGCACTCGCGATCAACCTCGGGGATGGAATCTGACGCAGCATGTCCAGATACGGTGTCGATCACGTCGTAGGCGAATCGCGTCGCATCTCCATCGAGAGGCTTCCGAAAAGAGAATGACGCCAACTTCTCTTTGACGAGAGACTCCAATCGCCGATCCAGTCTGTTGCCCCACCGCACAACATCGATCACTGAACGTAACCTCTCGTCCCAGTCGGGGGAATCACGCAGGACAGGAGTGCCAGCAAACGTGTGAAGACCAGGCGCAGAACTCAAGTCATCCTTCAAGTGCCTAGTCAACTGTTCATCCATGCGTCGCCTCTCTGCCCGCTCGCCTACTAACCTGCGGGTGCGCCAGTCGTCCGACATGCTGCCGCAAACCATTGCATGTGACTCCGCAGCGGCGGCACCAACCCGCTGCAGACGGCCAATCTCTTGAGGAGTCTGTGCCCTGTACAAGGCTGACAACCCAGGTGCGCAACATCCTTCTCCTGATCGCCCCGATTGTTCGTGAAGGAATACCCGCCACGCACCGCCGCCACCTCGGCGCTTCTTCTGCTCTGGCTGGTTGCATTCATCGTCAGCATCTGCTCCAGGGTCGTGTTCTGGTGGCACATCAGGCACGCCGCCCTCGCGCGACATCATGCTCCGCCTGAGGTTGGACTCGCGACGCAATCGTCGCCACGAGCGCTGGATAAACATCGAGCTTATGTCAGCGATGTCCGCTGGGTGCGTCTGTGTCGAACTTATATGAAGCTCTCTCCTGAACGAGGCGTGGCCGCTCTCAATGTTGGCAGTGTCCAAGCATGCCAGGGTCTTCATGGAGAAGATATACTCCGCGGCGCAGACGACCAATACTCGAAAAACTCCTTCGTCCACGGGTCGAAACGCTTCTTGCAGCCCTCCTGGGCTCAACGCGAATTGAGAGCCGCTGTCTCCCCCCCCCCACCACCTCCGACCACGCATTGTCTCATCCAAAGTCCACAGGAACGCAACCCGAACATGTTTTTTCGACCTCGGAACTGGTAAATTTGCAACGGGGGCCACGGGGCCGACAAAGGCTTTCGAATCCGCGCGAGAGGCAGAGCATTGCCGAACGCGGCCTCGAGGCCATCAGGGTCATCCAGCATGGCGAAGGTCTTGAACGGGTACTTCTCGTGCTCGCTGGTGATGTGCAGGTGGGCCAAGGCGCCCAGGGAGCTGATCAACTTGAAAATCGTCGTCTGGCTCTCCAGCGTGCGCGCGGTGTAGCACAGCACCGTCCACCCGTTGACGTCTTTGGCAACAGATACAAGTTTGTCCACGGCCCTGCGCTGAATAGCCCCATCAGCTCCTAGTGATACCCGATGCACCCGACCATGTCCATGCGTTGCTCGTGCATGCTGTTATTTTTCCCATTTCTCTGCTGACAACTTGAGGACGTAATGCATCATGTCGAAAACGGAAGTGAGACATCTCCTGAACACGATCGCAGTGATGAAAGACGCAGGGTTCAGCACAAATGCCAAGCCGCTCTGCCGAACAACTCGCTGCTGAAGCTTGGACGCCATCTGCGCCATGTCGTTCGCGTCGACGCCGGCCTCCGCGATGAGCTTGGACAACCTCTCTCCAGGCTCATCTCCGACCGCGCTTGCCTCGGCGTCGGCTCCGCCAGGCTCAGCGTCGGAGGCGTCACCTTCGGCGGCGCAGCTCGCGTTGCCAGCGTCAGCCTTGCATGAGCGACGGCCCTCAGAGGTCTTCAACAAGGTGCCAACATCGGAGGTCCGTGCCAAGACACTGGGGGCAGGGACATCCGAGTTCGACGCCCTGTGCCAAGAAATCTGGGAACCGCCGCTCACGCACGGCAACCATCTTGCCAGTGATGTGCTCGTACCAGCGCGCGTAGATGTCGCTGCCCATCCCGTGGATGGCCTCCAAGAGGCCGAAGTGGTCCACGGAATCCAACGCGCGCGTCCACCTCGACCTCGGAAAGATCGGTGGCAACCGCCCTGCAAGTGATCGAACGAACCGTCTCTGCAGCTTTCGAAGGCAATGCGGGCGATCTTGGCAGCAGCCCGCTCTGCAGTAGTGCTGGAAAGTGCCGCGCGCACGGATGTCGCCATTCACCATGGTAGTGATGATGTACCGCCGAACTCTCTGGTATCTCGCGTCGCCCTCGCTCGGCAAGAATGCGTTGTAAACGTGTTCTCTGTAGCGAACTGCATCCATGCCAGGGTCAACGGGGTGATCCTCGCACCTGTAATCCAAGTTCTGAGCCAGCCACCCGCACATGATGCCCACGAACGACAAGAAGTAATTGGGCCCTCGCAGCGACAAGCTCCACCTCAATGCCAGTGATCCAAGGTCGAATCGTCTTCGTCGGCTTCCCAATCACATGCGCGACCCTGTGGACCAAGCACTTGATGTGGAGGCAACCAATGGGATCAGATGGTGACCGATGTCGCAAAGCCCGCTCTGCTAGGTTCAACGCCAAATCATTATCTGTTATGGAGAGCCGCTGTCGTCGTCGAAACCGAGAAGCTGCAGGCACGAGGTTCGATATATCTGCAAACATGTGGGCATACACATCGGCCTTGCATCTGCCCAGGGTGCAAAGAGGCTGCATCAGCTCGAACGTCACAAGCAGCGCCTGCGCGTGACCCTCACGCGTGAACAATGCACCACAAATGAGCTCCGTCTGATACACCTTCACGGCCCCAACCCCAAACCACACTCACACACAACACACATTTACGGGCAAACCACACTGAAGCACAACACTCCTACCAAACCCGAAATTGTGGGTGCTTGGTGGCCCAATAATCATTCAACAATCCCTGACCTTCGTGTTTGCACCAGCTGAGACGATAGTCTCAGACCCAGCCGTAGGCGCTGCTATCTCCGAGCCCACGATTGAGTCCACGGGAGCGGGCGGCACACCCACACCGACTGGAAGATGCTCGACAGCCGTTGTCACACGAAGTCGAGCATACGACGTCTCATCCCCACGATGCCGTTCGAAGAACACAGCTGGGGACCATGCTTGACTGGCACCTTTGTCAACGAGCTGGTTCACGAGGACGTCCGCCTGCCCGCGCTGGCACAACACTAAGCAACTCGACAATATGTGTATTGTCGTCTTCGTTGCTCTCTTGTCGACGCCGCCCCCATCAGCGTCAGCTACATTGGATGACACTCGATGCTTGTGGTCTGGATCCAGGAGGGCAGGCACGAATGAAGATACGTCAGAGGTCTCATCGACATAGAAGGCTTTGTCTCTCGAGCGCGAAAGATACCCGTACCCTTACCCAGACGGGGTGGCAAGGGGCCCTCGGGGCATCACCCCCCCTGGGTCCGGGTCGGCTCCCGAAACCACCATACATACCCGTACCTAGACGGGGTGACCCAACCACCACCCCAGCTAGGTCCGGGCATGTATGGTTGTTTCGTGCACCGACCCGTACCCAGACGAGGTGGCGGCAAGGCCGAAAACGCTCTAGCGGGCGGCCCTTTTCACCCCAGCTGACCCCGGGTCCGGGTATGTTTTGGGAGTCAACATCATTCTCAAGAAAATTGCGGCCAACTGCAGAACACCATTCCGCTGCGCCAGTCGTGGTCGTCACAGCGAAACCCTGGTTCGCAAGGTCCCGACTGGCCCGGGGTGCATCTGACGAAGCTCTTTCGACATGTCCAGGCGGGGCAGCAGCGACGCCGTGTTCAGATGCGTCA
Source organism: Prorocentrum cordatum (assembly GCA_963575745.1). NCBI lineage: Eukaryota > Dinophyceae > Prorocentrales > Prorocentraceae > Prorocentrum > Prorocentrum cordatum. The sequence continues at coordinate 785,593 of CAUYUJ010015482.1, read as the reverse complement.
TCACCGTGGTCCAACTGTTCAGCAGCGGCTGACCATTCGCCCTGAGCTGCGGCCACGTCGTCGATCAACGCTGCTGCCTCCGCCCAATCTCTGCTCTCACTGGCGGGCTCGAGGAGCCCGGGCTCCCCCAGTCCAGCAGCCGACCGCTCGTCCATGCGGCGTCGGTGCTGTCTGGATGGGCGCGGCAGCAAGCAGCAAGCCTGCAAAATGCAGGAAACAACGAAAGGTTGCGCCAAGGCCAAAACGGCGACGGAGGAGGATCAGGGATGGGGAGGGGGGGCCAGTAATCGGCTTCCTGGACCCCTCGTGCCCTCAAGAACTACAACCCCCTAAAGACATGCATCTAGGAAGCCACATCGACATTGTTTGTTTTTGTTTTCGGGGAGGGGGGGGGGGCACTGGCTTGTAGTTTCAGTGGCGCTGTTGTTAAATTATTGGGCTCCTAGGGGGTGTCAGGTGGCTTGGAGGGGGGGGCGGAGGCGATATCTGGCACAGCATTGTCGGCAAGCACGAACCCCCTTCGACCTCAATCGAACTTCGACCAACCCGTGGGCCTCTTGGGGGCCTTGCGGGGGCTCTTGGGAGCCTCGCGGGGGCCTCGTGGGCTCGCGGGGCCTCTTAGAGGCGTGGTGCAAATATGTGGGCGACGAACGCGACGACTACTAGCAGAAAGACGCGGGGCGGGGGGGGGACATGAAAGGGGGCGGCGCAATTGGAAGGCGCGTAGACAGCGATTGCCGAGCTTCGAGCAACCAGTTGCTGAAATGAGAGGCGGTGATGAGACGCGCGAGGCGCGAAGGGGAGGACCGATGAAACGGAGGAAAAGGAATTGTATATTGCACGGTAATGCAACGACAACGGCTCACAAGACTAGTGAAACGCGTTGGAAAACGAACGTGGGGAAACGCACATGAGAAACCCAGGAGTGGAACACGGGGACGTCCTTGCCACAACGCCTACGTCAAGCAACCGCGGGTCTGACCATGGGCACGGCGCGTTCAGACGAGAGCGCCATCCCGATGCAGGACCAATTGTGCGCATGCGTGCCTACGCGACAGTTTCACTTAGCGGCGATTGTGGTTTCAAGCAGAAGTGGCGGCTGCGTTGCGCGCGTTGGCATCACCCAGGTAGGATGCATTTCTTGGCCCCTTCGCCGACGTCAACTGTCCTACTTGCGGAGGTATGCATTTTTGCATCCTTTTTCCAAAGGCTCTTTTAGCGGGCAACCATTTGGGGAACCATTTGAGCGACCATTTTTTGGGGCGACCTTTTGGGCGACCATTTGGGCTACCTTTTTTTTCGGGCGACCATTTGGGGAACCATCTGTGTCACCATTTTTGCCCCCACCCTCCTGTGCGCAAGATGCCCTTCACAACCCCAGTGTCGAAGTCTGAGAGGGCCTCGTGGGGCCGGAGGAATCAAGTCCCTCCGCCTGGCCCTCGGGAGCTCCGACGGCCGGCAGTAAAACACGAAGTTGAGGAGCGTCATCAGGCCAGCGTCCACGTCCCCGTGGGCGACCATCTGGACGATCACGAGCGCTGCCACGACCCGTGGCATGGGCAGTCGGGCCCGCTTCGGCGCGAGACGGCCGAAGCCCCGCAGGGCAGCCCGGGCCCGAGGAATCTCTGGAGTCTTCCGAGACAGCGGGTAGGACTCCAGGTGGGCCAGGGCAGCCAGCAAGGCCGACGCGCGGTCGACTACCTCCCCGTTGAAGAAGAGGTCGTGGAAGTACTGCACGAGCCCGATGTCGAGCTCTCGTACCGTGCCCAGGGCGATCCCCATGGCCAGGCACCAGCTCTTGAACTCGCTCACCATCGTGATGTACCTCGTCCGCTGCTGGGGCTCGATGACGCTGTGCTCGAAGACCGACGTCCCGCCGATCGGCCCCGCGGGCGCGGGAGCCGGGTGAGCCCTGCGCCGAGCGGAGCGGCGGTCGGCCCAGCGAGCCCCCTCCAGCGCGGGCCGCTCCAGGTGGCTCCGAGGTGGTGGGCGAGCCGGCGGGGTCGCCGCCAATCGCTTGCGGGGCGTGGCCCTCGCTGACCTCGGAGGCGCCGCAGGACGGGGCAGCGTCAGCGGCGCCGAAGCCGGCAGCGAGCGCGCGACCGGCTGCACGGACCCGCCGCTCACGGGCATCAGGGCCCCCCCAAGCAACCTGAGCATCACCGGCGAGCCGAACGTCGGGCCCGCCAGCGACCGCGGGCCACTCGAGGCCTGGGGGAGGAGAAGTTGAAGAAGTGGGTGGCCTCGAAGAGGTAACTCGAGCCGACGCAGCAGGCATGGCAAAGCGCTTTCCACGAGACCCGGGATCCCCAGCATTGTGCTCCGATGGTACCCACCTCCAGGTATGGTATGAGAACGACGCCAGGGCCAGAGAGCCGTGCTGCCGACATACTCGCAGCGTAAGCCTCGTAGAAGATCGGCCCTTGGTGACAGCGAGGATGGGGGCCATGGAGTCCCCGAGGTGCAGGTGCCTTCGGCCGAAGCTCCGGAGTGCCCGGACCTTCCGCTTCACATCCCAGACCATCGCTCTTCCCCCAAGGCAAACCTGGGCTTCGGGGCGCCGCCAAGCTCTGGACTCCGTGAGGACCCAGGGGGCATCCCACAGAGCCACAGGGACCGGGGGCACAGAACCCAAGGGGACCTCAGGAGGGGAGTCCCGATGATGACCTCCGAGGCGCTGCGCGAGGAGAACCGAATCCCGCGGGTTGAACGACTTCTCCCCGGACTGAGTAAACCTCCACCGCTCGTTGAAAGACCCCAAGGACGCAATGTCAAGGTCCGAGGCCACATAGGAGCAGCCTCCAAGACCCCAGGAAGACGCATCCACCACTGTGACTTCAGGATCCCACTCGGCCCCAAGATCACGATAAGCCAGCACTATCAGGTGACTCGCCCAATTCAGCTCGCGAAGGACAGACGGCCAGATTTTTATTGCACGGTCTCCAGCATGCTCGGCAAACGCGTAAGCGGCATTGAATACACAGAGAAGCTCACGGCGTATGAGGCACCTGGTGGTACAGTGTGAAAGAAGTGCTTCCATTGTGCGCCCAGATGTGAAACGGCGACGACAGAGCTCGATGAAGGCGAGCCGAATTCTCCAGCACATGACCGGATTCACTCCCACTTCAGCGTTGTCCGACGAGAACTGCCAGCCCAGCGTCGTGCCGCCGACCGACGACTCGCACGGATGGACAGGCAGCGGCGCCGACGAGAGTTGCTGCGAGACCTTGTCTGCAGCGGCTTGCACAGCAGAAAGAGATTGACTGAGAGAAACAAAGTTGTCCACATATTCTGTATGGATAAGACGATGGAGTGGGGGGGCCGGTCTCCCGTCGTAGAGAGCATTATGTAACCCAATGCCAGAAACGCGCCTAGAGTGTAACTCGAGTATCTCCTGCATTATCCAAAGTGACAGCTTCCATCCCATGGGAATGGCAACAAAAGTAGGCGTAACATATGTCGAGGGGCCCACCGGACGACCGTTGACGCTAGTAACCCCCGCGATGCCAGCCCGCATTCGAGGAAGACCGAAGTACTCCCGAAGCGACGATGGAAGAGCCAAGTTGTAGAACGCGTTAGCCACGTCGACCCCACCCACACAGATAGGGCCCTTACTGTCGACCTGGATGCTCGCAAACGAGGCGCCACTGGCCAGGTGCACGGGGTCTGAATCCGAAAACCAACAACTCGCCCGTCTCCCATCAATAATGACTCTCAGCTTTCCTGACTTCTTAAAAACGGCGAAAACTCCCGCAGACCCCCTGCACCCTAGCCTCCATTCAATCAGACCGGCCTCGCTCAAGCGGTTTAAAACAGAACCGTACAGGCGGGGAGATCGCCGGAGTGCTGGGTCTGTATACGCTCTAGCAGGGGCCTCCTGCTGAAGCCTCTCGGCTGCCAGCGACTCAGGAAGAAGTTCCGAACAAACTTTATCGGCCAAAAACTCACCCTCCGGACCCCCCAACAGCTCCAAAGGACGAGGGAAGCTGCCCGGGACTGGGAGGTCCAGGAGGCAGACAGACGCTGGGCCGATCGGCGCAACGGTGGCGGGCTCACCATCGTAGGAGCGCCGGGCGCAGAGCTCTCGCAAGGCTCCCGCGCCGTCGAGTCCCTCGGGGGGGGGGGCGATCCTGTTCACCGCAAGACGGATTCGCCTGATCGCCTCGTCCTGGGCGGCAGTAGGTGGCAGAGCCCCCCCCCCGAGATGTGGACCCCTGAAAAAGATCATTCGAACTCTGAGCAATGTCTCGCACCAGCCGGTCGCTGTGACCCGCTCGCTCGAGACGACGACGAGTGGCCCTAGAAAGAGCTGATGAGGCGCCCCTCGAGGGATGATAAGAGGGAGGAAGGGGTAGAGGCAAAAGATCGCGCGCGCGATCCTCAGGTGTGGAAGGCCCCCCCTGCGCGTAGCGACCCAGGCCGGGGGGGGCTCCTGGGCCGAGGATGTCGGGCATCATGACTTCTTGAGGAGCGCTGCCCGCTCCTCCTTGGCCTTCCTCACTTGTTTCAAGATCGCTGCGTCCTTCTGAACCGCGGCGGCGACGTGGTCCAGAAGCGATGGGCGCACCATGGCGGTGCCTGTGTCCTTATTGAGGCCTGAGAAGATGGCCGACTCGTCCACGAGGCCGCTGAACGAGACCGAGGGCTTACCAGCATTCTTGTTCTTCCCCGACGATCCGAGGGAGTCCATCCAGTAGACATACTCTGCGAGCTGGGCCTTCCTCATGATGATCTCGATCCCGGCTAAGTTGGACGGGTCGGCCCCGTCGAAGCAAAGGAACTCCTCGAGGGCCCTGAGCGCCGTCCCGTGGGCCTCGATGCCCCACTGGTCAGCCTTCAAATTGAACGTCGAGGTGAACCAGCGGCGGTGCGCCCAGGGCGTGCTGGAGCGGCGCTCCAACCATTGGGCGCGCCAGAGGACGGCCCGTGGACCAGGCACCGCCCAGTTGCTCACCACACACTCGGTCATGTCACGGACCGCCTCAGCGTATCCTCGACGAGGTCGAGGGTCAGCATGATGGGCCTGTAGCAGCACGCGGGGACCATGTACAGCTTCAAAGGCCTTGAAGACCCCCTCGTCGAGATCGCGGATGTTGCGCACGGCGGCGGCACCATGACCAGGAGGGACGAAGACTGCCAAGTCCCCGGAGATCTGAGCATTCGGTGGGAGCTGGACCACGACACCGCGAGCGTTGAAGGACGTGCTCTCGATCGTGACCCACTTGTCCGGCACGGCCGCGGCAGCAGCCCCAGGGGGGGCCGCGGCGGGCGCAGGGCCGGCGGCCATCACAGCACCTGCCACGGCGGGCCCGCCACCGAGGGGAGCAGCGCCAGCCACCGGCCCAGCGGGCACCAGCGCGGCACGGCCCATGCCAGGCGGCACCGCCCGCGCGGCAGCGAACCGAACGCCTTGGATGTCCACGCTGGAGCCGTCATACAGCTCATCGTAGACGTCCCGCTGGGCCGTCGCGATCAGCAGACGGAGAGGCTCAGTCGGTCGAGTCGCCGATGGCCTCAAGCGACCTAGCACTCTCCGCTGGTGCCAGAGCGGCGCGCCGGCGTACTGCACCCACGCCCATGGGAGTAACTGGAGAGCCGCCACGGTGATGCTCGGCCCGTGCCCCCGCGCTGCTGCCGCGCGACCGCGCGCCGAACAGGGCGGGCAGGCAGACTCCGGCGGCCACCCCGAGCAGGCAGCAGCCAAGGAGGGCCGCGCACGCGACGGCCGACCAGAGCGGCCCCGGCCGGGTCACCGGCGAGTCCGCGGCCGCCCCAGGCGGCTCCGCAGGGCGCACCTGCGACGGCGCCCCTGGGCAGGCCGGGATGGGCGGCACGCTGGGCGCGCCGCGCACGAGCAGGATGGGCAGGCCGGCGCCGCGGGGCACCGACTCAGCCACGCAACCGAGATCTGGGATGCGTAGCCCAAGTATGGGGCCAGCACGCTTGAAGCCAGAACGATTACGAAGCGAGAAGCGGCCTTCACGTGTCACCCTCCAGAACAATAGCATGTGAACAAGCGTCAATATGTATATATATACACAAGTGGCACGTGTGTGCCCAGGCCCGCACACAAAAACTGAAGGGGCGTTTGAAGCAGGAGTGACATGCAACAGCGAAGTCGCACTCGAGCGCGAATGGGGTTGCCACACCTAACGATGTGAGTACGAGGGCCCCCCAGGAAGCCTCAGGAGGCCCGACTTGGATACCAGAAGAGGCTCCAGGAGTCCCCAGGATTGTGAGTGGTGTGTGTGTGTGATGTGTGCTCTGTGTTGTGCATGATTGTTGTGCGTTGTAGGTGTTGTGTGTGTGTGTTATGTTATGTTATGTTTGTCTAGCGTGTGATGTGTTGGGCGTGATGTGCGTCTCTGTGTGCGCATGTAGTTCTGAAGCCCCAGGAGGCCCCAGGCCCCAAGAGGTTTCAGGAGACCCCGAGGAAGCTCCGAGTCGGGGTCTGGGGCACCAGAAGGTTCAGACATCTCCAGGAGGCCCCAGGAGGTTCCAGGAGGCCCCCGGGAGGCTCCGAGGCGGGGTCTGGGGTACGAGAGGGTACATCGGGGCTCGATGTTGGGAGGATGTTCCAGGCGAAACCGCCATTCTCTGAGAATGGGTGTCAAACGTATTGAAATTACAATGCGTTGTTTGAAGGTTGTATGTTAAAATGTTGAGATTCCCGCGTGTCCTTGGACCCTGACGTCACGATCTGCGCGAAATGTGCCACCGATTTTCAGAGTGTCGAGGATGTCTCCAGCGAAACGGCCAGAAACATCGCGGACGCGGCGCCCCGCGTACGCACCAATCGCCTCTGAGCTCTACTCCCTCGGAGAGGCGCGTATGAATATACATATATATATATATATATATGATTCGGCGAAGAATGGCAGTCTCAAGATCAACTCACGTCGCTGAATTCATCAATTCTGGCGCGCACTCGCCCAACGACCTCTCCGTCAGCTGAGCGCGCGGGAGCCACAGCCAAATGGTGGTAATGACCAGCGCTCTGGGCAGACCTGCGCTGTTCGCGATCTGCCTCGTCAAGCTTTGCGACCTCGGAATCTGGCAAACGAGGGCAGTGCAAGAAAATCCAATCGCTGCACTTAGGGCGACGCGAATCGGCAACGTGAGCGATCAATCGCAAACGCTGCGCGAAATCGGCGCCGCATGCAGGCAGCGACGTATCAGCAGGCGAGTGCCGCGCTGAGCTCGCTGGCGGCTTTGAAGCGACCAGGAATTCGAAAAGGCAGCTCCGCAAAAACAAACGCGAGACTCGCGACCGGGTGTCGGGCGAGGAGCGGCAGTCGCATCGCACACCGAATCGCAAAATAATATGCGGTCCACGAGCACCTTCCATGAACCCTCGTCGTGCATGAGATGCGCCCAGGCCTTCGGGTCATCAGACAAAGCAGAGAACCCGTCAGGGAGGGGGGGCCGAAGGAACACGGCATCTCTTTCTAAAACCTGGACCCACCGAAGCTTGCGCCCTCCAAGCCTCGCACCAAGCAGGGCGAGCAAAACGGCAGGGCGAGCGCGCTGCAAACGAGCGCAGTACTTCAGCCGGAGACGGGCGACCAGGCACTCAAGAGCAGGATGGTGCAATGCCTGTTGCACTTCGCGATCTGCGTGCTCGGAGTGCCGGAATCGACGCTCGTCAAATATACGCCGAAGCACAGTCATGTACGCAGCGTTGAGACGTTTCAGATGGCTCGCAGAAGGCACAAACACGCTTTCTGTTTTTCCCCCCACCCCAGTTATCGCTGAGTTCTTGAGGTTACCTGTCGATATGGTGGGTGAGGGCGACCTCGCGCAGTAGACTTGGCAACATTTAGTCAACGCGCCTGTTGCCAAAAAGAGCAAGGCAGGCCACCCTCAACAGACAAAAGAGACAGGGGGGGCAATTACTCGTGAAGTACCCATCTGCCGCGACGGGTGCCTGGCATCCTGGGCGGCAGCGCTTCCGTAAGTTGCGCAGCAGACGAAGAAGGGGTTGGAGGAGGAGGACGACGAAAGAGTCTGTGCACTATGGCAGGTGAGCGGCCAGACCACGCCTCGGACAAAATCTGGTGTCGCCGCGCGGTGACTCGCAGGCGGGCCTCGAAGTGCTCGGCAGGGGAGCCAGCACAGGAGAGGCGACGGGCATTGTGAGCGGCTAGGAAAGCATCACAGCATGCAGCACGCAAAAGGCAGACATGAGGAGGCTCGCGGAAGAGGAGGAGGAGGAGGCAGAACCAGTACGGTCGTTCGCCATTGGGTCATCGGATCGGTCCTGAGTAAGTTTCCAGAAGGGGCCCAACCAGAATTTCAGGAGGTCCTGAAGTCCAGGGCAGGTGCAATAGTGGTCAATCGAGTCCAGGTCTTCCCCAGGGGATGGCGGAACGCACCCAAAGAGACAGCCAGCAGCCTGACAGTGAAATCTCGCACTCGAGTTGAAAGAAGCGGTAAGTAACCGAAGTGGGGCAACGCCAATATACATCGAGGCGTCTTTCACAGCGCTCTTCACATTCAAGCGGAAGTCGGGGATCATTGAGCCTCCAGCTTCTGGAATAAAACACTGGGCGCGCCTGAGCATAATAGATTTGGCCGGCTCCGCGGGGGTGGACTTGCGGATAAGAGCGCACAGCTTTGATTGGAGGGACTTACTCATGATATCAAGGTCAGGGCTCGGACTGATGATTCTAGAGTACCAGTTGGACAGACCGCGCATATAATATCTGAAAGAGTCCTGATGCCAGCCACGGAGCCAGCGGTATGGGATGTGCTCAATATCGTCACGGGCAGACTCAAGATCAGCAACTATCAGAGGAACGGTAGACGAGCGGAGCAAATACCGAATACAGCTCGCAGAATGAAGAAGTGCTTTGTGCCGAAAGGGCTACGGATGCATATGCAATCAATGCAACTGCTGATGCTACACTACACACACAATCATGAGCAGAGAGGGTATTTCAACACCCCTCCTCGCTACAAGCTGGACTGTACTCCAGATTGCAGCGCCTGGCACGACTCTGCAGCCGTCTCAAGGTAGTGGAGCGTGGCGATCCGCCTAAGCTTAGTGTAGCGAAGCGCGCAGTAGCGAAGCTCAGTGCTGTGCGGGGCGACCCGCACTCAGAAAGGTTGCGGTGTTGAGCTGTCGCGGGGCTACCCGCAAATCAGCTCTGGCTGGTTGGGCGTCTCCGTGTCCACCGCCCAGCAGGATCAGCGGGGCTACCCGCTACCACGTCGCAGCTCGTCAGCATACGAAGTGTTTCCCTGCTGCTGCCCTTCCGTCGCGGAAGTCGTGGCCAATGCCTTTCATGTGGCCGTCGATCTTTTTCCGCGATAGCGGTTTCGTCAGTAGGTCTGAGCAGTTCTCTTTGGTCCCGATCTTTCCGACCGTCAGATGTCGCATGGCAATGCGTTCCTGGATCCACAGGTACCGAGTTTGGATGTGCTTCAGCTTGCCCACACCCCGCCGGGAAGAGAACCCCCGGGCGGCTGAGGAGTCAGAGACTACCCTCACGGTGGACGAAACGTTCCAATCGTCTAGAATACCTTTGATCCCGAGCCCTGTGCAAGCGCCTACGCTGATTGCGTAGTACTCGTTTTCTCCAGAAGAAATACCGATAACTTGCAACAAGTTGCACCCGTGTTTCACGCAATGCCTCCCTATGAACGCCACCTGCCCGACTGTAGACCTCCTCTGACCAACCCGCGGGCGACCTTTCAGATGCCTCCCGAGTCTCTTTAGCCGAACCATGTCCACCTGCCGTGGAGACTGCATGTACTTCGCTAGATTCTTGACTGCATCACCGAGATCAGCTCTGTCAGGCGAAAGATATGCAGCTCGCATGGTGACGCTCCTGTAATGCTTCACCTCTGGACCTACGAGAAGAGGAGATGTCTCTCGTTCCTGCTCGTCTGCTTCCTCCTTCTTGAGTCCTGGCGTGTCCAGGGACTGCGCAGAACTTCCTCCTAAACCGAGCTCCCTCGCGATCACTTCTGCGCGTCGCGGGTCTGCTTCGATCTCGAACCTCTCGTCGCCGGGGCTGCCCGCGACCCTGAGCACCCTGTTTAAGAAGATCACTTCCTGCTCCTCTCCGGTGCCCAGCTTGAGGTTTGAGGTTTCCTGTCGCCTTCAGGTCATACTTAGACCTAAGAGTCTTTTCGATCTGGTCTAGCGCCGAATCATCACCTAGTGCGCAAAAATCATCTCCGTGTACTAACGAGCGGCAATCATCCCGACAGTTGTAGAACAGCGCTGAGTTGGCTCTGCCCGCCACGTGACCATCACTCTCTAACACCCCTGTGTAGTCGCGCTGCCAGATTGCTGACGCGTCTTGAGTCCCATACATGGACTTCTTTAGTAATCCACAGTGGATTCCGTCTTGCTCCTGCTCTGGGAGCCCTGTGCACACAGGCCTCTCCGCCTTCCCATAGAAGTGAGCACGGGAGATGTCGAAGAATCGCATTCCGAGGGGCTGCCCTCTGGAACTGACCCTTTCCTGGACCATCCCGGCGCTAAGGATCTTCGCCGCCTCCAGGGGCGGCATTGCCGAGAAGAGTAAGGCTGCCGGCAGCGACCGGCCCTCTTCGCCCTTACCCCGCTTCTCGCGGACAACAATCCTCGATCTGTAGTTGGATCGTTCGTTGTCGCCCTTGTTCGTGTCAATCCAAAACAGCTTTATTGGATTGGCCCTGGTGACCTCCCTGCACTCCTGCAGTGGCCGTTTCTCGTGCACCTCTTGCCGGCGCAACCAATCGACCTCGCATTTGCGCGCCTCCCGAACCATCACAGGATCGAGCCAGCCGCCGTTGACATCATCCCAGTAACGCTCGCCGTCGTTCAGAAGCTGTCGGCTGGCTTCGAAAAGGCTCTGGGCCGAGCGGGAGCGGTCCTCCCGCGGCCTCTGCCAACTCGCAGAGATGCCCTTCATCACGCATACTCGCTTTGACGGCCTTAAGAACACACCTGACCACCCCAGGAGGGAGATCTGGCGCACGCCTCGCCAAGCCACCAACCATCTGCACAGTGCAGCGGCGTTCGGGGCGGGGCTGCCCGCTCACCGATCCAGCCTGGCGCTGCTCAGCCAGCTCTCCGACCAATCCTGGTAGATTCGTCATGAATCCGGTGGGTTCCCTAAGATAACGTACGCCACCATCTCGCGAACCCTCGTGGGCTGCACCATCCAAGCTCCGCTTGCACACACGCCCCTTTCCTCGTAAAACTGTCTGTTGCGCAAGCAATGCCATGATCTGTTCATCATGCCAGGTCCTGGCGTCGCGTGGGCGTGCGTGAAGGAAGTACCTATTACGAGCCATATGTCGACGATAGCTCTCGCAAGCTACCCACAAATGCTTCCGAGCTACATCCATGGCCTTGGCCAGAGCTGCGGGGCCCCTCTGGCGAGCACCACCCTGAAGAAGATGGAACGCAACACGCGGAGGCGACCCTATGAGAAGATAGGGGTCTTCACGTAAGTGCCCTGAACCAGTCAGCCACGTCTGAATCGTCGCCGAAGTCCCAATGCGTTCCGTCGGGCTTCGGCGCCTCCATGTCTATGCAGATTCCTGATTTCATGCCCAGGGCGCCTCCGAGCGAGCATAATGAGCGAAAGTGCGCCTGGAGCTCAGGCGCATCTACGGCTCCCAGCTCTAGTGAGAGATGCGATCTCTTCCAGCTCAGAAGATGACAGGTCGATACTGTTACGCTCGAGTGCTGATACAATATCACTACGATATGCCATTCGAAGAGTTTCCTTGTCATACGAAAGCCTCCCAGCACGCACAGATCCCACTTCCATGCCTCGGTTGGGGGGCCCAGCGTCGTTGGCTGAGACTCCCGCCGGCGTTCCGCCCTCGCCGCCGGCTGCCGCGGGGTTACCCGCAAGCGGTGGCGCGGGGGCGCCCGAACTGGCACTCGATGCCCTGGCGCCCCAGCCTGGATCCTAAGTTGGACTGCTGGCGGCAGCTTTACATCATCATCCACTGTCTGTCCTGGAGCTTCCGCCGGCTTCCGCTTGAGCTCCGATTGGTTCCCATGCAGGGCTCCACTCTACGCGTCGCCGCCCCGACGGTCGCTCTTCTGAGCCCGCCGGGGGCCCTCGAGACGCTTCGGCGCGCCCCGGCCTCGGTTCGATCCTCGCGGGGCTACCCGCCGAAGAGCTGCTGCCCTGCGCTGCTGACCTCCGCTCTCCTGCTGCTCCCGGCGGTATGATTCCTCCTCCTGGTGCTTCCTCTTCTCCTCCAACTACTATTCCTCCTCCTCCTCCTTCTCCCCCTTCTGCAAATGCTCTTGCTACTCCTCGCCCCGGCTGCCCTTCGCGACGATCAGGGTGGCGATGATGAATGAGAAGGGGGCGAGGGGGTGGAGGATGGCGAGCGAGATTTTCCAATGCGGCCTCCTGGTCTGGCCTCGGCTCCTGCCGAGCTTCCTGCGCCTCCGCGCGGTGTCTCTGCGCGGGGTCTGCGCGGATCCTCTCGGCCATCCGCTCGGCGCACTGCTCTGCGTGCGCCACCCCAGCCGGCAGGGCTATAGCGACGCGCCCGCGCGCCGCGCACTCCGGCGTGGACCCGTGCGCCTGCGCGTCCCTCTTCAGGATGTACAGCTTCCTCGGCCCTGGAACTCCTCCTCCAGCGCCTCCTGCGCCTTCTGCGCGCTGCGCCACCGGCTGCTGCGGCGGCGGCGGCGCCGCCGCTGCGGGGCTACCCGCTGCAGCGGGCCTGGCCGAGGCGGAGCTCCCCGCGCCCGGCGCCATGTCCCAAGGCTTGCCCTTGAGGTCGTCGAAGAAGTCCGCCTTCCAGCGCTCCTCGACCGTCATCTCGTTGAAGGTCTTGGCTCGCACCACTCCGGCTGCCGTCGTCGCCATGAAGCTGCCGGCGCGCGCGTGGTGCCCGACGTAGATGCCCTCGACCATCTTGGGCGCAAAGCCGGAGCTCGGCTCTTCCTGCGCCAACCGGGCGTGGATGCGCCCCCCGAACTCATTCAGGGCCTGGTTCCAGCGCCTCCCGGTTCTCCTCTGCTCGGCCGCCCGGCCGTCGGCGCCCACCCTGTGCCTCGACAGGCAGGCGGCCGCGCGCCTGGGAAGCCACGTCCAGACGTAATGCGTCCGAGGGAAGCGCTTCTGGAGTCTCTCCTCCAGCGCCTCCTTCAAGGACCTCCACAGCAACTTCGGCCTCTCCGTTGGCCTGATGGTCGCCGACAGGACTCCCCTGTGGCACCATTTCCACACGAGGCAACGCGTCGCCTGCAGCCGCCTTCAGCGCCACTAGGCTTGCCTCGTTGTCTGACCTGGATACGTGCCGTTTCCATCCAAGCTCTTTGACACACCCAGCAAAGAATCTCACCGCGTAAGGATCAACTTCCGTGCTCGGGATTGCAGTCGCCATATATCACTTCGTCGGTCTGTCTCTCATGACAAGCATGGGCATTGTGGCGCTTTCGTCCCCATCATCATTCATGTACGCGCAATCACAAGAAATGACGGGGTCTGCGCCCTCGGGTTCCTCTTGGGCCCTGCGTTGTTCTTCAATGCCTCGTCCTGCTTGGCAATGCCGACGCCGCGATCGAAACTGCGCGTGCCCCATCGCGTAGTGGTCCTCGACCTCCTGCCGCGTCGGCGGGCGCGCAGATGCCCTATGGCGCTGCTCCTGCTGCTCGTCCGCCGCCTCGTCGTCTGGCGACCTCCGTCTGGCCATCTACTCGCATGTAGAAGTTGCACCCGCCTCTCTCCTCGCACGCCGGCAGGAGGGTCTTGTGGCCGTGCTTCTGCACCAACCTGCTCAGCTCCTGCTTGAGCTTCCTGCCGACGATGCCGTCGCGAGGGATGACGTAACCCCCGCCTTCCCCCAGCACGAGCAGCTGCCCTGCCCGAGCCACTTGCGAGGCAGAGGCCAGAACCTTGTGCACGTCTGTGAGCCGACCCGTGATGTTCCGCACCATCGAGTTCTCATCAGTGCACTGCAGCTTGACGCCTCCGTAGTCGGAGATCCTCTCCCCGCTCGCCGTGACGCAGCCCTTGTGGCTGCCGTCCTCGTGCTTCCCCTCGCGGCCCTCTCGAACCACTTCTGCGGGTACGCCGTAACGGCGGCTCCTGTGTCCAGGTTGAACTTCAGGTAGCCGTCGGCGCAGTGGCTGGCTGGGAACTTCGTGTCCAGAGCCCCCATGTCCACCGCTCCCTGTTCGCCTTCCGGCTCGCCGTCGTCCTCGTGCCCTGTGTCCAAGGAGCCGGCGTGCTTGCCCTTGCCCTTGCCCTTCGCCTTGGCTGCGGGCTTCGCCTGGCCCTTCGGGCCAGCAGGCTTTTTCGCACGGCAGTCCTTGGCCTTGTGGCCCCACTTGCCACACCGCCAGTTGTTGCAGTACCCTTCGAACGGAGCAGGTCTGGAGCTGTCCGCTTTGCCCCCTTGGGCCTTGCCCTTGCCGTCAGTGCCTTTGCCTTTGCCCCTACCTTTGCTTCCCTTGGAGTCGCCCTTGCCCTTCCAAGCAAGAGAATCGACGTCCATGGGCTTGGCCCCGGTATCCGCGTTGGCAATCGGCATGCGGTCTCGCGCGCTGATCCTGACCTGCTTTCCCGTTCCGGTTTCGTAATACTGCACTACCTCGGTGCGCACGTCGGGGTACTTTTTCAGCCTGGACGCGTTGAGCTGCAAGTGTTTCTCCAGCTCCTCGGGCACCATGGCCTCCAAGGCCGAGGCAAGAAAGTCGTCCGCAATTTGTGCCTCGCCGAGTTTCTGCGCCTTCTTGTTGTAGCTGGTCACCATGGCTTCCCACGTCTGCAGCGCCGCCCCGAGCTCCTCGATCTTCACCTTGCTCGGTGACATGATCGCCCTCAGGAGTGTCCGGCGCCTCCCGCCGCTCAGCGAGTCAAAGCGTCGGTGCAGCAACCGCAAGGCTTCCAGGCCGTTTCCCGCGCAGCTCTGCACGATCGTCCATGCCTCGCCTTCTGCGGTGCTGGCAAGGACGGCCTTAAACTGCTGGTTGAGACCCCTCATCCCTTCGATGAAATTTTCGTCTGCGCCTCCAAAATCGAGGTCCACGTCGTCAACGCTGAGAGGGTCGTCTTGGTCCAGGGCCCACTCCAGCGAACGACCCAGCAGAGGCTCTACACCGCACAGATAGTCCTCTATCTTGCGGGTCCACTCCGGGAACCTGGATTCATCTCCTGTGAACGTCCATGGTTTCCCGATGGCCTTCTGGTCCACCAGCTGCGGCCTCTCGCGCCTCGCGAGGGCCTTCGTCTGCTCCGTGAGCACAGACACCAGTTGTTGCAGCACCTCAGTGGTGCCCGGAGCTGCTGCTGCAGCTGCTGCCGCGCCCGCCGCGGCGTGGCTCTGCTGAAGGGCTCCAATCTGGTTCTGTTGTTGGGTCACGGTGGTCTGAAGCTGCTGGTTCTCTGTCCGGAGCAACTGGAGTTGCTCTGTGAATTCCTGAAGCTGCGCCTGCACTGCCTGCAGCGCTGCCTCGGCCATCCTGCTCCCGTTCCTGGCTCAAGCCCTCTCTCTTGACCTTCCGGACGCTGTGCTCGTCCGAAGGCTGCTCCTGCTCGCGCCTGCGGGGCTGCCCGCAGCGCTTCGGCCTCGCGCAGAGCGACGTCCAGCCGCCCACTGGGCCTGGCGGAGGAGTCGGGCTACGCCTCTCTGCGTCAGCCCCTCCTTCTCCCCGTGGATCCAAGCGCTCGCGCCTCCCGCGCTGGCGCCTGGGCCGCTCCTCGCACGCCGATCGCGGGTGGTCCCGCGACCTATTCCCCGCTCGAGGCGGGGCCTCTGGCAGGGGCGGGGCTGCCCGCTCCCTGGTGTGCTGCCGGCGGTGCTGCCCGCCAGCAGGGGCCGCAGGCTGAGGCGGGGCTGCCCGTTCTCCAGCCCCGCGGCGGAGTTGACCTCGTAGGATTCGTTCGAGACGTCGATGTTCAGATCGACGTTCACCTCTCGAGCGCTTCTTCGGCGGCGCGCGAGGGCAGCAGCACCCTACGCTACCATGAAGAGGTGTTTTGTGCCGAAAGGGCTATGGATGCATATGCAATCAATGCAACTGCTGATGCTACAATACACTCGCATAATCATGAGCAGAGAGGGTATTTCAACACAGAAGGCACAAACACGTGAATGCCAAATACAAGTATACGCATCAACAAACAGTTTAGGAAGTACAGCTTGTGCGCGCGATCGACGTGCGCGGAACCAAACACTTTGTACGACAACAAGGCGTACGCACTGTGGGTCTAGGCCGCCTGGGCGGTCGCATCACACATGGCACTGGCGCGGAGGGAAGTGGCCGTGCCAAGATGCTTATATGATCCTACGACACGGATGTGGACATCTCTGCCTGGGACCTTCACACTCAATTGGCCACTTGCGTCTCGGCGAGCTTCGCGCAGGGCGGTGGCCTTCGGGCCTCGGTACTCGAGAAGAGCCTCGGTTTTCCCAGGGATGGCGTTTACCTGCAAGTGCAAGTTCTCACATGTAGAAAATAACACTTCCAGCAAAACATCGATGTTTTGATCTAACTGCTGCGGAGACGCGGCAGTGATGGCAAGGGCTTCATCATCAATGAAAGCCGCATCCAGGACAGACTCTGTAGCAGGGCCAGCAGAGGGAGGAGCCCGCTGTCTGGCAATGATGTCCAGGGCTATCCCATAGACTCCATTAAACGTGAACGCGCCTAACTTGCATCCCTGCCTCCCGCCAGTGCGGCTCGTAACGCGATTTGGGAGATCAGGAACGGCCACCCATGCACCTTCATGCAACGTGCGCACCATGCGTGCTAGAGCCTCCTTGCGGGGCCATCCGGCTGCCAGGATTAAGGTTGCCGCTCCCTGCGCCAGTTCCAGCTTCCAGCTTCCATTGTTACAGTACTGCTTTCTGCTTCCTACTGTAAGTTGTTCCTGTCCGCGCGAGGGGGGGGAGCCGAAAAGGGCCCTGGTCAGCGTCCCCCGGGAAGGTTCTCATAATTTCTGAAGGGGGAACGGGACACGTAAGATTACTGGAGTTGCGTGCCCCCCAAACCATAATCCCTCGCAGAGTACCTGTACTCGCGCCCCCGAGGCCACGGTCCCTCGCAAATTACGCCACATTCGCGTCTCAGAGGCAACGATTCCTCCTAATGTACGCCGCACTTGCGTCGCCGAGGCCACGATCCCTCGTACGTTACTCAATATTCGCGCCCTCGAGGCCACGACCCCTTGCTAGGTTACGCCACATTCGCGCCCCCGAAGCCACGATCCCACGTAATTTACAGCATGTTCGCGCCCCCGAGACCATGATCCCTACTAAATTACGACAGCGTCGCGCCCCTGAGGCCACGATCCCAAATAAATGATGCAGCGGGCGCGCCCCAGACGCCACGAATCCGCCTTGCGGAGGCTGCCGGAGAGAAAAAAAAAAGGCTCCCCCTCTCCAAAGCAGAAAAAAAAACGATACTATTCTGTATTGGGATATGTGTTCCGCTGGTCCTCTTGCACAGGGTGTCTAGAGCTCCGATCACTTTATTCCGCGTCGCACCCTTCCCCACCCCCTCCCCGCGTCCCCTGCGCCAGAGTGGGACCCCCGCGCCGTGGCTCTCTGCCCCGAGCCCCCCCGCGTCCCCAGCGCCCCAGCGGGGGACCCGCCCACTGCCCTCTCCGCCACGAACGCTTTATTCCGCGTCGCACACCCCCCCTCCCCCCGCGTCCCCAGCGCCAGAGTGGGACCCCCGCGCCGTGGCTCTCTGCCCCGAACCCCCCGCGTCGCCAGCGCCCCAGCGGGAGCCCCGCCCACTGCCCCCTCCGCCACGAACGTTGTATTCCGCGTCGCGACGCACACCACCTCCCCCACCTCCCTCCCCGCGTCCCCACCGCCCCAGTGGAAGCTCCGCCCCCTGCCCCCTCCGCCCCGACAAATTTATTCCGCGTCGCGACGCACACCACCTCCCCCCCGTCCCCAGCGCCCCAGTTGGACCCCCGCCCCGTGGCCCTCTGCCCCAAGCCCCGCCCAATGCCCTCCTGTCCGCCCCGACCATTTTATCCCGCGTCGCGACGCACACCACCTCCCCCCCCTCCTCTCGCGCCCCCAACGCCCCAGTGGGACCTCCGCCCCGTGCCCCCTCCTCTCCGAACACTTTATGCCGCGTCGCGACGCACGCCACCTCCCCCCCTCTCCCCCACGTGGGATGTTGGCCCCGTTGCTGGGCCCCGAGGGGCAATGTGTTGCCCCCTCTTCCCCCCTCCACCTCCTCCTCCACCTCCTCCTCCTCCCCCTTCCTTTTTGCGCAAGAACCATGGCACACGTCCCACTTGTATTATTCCCCCCCCCCTCCGTTTCTGGAAAATTCGGCGGTGGGTTCCACATTCACCCTCCCAGGCCACTATCCCTCGCACGTTACGCCTCATTTGCGCCCCCGCGGCCACGATCCCGCGTGAATTACGCCACATTCGCGCACCCGAGGCAACGATCCCTCGTACATTACGCCGCTGTCGCGTCCCCCGAGGCCACGATCCCTTGAAACTTACGCCACGTTCGCTTCCCCGAGGCCACGACCCCTCGCAAATTACACTAAATTCGCGCGCACCCCCCCCCCCCCGCTACGAATCCACCTCGCGGAAGCTGTCCAAAGGCGCCACTCCTTCTCCAGAGCACAAAAAAAAAAACCTCCCCAGAGACTGCCTGAAGCAATCCCCAGGCGTTCACAGAGCGCTTCCAATGAAAAGCTGGAAAATGCCAAGAAGGCAACACAGCGTTCAACAACAACTTCAACATCTCAAACAGTTTTGCTCATCGCCAGCTGTCCTACCATGACGTTCCCGAATGTCATCAAGACGGCGCCCGAACATCCCAATATAGCTTTGATGTGTCCCATTATGATAGGGAGGGGGCCAGCGGCAGGGGGCGAAGCTCTTACGGATATTTATATACACACACATATATATACTAGAACCACGCGCGCGCTTCGCGCGCGCTTCGGTTCTAGCTAGGATCGTCACCGTCGTCATCATGAACATCACCATCGCCATCACTCCCCCCGCCAGGGCTGATGTACATCGTTTCTGGATGCTTCTGGCCGGAATACGAAAGGAGTTTCTGTAGTTAGAGTCTCTGGGGGAAGTCGCGGGGAAGTTTTTGTTGTATTTGGTGTTGCGTCGCCAGGAGGTCTGGGCTCCCTCCTCCTCGTGTTCCTACCTCCTCTCTGGACGTCCGATGTCGTGATGCTTTCTGTGCGCGGCCCCTGGACCTCTCGACGACTTCCTGGGGATGTGTTTTTTTTCATCCTGAGTCGTTTTCTGACGGTCCCAGGACCCTGCGAGGGGCCCCGGAGGCCGAAAATTGACCGAAACCGCCGTCGTGATTTTTCCAAGACGTCGGAGGTCCAGGTCGTGCTTCCCGCCTCCCCAGACCTCCGACGTCGTAATTCTTGCGACCTCGGGCCCAGGAATCGAGTGGGAAAACGCACATGGGAAGGCAAGAAATGATGGACCCATCATTTCGTACCTGTGCCTTGATCAGTGGGACGGGCTTCGCACCGCCGCACATCACAAGACACGCTCGAGCGAATCCAGCCGTGGCGACGTCGGGGACTGCAGAAGGTCGCAAGGACACGGAATATGAAAGGAAGAAAGAGAAAGAGAGAGAAAGAGAGGGAGAGAGAGAGAGAGAGAGACAGACAGACAGAGAGCGAAGGAGAGAGAGAGAGAGAGACAAAAAAAAAGAGAGATGGAGAGAGAGAGAGAGAAGAAGACAGAGAGAGAGATAGAGAGGCAGAGAGAGGAAATGGAGAGGAGGCGAGCTTGAGTCAACGAAAGTCGCAGGGAAGGGGGCAGGGGAAGAAGGCCAGAGAGCGCTGAAGGATACAAATACTGGAACCCTCTTGGGATTTTTTGGGGGGCCTCGTCCGGCCGCTCGCTGGGAGTTTGACGTAGCTTCTTGGGAGCCTCTGAACCTGTCGGGGGCCTCCTGGAAGCAGGTTCGAAGCATTTTGGGGGCCGATTTGGGGCTTCTCGGGGCCTCCTTTGGGCCTCTTGGGGGTCTCCTGGGGCCTCTTGAGGGGCCTCCTTGGGGCCTCCTGGCGGCCTCTTGGGGCGGAAGGCTCGAGCTTGCGGTTCGTGGTCCCCCTCTGGGCCCCCTCTTGGGCCCGTCTTGGGGCCCTCTTGGGCCATCTTGGGCGCCTCTTGGGCCGTCTTGGGGCCCTCTTGGGCTGTCCTGGGGCCCTCTTGGAAGCTTCTTGGGCCGTCTTGGGGCGGTCTTGGGCGCCTCTTGGGCCGTCCTGTAACGTCGGAAAGCCCAAAAGGCAACTTTGTTGAAAATGTACGTTTTACGAAGGGAATGGGCAATTTTTTGCGTCTGGGGGCCCTCTTGGGACGCATGTTGGAAGCTTCTTGGGGCCTCTTGGGGGCGTCCTTGGACGTCTGGAGGCCATCTTCAGCATTTCGGAGCCCTCTTGGAGGCCTCTTGGAAGTTTCTTGGGCCGTCTTGGGCGCTTCTGGGGCCCTCTTGTCTGACCGGGGAGGCCTCCGGCAAGCCCCGCGAGCCTCCGGGCCCCCCGGAGCCCACATTTGCGGTCGAGGTCCCGGCCCCGGGCCCCCGGACCCGGTCCCCCGTTATATGTATATATATACATATATATATATATATATATATATGTATACATAAATATAGTATAGTATATATATACATATATAATATTATATATATTATATATATATATATATATCGGATCGGGACCCTGGGAGACAACAGTTCATGAGTCTCAGACGCAACGTGCCTCAAAGATCGGGCTATACCCGAAAATAAAGCGCAATGTCGCACACTGACAGAAATCGATCCGCCGACCCTGTCGGCGTGTGGAAGACGCATCCCGGTGTCGTCGTCTTGCGTGGATCACCGTCGTCGTCGTCGTCGTCGTCGTCGTCGTCGTCGTCGTCTCCGTCGTGTCCTCGTCGTCTCCGTCTCCGTTGTCCCTCGTCGTCTTCGTCGTTCCCCGTCTCCGTGAGCGCGCGAGCCAAAGCGACATTGAGCAACGTCGTAGTTGAGTCGTGGCGAAGCCCCTCCCTACCCTCCCCGCCGGGGGGGGGGGTCGCCGGGGGGGGTCGCCGGGGGGGGTCGCCGGGGGGGGTCCCCGGGGGGGGTCGCCACCCAGATACGCATCCTCCCCGGGGGGTCCCGGAGCTCAGAAAAGCTTCAAGACGAGCCAAGAGCGACAGAAGACACCTCCAAAAGGGTACAAGAGGGCCTCGACTCGACGAACGATGGCCCCAAGACGCCCAAGACGGCCCCAAGACGGCCCAAGAGCCAAGAGGCCCTCAAGACGCTCCAAGAGAGCCCCAAGAGAACACCCAAGAGGGCCCCAGGCGCCAAAATCGTAAATTTTACATAGGTTTTTGAATGATTTTGGCCTTCTCGCCTTTTCGGCTTTCCGACACTCCAAGACAGCCCAAGAGGCCCCCAAGAGGCCCCCAAGAGCGCCCCAAGAGGGCTACAAGAGGGCCCCAAGACGGCCCAAGAAGGCCCCAGGACAGCCTAAGAGGCGCCCAAAACGGCCCAATAGGGCCCCAAGACGGGCCCAAGAAACGGCCAAGAGGGGGACGAGGAACCGAGAATTCGAGATTTCCGCCCTAAGAGGCCCCCGGGAAGCCCCAAGAGGCCCCCAAAAGGCCCCAAGAGGCCCCCGAGCGGCGCCAAGACGCCCCCAAGAGGCGCCGAAGACGGCCTCCGGAAGCCCCAAGAGGCCCAAAAGAGGCCCCAAGAGGCCCCACAACGGCCCCCAAGAGGCTTCAAGTTGCCTTCCAGACGCCCCCGAGAGATCAACCACGAGATCCCAACCAACATCCATAAGGCCTCCTCCTCCTCCCCCTTCACCCTTCCTCCTCCTACTCCCTTCCGCCTCCTCCTCCTCCTCCTCCTGCCCCCCCCTCGTGTTGTCTTTCGTCATCTTCAGGGTCGGCGGCAACGGCCGTAAGGCCTTCGCAATAAAGCGCAATGTCACACACTGACAGAAATCGAGCGGCAGGTCTGAACGCCTGTTCGAGCCTATAAGTCTCGCAATGGCTCCCATCAATCGTGAGTCGAGTCCTGGGCTTTGCCTGGCAGGAGCGGGGAAAGACAAGCCTCGGGAAGAATACGTCTGTCGCTGAAACGTGTGGAGGAATCGACGACCTCCGTGGCCGCTTCGGAGAAGGGGGGAGAACTATATATATATGTGTATATATATACATATATACACATATATACATACATACTAGGTTCGCGGGGCGTCGGCGCGCGCTCCTGGTTTTTGACACCGCGTCGATCGTTCAACCTCCAATCGATCGCGGCCTCGATCGTTCGGTTCTGAATTTTGCTGGGTCCAGTGGCATCACCGTGTCCCTCGGTGCTGCCGCGTCGCAGAGTTCAACATTGAACGCATTCGCAGGCGTCGCTGGCGCAACGTCGCCGCATAAACGGCCGGTGCCGACGACCCTGGGCGACGACCCCAACGATGGAAGAAGAGGCATGCGGGAAGGCCAAGATCAGACGCAACCAACAGTGCCCAAGCAACAAAGAGATGTCCAAGAACCCCCACGAGCCGGGGAGGTGTCTGGAGAACCTTTTGGGAGCCTCCCAGGGCTTCCTTGCGGTTCCTTTTGGGGCGCTTGGGCGCTTGGAACGATGGTTTGGCGATGGGCGCCTTCTTGGACCATCTCGGGGGCCTCTGGTGGCACTCTTGGCCTATCTTGGTACTTTCTGAGGCCCCGGGACTCCCCGAGGGGGACGCTACCCGCCCCCCATGCCCCCCAGGACCTCCCCACCCACCCCCCACCCACCCCCCGACGGGGGAGGGATCAAAGGGAAGGGGCTTCCCTTCGACTCGATTCCGACATTGCTAGATTCTTCTCTCGCTGGCAAGCTTGAGGAGAGGGGCACAGGGGAAGGGGACGACGGAGACGACGACTGACGGAGATTACGACTCGAACAGACAAGCCCCTCGCACACGCCGACGGCGGTCGGCGGGTTTTCTGACCGCTCGTCTCCCCCCCTAGATCACAGGTTTTCCATCTTTCTCATGGGAATCGACGATTATTCGAGTAGAGGGTCGACTACGTAATAGATTTACCCCCAAATGGCTGTTCTCGCAAAATCTCGTAGACATACGAACAGCGTCCGTCAATCTACGAACAGTATACGTATTGTTTTGTAGATTCGATGAGAATGTCAATTTGAGGATGGAACTAATTGTGTAGAGGCCTTCTAAGTTGGGCCCGAGTAGATGGGGTCGGAGGATCGCGCCGCATCGCCGATACATATGCGACGTCGACGTGAAGCTAATCGGGTTGCACACCGAGCCGCACTGGCGATGCATCCGCGATGCGGCGCGCTCCTCCGACCCCACCTGGGAGGCCTGGATTTAGGTCGGGCATGTCCCTCTACAGGCAGATGTTGGAGTAAAAAAGGAAATAGTCAAAAAATACTCAGATATGGTAAATAGCATACCAAAAAATATAGCCGGAGTGAAGTATCCCCTAACAGGATTTTTAGACCCACTGCGGTTTCCAAGGTCGATTGCGTGCCCGTCCAGTGCGGGCTGGCATGGCATGTTAAAACATGCCTCCTCCTCCTCCTCCTCCTCCTCCTCGTCCACCTCCTCTTCATCCCGAAAGGCATCTCGGAGCCCAGAGTTGCGAGGATGTCTCCAGCGTAACGGGCTGGATCACCTCGCGCGCGGCATTTCGGACCCCAGAGTTGCGACGATTTCTTGGGCGAAACGTGCTGCGAGGAAGTCTCAGGCGAAACGGGCCGGACCACCTCGAGCGCGGCGTCTCAGAGCACCGAGTTGCGGGGGCCTCCTGGTGCCTCCTGGGGCCTCCTGGGGACCTCCTGGGGCTTCCTCCTGGGCCTCCTGTGGCCTCCTGAACTCCACCTGGGGTTTCCTGAAGCGTCTGGGGCTCCCAGGGGGGATATCTAACCTGTGGCCGCTTGGGCCCCTCAAAATACAGGGGGGGCCACAAGAGCAGGAAAAATCAACGAATCGACACCGGATGTGAATAACTTGACACGTTCTGATAGGGGGCCTCCTGGGGCCTCGTGGGAGCCTCCTGGGAATCTCCTGCGGACCCCTTGGGGCCTGTCCTGGGCGTCCTGCGGCCTCCCGAAGCTCTCTGGGGCCTCCCCCTCCTCCTGCCTGCTCCCTCATGCACATCATCGGCCTCCTCCTTCTCCCTTCCATCTCCTCCTCCTCCTCCTCCTCCTCATCCTCCTCCACCTCCTCTTCATCCCGAACGGCATCTCGGAACCTAGAGTTGCGAGGATGTCTCCAGCGTAACGGGCTGGACCAACTCGCGCGCGGCATCTCGGACCCTAGAGTTGCGACGATGTCTCTGGCGAAACGTGGCGCGAGGAAGTCTCAGGCGAAACGGGCCGGACCACCTCGAGCGCGGCGTCTCAGAGCTCCGAGTTGCGGGGGCCTCCTGGTGCCTCCTGAGGCCTCCTGGGGACCTCCTGGAGCTTCCTCCTGGGCCTCCTGTGGCCTCGTGAACTCCACCTGGGGTTTCCTGAAGCCTCTTGGGGCTCCCAGGGGGGATATCTAACCTGTGGCCGTTTGGGCCTCTCCAAATGAAGGGGGGGGCACAAGAGCAGGAAAAATCAACGAATCGACACCGGATGTGTATTAACTTGACACGTTCTGATAGGCGGCCTCCTGGGGCCTCTTGGGAGCCTGCTGGGAATCTCCTGGACACCCCTGGGGCCTGTCCTGGGCGTCCTGCGGCCTCCTGGTGCCTCCTGGTGCCTCCTGGGGACCTCCTGGAGCTTCCTCCTGGACCTCCTGTGGCCTCCTGAACTCCACCTGAGGCTTCCTGAAGCATCTTGGGGCTCCCAGGGGGGATATCTAACATGTGGCCGCTTGGGCCCCTCAAAATACAGGGGGGGGGGCACAGGAGCAGGAAAAATCAACGAATCGACACCGGATGTGAATTAACTTGACACGTTCTGATAGAGGGCCTCCTGGGGCCTCCTGGGAGCCTCCTGGGAATCTCCTGGGGACCCCTGGGGCCTGTCCTGGGCGTCCTGCGGCCTCCTGGACCTCTTTGGGGCCTCCTGAGGTTCGCAGGGTCCCATGGAGGATATGTAACATGTGGTCTTCTGGGCCCCCAGGCTGGACCACCTCTTGCGCAGCATCTGAGAGCTCAAAATTGCGAGAATGTCTTGTGCGAAACAAGCCAGACCACCTTGCGCCCGGCATCTCCGAGCTCAGAGTTGCAAGGATGTCTCAGGCGAGACGGGCCGGACCACCTCGCGCAGGGCATCTCAGAGCTCAGAAGTTTGAGGATGTCTCAGGCGAAACGGGCCAGACCACCTCTCGCGCGGCATCTCCGAAGTCAGAGTTTCGAGGATGTCTCAGGCGAAACGGGCCGGACCACCTCGCGCAAGGCATCGCCGAAGTCAGAATTTCGAGGATGTCTCAGGCGAAACGGCCCGGACCACCTCTCGCACGGCACCTCGGGGCTCAGAGTTTCGAGGATATCTCAAGCGAAACGGCCCGGACCACCTCTCGCGCGGCGTCCCGGAGCGCAACTTTTCGAGGATGTCTCAGGCGAAACGGCCAATCCCGGCCAACTCAGAAACGAGAGTTGTGAGGATGTCTCAAGCGAAACTGCCAAAACCATAAAATTGTTGTGACGATGTCTCTGCTCCGCCTTCCCTCGGCCGGAGTTAGTTTTTATCACAACAGCATCCCGTTCAGCAAGCTGTTTGGGGAAAAATCGTGACGTCGGATGTCTGGGGAGGGCGGAAGGCAGTGCGCGCATGACGGATGCTGAGGCGGCAGAAACGACGACGGCGGGGACGGGGAGGCGGAGGCAGAGGCGCAGCAGCGGGAGGCGGGAGGCGGGAGGAGGGAGGAGGGAAGAGGAACCAGGCGGGAAGTGGGAAGAGGGAGGCGGGAGAAGGAATGAGAGAGGTTGTGATTGGAGCTCCTGTGCTACGAAACGTCTCAGGCAGAATGGGCCAGACCATCTCGCGCGCAACATCTTCGAGCCTCGCATTGCGAGGATGGCTCAATCGAAACGGGCCGGACCACCTCGCGAGCGACATCTTGGAGCTCAGTATTGGAAGGATGTCTCAAACGAAACGGGCCGGACAATCTTTCGCACACGTTTTGACAAGTCCACATCGCACTCGCTTCCCGTTAGGTCCTCTCCTGCAACTCCCTTCCTTCTCCCTCCTCCTCCTCCTCCTCCTCCCTCCTCCTGCTTGCTCCCTCATGCACATCATCCGCCTCCTCCTTCTCCCTTCCATCTCCTTCTCCTTCCTCCTCCTCCTCCTCCTCCTCCTCCTCCTCCTCCTCCTCGACCTCCTCTTCATCCCGAACGGCATCTCGGAGCCTAGAGTTGCGAGGATGTCTCCAGCGTAACGGGCTGGACCACCTCGCGCGCGGCATCTCGGACCCTAGAGTTGCGACGATTTCTCGGGCGAAACGTGCTGCGAGGAAGTCTCAGGCGAAACGGGCCGGACCACCTCGAGCGCGGCGTCTCAGAGCTCCGAGTTGCGGGGGCCTCCTGGTGCCTCCTGGGGCCTCCTGGGGACCTCCTGGGGCTTCCTCCTTGGCCTCCTGTGGCCTCCTGGACCCCAACTGGGGCTTTCTGAAGCCTCCTCGGGCTCCCTGGGGGGATGTCTAACCTGTGGCCGTTTGCGTATCTCCAAATGGAGGGGGGGGGGCACAAGAGCAGGAAAAATCAACGAATCGACACCGGATGTGTATTAACTTGACACGTTCTGATAGAGGGCCTCCTGGGGCCTCCTGGGAGCCTCCTGGGAATCTCCTGGAGACCCCTGGGGCCTGTCCTGGGCGTCCTGCGGCCTCCTG